>JAOVVF010000010.1:7335394-7349093 GCA_028565595.1 Duopalatinus emarginatus | reverse complement strand
GTGGGGGGGGGGGGTTGGAGTGGCATGTTTTTACAAGTTAATTAGTAGAATTAAGAAACTTTAACTTTCTTTGTGGGACCTGGAAATGAAGATGAATTTAAAAGAATAAGATTATAATTTAAGGTTAATTGTTTATGGCTAATGCTTACATTAATGAAATAATTACAGTGGATCTGTAATGTTAAGTCAAATGTTAAGTCAGTTAACCTTTTCTTTTATCATCTGTAGTACATGAAGAAGCTTCATATGCAGGAACGGGCCATAGAGGAGGTGAAACTGGCCATCAAACCCTTTTATCAGAAAAGGGACATAACTAAGGAAGAGTACAAAGAGATCTTACGAAAGGCTGTCCAGAAGGTATGCAATTCATTTTAGTGGTTTTCATTACGGGGATCTGTGGTGTCAGGCTTGGAATCATATACCACAGTGATGCACATGACTTCTTCAGAACCAGGTTTTCTATTCTTTAATTAACTTTACTTCTTCCTTTTATGTGCTAGGTATGTCACAGTAAGAGTGGTGAAATTAATCCTGTGAAGGTAGCCAACCTGGTAAAGGCGTATGTGGATAAATACAAACATGCCAGGAAACATCGTAAAACAGAGGAGAAGCAGAATGCTGACGGTCCCAAAGATTCGGAGACACCTGGCTGATAAACATTGTGTTGCTGCTACTCAGTAAACTTGATGCACACACCCGTTCTTTTTAGTCTAAGTCCCTTAAAGTAATATGACCCTAAAGGGCTGTGCAGTTGCATAATAAATGTTTAAATTGTATTCTCACAGAGGTTCTCACCTATGTATTAAGGAATTAGTGATCTTGGTTGAACAAAACCATTTTACAGTGTGGGTGCATACAAGAATTATGGTATGCCCTCTAGCAGATTTGTACACTACTGTTAATGACGGTATAGTTTGTTTGTTTTTATTGTCACCATCGACAGGATCCGTTTTGAAATATTTGATAGATGTTGTTTCCAAGCAAAATTTTAACTTGCACCACTGAGGGTCCTTTTCATAGTTTTGGTTTGCCAGAATTGTGGCATATTATACTGCTGTCATTAACACTTTGAGAACTTGAAAAATTGACCTTTTCAGAATAGTTGTTGTTCAACATAGCAGTATTTAGATATCGATAGTATAGATGTATATTTAGCTCACTGAGCTTGGTATAGATTTAAGATTTACACAACAGTTTTGTCAGTAAAACTCAGTATGTATGGAAGTATAGGATGCCTCATTTGGCCAATATCTAAATTATCTTCAGGATGACTCTGTGACAGTATTTGCTGATCACTATATATAATAGCCTGCCTGGTTTCCCACTGTTGAATGTCTGCAAAGAAATTTTTTTGCAATATTATCACTGGAGAGATTATTATATTATAAATTTCAGTTCATAGAAGCTGAGGTCTAATGTCCAGGTTTGTCAACAGCTGTTTTTAGACATACATCACCATCTTTAATTTTAACAGATTATTTTACAGCAAACAGAGACATGTTTAAAGGTCATCAGAAATTTCAGTTGAACAGAAAATTCTTTGAGTTTGTATACTTAAGCCATATAGAAAATGTTTAATGAAATGATGTGTTTAGATTAATTGGATAAAATCATTGTTATTAATTATTTTCCCCTTCATTTTTTTCTTTTGAATACTGCCTGCTTTCTTCTGAATATTGCCTGAGAGTGAATATGCCAATTATATATTTATATTTTGTACAGAGATTTTAAGTGTAGGAGAATACAGAGTGAGATCGTTATGCTGTAGTACATCATAGGAATAAAGTTTCTCCAGCATTATTCTTATAACCCAAGTGACATTTGTCTTTGGTACAAGGGGAGGATCTTTTTAACAAGGTGCTTTTGTTATTCTTTTCTTTGTCTTTGTTTACCTTGGCATCAGCTAACTGGAATTGGTGAACTTTATGGCAGGAAATTGTGGCAATATTCATTGTACTCATATTGTTTTATTTCCCCTATTTTTCTTTCTAGTCATTACGGGGAACTCTTCATTTTAAGGTCAGTTAATAGGCTCATAGAATGAAAGAAGGAATGTTTTCATAGTTGCTGAAGGCAGATAAATCCCCCTTGTTTGATATGTGCTGCCTTATTACTGAATTATACTTGATTCTCACTGAAATCAGAGAATCCATTTTGCTGATTTGTAAATACCTTTCTTTATCAATTTATTTAATAAAAATGAAAACAAAAGTTCTTTGTTTTTTACCCCACAAAACCTAAGTGTGCATTGTAAGTAGCTTAAAAAAAGTTTTTAAAAAGATCTCAAAGCATGTTTGCTAGTACAGCATGGTTTATTTACATATTTATTTTTTATTGTTCATATTGCAAAATATAATATAAAGAATCTTTGGAAGTAACATATGAAAGCTTTACAAATCTAGCCCTTTGGGCATAGTGAGGAGTATTCTTCTTTCAGAGATAAAACATCCAAACAAGGTTGTCCTTGACAGTAAAAGGGAGTAAAGCCACAATATAAAAGGAAAGAAACATCACATTAAATATATTTATAGGGCAAAGATATTTTCTATTAAATAAACTGAACAAAGTAGGTGAAATAGTTTGTTACTTGCTAAGTGCTAAAGTTTGCATAGAGAATCATAACAGCTATATTCTGTACACATTATTTCTGCATCTCTGCAGCCAAGAAGTGCTCCAAGACTAAGAGGACAAGTGAAGCCAGTATTGTGGTTAAAGCTCATCAGCAGGAGTGTAGAAATCAGTATGCAGTGTCTTTATATAGCTGGTGGTGGTGAGAAAGTGGCTTCAATCAGTTCATACAGGCTGTTGTGTGAAAGCTGCAGGCTGATGTTGTCATTTTGCAAAGATGACGCTCCCTCCAGCTGTGCTGCCTTATGCAACTCGCGACAAATCAGAGGAACAATCTGAAAAAAAAAAAAGTAAATTCGTCTATGGGCAAGAAAAAAAGAGGCTAATTTGTTTAAACTGAAACAAAGCTGCCAGCATTTTACCTTTACAACGATCAGTTTTCTCTCCAGTGGCTTTCCATCTGGGAACTTCTCCCCGAAGCACAAATAGATGGTGTAATCAGGTGATCCACGTCTGTTCTCTTTAAAATCCACGAGATCTGAAATGAGAGCATGCATGCATGACCCTGCTGTATATGCAATATGTTCTGGTATTCGTCAGATAAACAGGTAATGTAAGCATGTTGGAATGTAACCATAAAAATGAGGTAGTCCTGTTTTTTGTTTTTTTTTTGTTTTTTTGTCATTACAACTTGATGCTAAATGAAACCAAGGCAAGTAAATGGTAGACTTTAACACTGATTTAATTTCAAATATGGAAAAAGCAGTAGTGTTTGCACTAGTGTAAACAGACTACATTAATATTCCATAGATAACTATGTCATTTATATCTCTCCTTACCCAATTTTCTATACCAGGCCCTTCTTGTCAGAAATCTACCAGTGACCCATTTTTGATGCAAATTTTAGCTAAAGATTTACATACTGTGCTAAATAATCCCACACTGATGATTTTTCATCGTGTCTCATTGTTTTGTAAGGCTTGTTAAACAAGTCACATTGATTTTGACCATATGAATGATAGTCATCAACCTTCTTAGACTTGAAGCACAAAAGACGACCTTGTATTTGCCTCCTGGACGCGTATAATGAAACCAGACATATGCCTTCCATTTTTTATTTTGTAATGTTGGGATGTTTTATTGGGTCTTACTTCTTTCATAAACACAATTTACCTAAACATAACTCACCAAGATATTAACGTCTATTTTCTATTATATTTTACTTCCTACCTTTCTTGTACTTGTCGAAGCTGAAAAGCAGTTCATTCTGGTTCTGGAGCAGCTTTCTGGGCTCTGGGTTCTGGATCTCGGCTGGATTGCAGGTGCTGACGAACACGTTGCATTTGTCCTGGCGGTAGCCATAGATGCCTGAGGGGCAGATCTCCAGGAGCAGACCCCTCTTGATGTTGTCCAAGAGGCGTTTAGTGTACTGGACCTGTTTGTGGTCAGAGAGCTCCTCTATGCTGGGAAATGGCACAGACGTGCCCCTCAGCTCTGACTGATCACACTGTGAGTGGAGCTGAATTTGTGGACCTACATACTGCTTCTTCAGCATCTCTGTTCTCCTGTAATGAATGGAGATCTCCAGCTCATTGATAGAAGGCAGGATAAAAGGCTGATGCACTGAGAAGGCACAAGGAGAACGATTAAAGAATTAAACACTGCCTTTGATTCTGTATGTGTAAAGTAATTTTTCTTTTAAAGTAATATAATTTATGGCTCTTGTATCACACATTAGTGACTACTGCATCAGGAAACATAAATAAGACAATGAAACTGAATTTGCTGGCTTGAGCATACCTATATTGTAGGGTAGCTGCGCTACAGTTGACGCTGAAACAGACATGTTGCTCGGAAGGCACTGCTGCTGCAGAATTACCATTTGTGACATATAGTAGTTGGTGTGATCTGGGTTTTGGATAGGTTGTTGATAGATGGGCCATGGTTGTATCTCTAAAAAGCAAGAAATATACAAAATAATGTAATAAATAAATAAGCAAGCAAGCAAGCATTTATAATATATAAAGGATACTTTTGTTCCTACAGGTAACAGAAACATTTGTCATTATATAATATTTCCTGGTTTACTGATCAGAAGGTTGGGGGTCAGGCCCTAGCATAGCCAAGCTGCCACTGGTGGGCCACTGAGCAAGGCCCTTAAACCTCTCTTCTCTAGGGCACTGAACCTGTTCCAGCATGACAATACCCCTGTGCACATATAGAGCTTCATGAAGTCGTGATTTACCAAGCCTGAAGTGAACTTGAGTGGCCTGAGCCTCGACCTCAACCCCACTGAAAACACTGTGCTGATGGTTTTGGAATGGGCACTTATGGTTTGGGTGGTCAGGTATCAGGTTCAGCCTCTGTATCATATTCTCATATAAAGTTTGCTGCAGCCTATCATGTGTATTGACTGTATGTAAATCATTCAGCTCAAGACATTCCATTGGACCGAAGACTAGCTACAGGCCAAAAGGAAAGTTTACACAGAATTTTATTTCTGTAGTTTTAATTGCCACCTCTAGTCTAAACTTGGTGTTTTGTTTGTATTTATTATCAAGCATGCCCTAATGTAAGGTGCACTGTAATGCAATTGGGTTATATAAATATAATTTCTTTGCCTATAACCATAAATGAATGAGTAATAGTTAAGTATTAAAAGTTAACTGTTGTCATGATCCAGCCATGCTAGTTGCTTAACCAAGCCTAAGTAGGCAAAAAATATTATGTGACAGTGTTTTGGGGGTCAGAATTTGGTACGTACCTGTGGACTGTTCAATATGAATCCCTGAGAACTGCTGATGGTCTGTGGAACAAGTTAGATATGACTTAACTTCTTATAGGCCAAGCTTAGAATATTTAATAACTTTGTTAGCCTCTGGGTGTCTTACTTTCAGGTCGGATAATACGGTAGATTTTGTGGGGATTTTCAGAGTCCTTGGAGTTGTCATGGATCATCTTGAACTGTGTAAGGCCGTTGAGGGCACAGCGGAAGTTGGTCTTCCACTTTGCCTTGTCAGTAGGATACTCATTTATCTTACCACTAACCACAGCCCATTCCTAGAGCAGGCAAAAGTAAGACTCTTTTATACAGCTTTGCCAGAGCTCAAACAATAACTGTAGGCATTTAAATAGTAAACATAATATTTAATACATATATAAGTAACTGTACTCAAAAAGTACTGTTACTTATGAGTAAACCAGATAGGTGTGTTGTTTTGAAAGAAACCTTATTCTAGAGAAGTAATGGAGTATACTGATAGTGAAACAGTCTGACATGTCTTAATGGCATCGCTTTCAAAAAAAAAGGTAAAGCCCTTAGTTGGTACTGTTCAGATGTAAATGGTTTAGTATTAGTTCAATAATAATCCATGCAGGAAAGCACTTCAGTACACCACAATCCTACTATTCACATATTATTTATTTATTATTATTATTTTTAATAATCTGCTCATATTCTGACTATTAATTGGAGCCCTTTTATACCTGAAACATTAGGTTTAAGTTGCATTATTTACTTAATATTCATTTACTGAGGTTTGGATTTGAGGCATTCAGTTCAGGTCACTTCCATTGCTTTATGACTACATGAACTCGATCGATTTAATAACTATGATAACTAAATAAACTCTAGCCCCTAGGCTATGCTTTGCTGAGCTCCTGAGGCTGTTTATTATCCACATACTCACTCGGAATATTCTGTTGTCCTCGTCTCCGCAGTCTTTCCTCGAGTTGTGCTTCCACGGAATGCGGAATGTGTCTCTGTCGATCATATTAAGTCCCTCGTACCGTCCGGACAGCACCTGCTCCAGGAGCCAGTGTCCGAACTGCGGTCGCACTGCGCTGTTCACAACAACAACAACAACAACAAATAACACCAGTGTTAGGATACACCTGTATAGTGCGCATAGCCTGAGGTTTTATATTCAGCTGTACATGCCTGTCTACCTGTTTGCTATAGACATGTCGCTCTAGACCAGGTGATCATCGGATGATAACGTGTTTGCTCGTTTGAACTCGTCCAGCTGCATGTTTATACACAGCGTGACGTCATTCAAATCGAAACTGGAATTTGAATCGTATATGGAAGTTCCGGGTTGCGTCATCCTTACAGACTTCCTCAGACAATGTAGCCGAGAGAGTGAGAAAAAGAGAGAGCGAGACAAAGGTGATGGGAGAGAGAGAGAGAGAGGTGGTGGTGTTTGGGGGGTGTACAGAAAGAGGGTAGGTCAGGGGGTGGGGGGTGCAGAGAGAGAGTGAAATTTCCCTGTCGAAAGTGAAGTGAAAGGCAAATACAAAGGCACAATGTTTCTGCCACATCATTTAATTTCTGATGCATTACAATAACAAAGCAAAGTTATTTTTATTTTTTTTTACAGGTAATGCATACAGTACACTTATTTGATTTACATATTATTAGCTATAATTTTTTTTTTTTTTACCATGCATGTCTATTACAAACACCATTATCAATAATAAAAAAAGTATGTTCTAATAATATTAGTAGGGGGAAAAAACAAAACTGAGCTGATGGTTAGGATTTTTGCTTAATTAGCTGGGATTTGCACATATCTTCTCATGAGTAGCCCAAAGCCTTCTCTCACATTTGCATGGCCAACCTTTGCCTAACTAGCTCTGACCTTATAGCATATCCTCTGACCAGCATTCTCCTGACAGTTCCTCCTGACAGACCTGGTATAATTCAGATTCACACTGACCTAGAGACAATTTTTTATTCTACTGAGATTGCTTTATGATTGCAGTGTTGTTGCAGTATACACTAACATTTTATTGTATAAAATCAATTTGTAAATCTTAGGACATAATTTGCTCATTTTGTAATTTAGATGCATAATAGTATTTGTTTCAGAAACCATAGTGAATGCAATAAAATGTTTACATTTCAAGATGCAGAGGAGTCCAACAGCAACTGCATCTGTACAGGGCCTAGAAATGTGGGGGGCTCCCCTATGATGTTACATCTCTCTCTCTCTCTCTCTCTCTCTCTCTCTCTCTCTCTCTTTCTCTCTCTCTCTCTCTCAACAGAGAAAAAAAGAGTGGTTTTATTGCTCAAATAATCTAATTACTCTCGGTCACTTCAAGATAACACTTTGCCTGGGTTATTTATGATGTAAATAAGGAAGTCAGATATGTTGTTTTATATGTAGTTAGTATGGGTTAAACAGTATTTATTAACTGTTTAACCCATAAACATTGTTTAACATACAGTAATGCATATGTTTGTGTGTGTGTGTGTGTGTGTGTGTGTGTGTGTGTGTGGTGGTTACACAGCAGTTTCTGTGCCACATCATCTGAGCAGGTGCATGCCTGTCTCTCTCTATGTCTGTATACCTTTTGGGGAAACACGTTTCTCACTGTGTGAACCTTTATTAAACTTTTTTTTCCAACCACAAGACAAGACATGAGTGTTAAAAAAAAGCAGCTGTGGATGTAGTTCCACATAACTTCAGTCCTCCAGGACAGCCTATTGCACACTTGTATCTGTGCATGTGCATTTTCCATATTAACCTGAGGAAAAAGGAAATGAATCTCACTCATACTGGTGCACTTCTCTCTTATAGCTCACTGGAAGTACTGTCCTATATTAGTGTGGCTGTCATCAACACGCACAAACGTGGCTTGGTTTAGCTGAGCTGGGGCCCCCCTTTTCCATCCCTGTAATACACAATTTTCACATCCCTTTTCTATCTTATGCAAAACTTGCACAGATATAGAGAAGTACAGAGTAACACCAAGAAATAGAGAGTCAGAGTTCATTTTTGTTGTTATTTAAATATGTAAAGGTGGGGGTTTTTGTTGAGTTAAAATGTCATAACAAATTTATTTCCCCCTCCAAAAACAACAAAACTTTTTGAATGTTTGTAAAAATAGAAAATACCATAAAATACAAGATTGCACCATTTTAATTTTTTATTTTAAATGTGCAATACAGCACAGTGAAATTCTGTTAAGGGCCTTTCTCGAGGGCCCAGCATTGGCAGCTTAGCAGTGCTAAGGCTAGAACCCCCAACCGTCTGACAATTAACCCATAGCCTTAACTGTTGAGCCACTGTAGAATCCTCCTTTAGTTAGTTTCACTTATTTCTATGACCTCATCTATTAGCAACCTAGCTAGTCCAAAATTAAATTGCATATAAATCAGATCTTTGGCTATATCTGATTTCTGGCATGGTGGGATGCACTGCTAAGATTTTCTAGGATTTTGTAGGTGTACAAGTCAAAATTAAAAGTATTACTTCTCACATATTAACAGTATCACATCTTGATGATC
Organism: Duopalatinus emarginatus; assembly: GCA_028565595.1. Taxonomy (NCBI): domain Eukaryota; kingdom Metazoa; phylum Chordata; class Actinopteri; order Siluriformes; family Pimelodidae; genus Duopalatinus; species Duopalatinus emarginatus. The sequence goes on along the minus strand of JAOVVF010000010.1, from coordinate 7,340,233 downwards.
ACACCCATACTTCCTTAATTAAAGCATTTGTTTCCAGTACACCAAAAGCCCTAAACAAATGTTGACCAGATTATCAGGTATACCACCAACACCACCACCACCAATAATGATCAGTAGTATCAACTGAGTATCTATATGGGTTTGATCTTATTATTTGCTAATGATAAAACAAGAAAACAGTTTGCATATGCAAAAAAATAAGCAATGCTTGTCCATGGGAAGTACCAAAGAAGTACCTAAAATTCTGGTTGAGTTTAATATTTCCTTCCTGTGAGAAGGCAGTCTTTATGCTTATATACTCGTGGAAGATGCTAATTGGTTGGAGTCTGGAGGAGAAGGGACGGTACATGATGGACTAATTGTAGTGAAGTAGTTTGGCTTGTTGGACTGGTTGGTAAGGACCACTACCTCCCTCTGCTGGGTAACTATAATTAAATATTCATATTCATTAAAGCCCCTGTAGTCTAAATGTAAAGATTAATAGTTCAGAAATATTTTTAAAATAATTTGGGGTAGAAGTTAATATATTTCAGTATTTTTATTCATTTAATGAATGGGAATATAATCTGGTTAATACTTAATTGAACTCCTTTTAGTGCCAACAGTGTGAGGTGAGTTGCATTACCAGAACTGACCACTAGATGTCGCAAACGATTTATTAACTAACTACAAATGTGAAAAGGTAAAGAAGTGGATGTGTGTTGGAAAAAGGATGAACTAGTGCTGTGTAGCCCCAGTCCTCATGACGGATCCATCTATTCAGTACAGACTACAGTGGGGTGATAAAAGAAACAACCCAGTAAATAACATCAGTGTTTGAATTTATTCCCCCCATAAGGTGATTGTAAACTGTGGACATTGTTAAAATTCATTTGCATGAATATACTTATATTTTAACGCATTCAGCGAATGGTGCAGAAATATTAATAATGCATAGATTATTATTATTATTATTATTATTATTATTATAATAATATAATAATATATAATAATAATAATAATAATAATAATAGTCATCATCATCATTATCATCATCCAGGGATAGATGGACAACAACACCAACTTTACTGAGAGGCACTAAGTAATACAATGAGATAAAAAGTTTGGGTTGTCTAACTGCATCATCATCATCGTCATCCAGGGATAGATGGACAACAACACCAACTTTACTGAGAGGCACTAAGTAATACAATGAGATAAAAAGTTTGGGTTGTCTAACTGCATCATCATCATCGTCATCCAGGGATAGATGGACAACAACACCAACTTTACTGAGAGGCACTAATTAATACAATGAGATAAAAAGTTTGGGTTGTCTAACTGTGCATCATCAGCACTTTGTCCATGCCATAATTGCCCCACTGTGGTTATGAAATTGATTTCTGTTGTGTTTTGCTCTTGTCTGCGGAAATGTTTAGATGCGTCGTTTGCACCGTGCAAATGCGCAAAGGGCACACGTTCGGTCGGGCGCCTGGCATTCATTTTCTACAAACAGACAGCACCCTGGATACCACGAAGTCTACTTGGTATTTCGGATTTAAAAAGCTGGGGACTGGGAGGGGAAGTGGGAAAACCGATAAATTGTATTCTTGCCAATGGGTGCATTGTTAAATAAAAAAAACTTTTCAAAGCACCAAAAAAACTATTCTCTTTTTATTTTATTTTTTTTCTTCGCTCACTAGTTTGCAAGGCGTTTTGCATCCACCAATAGGCTTTCAGGAGCAGATATTGGGATGTAAATGAGCGCAGCGCGTGCTGGCGCAGTGAAAGCGTCGGATTGTTTATTGAGCCCCGTGCAGCCACGCGCCTGGCCTGCCGAGCCGCAGCTCAAGAATCCCGCAGCGGGGCGGAGACTCCCACACGAGCGTGCGCCTTTTTAAGGGGGTGGGGTGTCGGACGCGTGTTGAAAAAGGGGCCGGGTGCTGCCAAAGTTTGTATCAGATTGAGCATTGCTAGGTGCCAGTAGACACTTGGACATTTGGCCACACACGCGAAAGACTTTCGTTGCCACTTTGTTCTCTTATCACCTCAAACATTGGACAGGTCCGTTCTGGCTTAAACCCCAAGCTCGAGATGGAGACTATCAGCAGCATGCCAGCGACACAACTGTATCAGGGTCAGTGCAACTTCGGACGCGCGGAGAGACGACAAGAGTGCGCAGTCTCCAACGCGAGCCAGAGTCAGGGCAAGAGCAAAGTGCTGAAGAGACAGCGCTCCAACTCTCCTGAACTGCTGCGCTGCAAGAGGAGGCTCACTTTCACCGGCTTGGGCTACAGCATCCCGCAGCAGCAGCCGGTCGCCGTGGCGCGGCGCAACGAGAGAGAAAGGAACCGGGTCAAGCAAGTAAACATGGGCTTTCAGACCCTGCGCCAGCACGTCCCGAACGGCGCGGCTAACAAAAAGATGAGCAAAGTAGAAACCTTGAGGTCGGCGGTGGAGTACATTCGCGCTCTACAGCAACTCCTGGACGAGCACGACGCTATTTCGGCCGCGTTTCAGTGCGGCGTCCCGTCTCCAACCTTGTCCAACAGTTACTCCGCGGATCCAGAGTCGCCACATTCATCATACTCCTCTGACGACGGGAGTTACGAGCATCTGAGCTCCGAAGAGCAGGAGCTTCTGGACTTCACCACATGGTTCAACAGATATTGATGTAGTGGACTGCACAAACTACAAGCGCACGTTTGTCCTACTCAGCGCGGACTCAGTGAATTTGTCCACAACAGTCCACAACCTGTCAGCTTTGTAGATTCAAGGACAAAGACAGCAAAAGACAAGACAAGGATTAAAGCGGAGATGAAGTTCGTCTCACCACCTGAGATTCTCCTCTCTTTCTCTCTGTCTATATTTGTTAAAATGACTGGAGGAGAATGGACTTAAAAATGTTTAAAAGTGCAATTATGGACCTCTGTGTTGTAGCTATAATCTGTTAGTCTATCCGTCTGTATTCTACACCAGCCAGTAGAGGTGAAGAGTCAGTGGGACTGATTCAAAAGCGCGCGTCCACACGGTGCGCACGGGAAAAATTCTGCGCATGCGCAGTGCGAATGTTGGCCTTCCTGTTTGGTCTAGATTTATAGTACAGAAAGATGAGGTTATTGTTATCTAGTGTGTCTCTGCTGATGTAACTAGTTGTTGACCTGATTTTTTTTTATGAAAACCTGTACTATAAGCCGTATTGTTAAAAAAAAAATGAAGATTTATTTTTGTATAAAACGCAAAAAAAAGTACACTGCCTCTCTGTGACAACGACCATGCTGTAAATGACTTAGTTGGAAAATATGTTGTTGCTTTTAACACCGAATAGAATGAGATAGAACATATTACTGATTAGTCATGATGCTCTGTGCTCATGGGCAACATATGGAAAAGTTTTTACAATATATGCACTTGTTCTCTCTTTCTGTAGACTAAGCAAATGTACATATATGTGATTTAACAGATATGCTGTATTTTGTGTATAATGTTTTTTATATATATATATATATAAATAAATTCAATCTATTTATACATAACAGCTGCCTCTTTTTATGTCCTGAACCTTACAGATATAAGCTGCCATTTTGTCACTTAATTCACAATGTTTGTCTGTATAAATAGCTTATAATTAACATCAAGACAATATAAGGCCTATCAGACCAAGAACTTGCTAGGACAAAGATGCTGAAATGATCCACAATGACTTTTTCTTTACGGTGGTAAATCATGTCTCTAGACACTATGGAGATGGATTATTATACCCTTTATGTTAAGGATTTTTGAAATAACAATTCAGGCCAAAATGAGAGAGAGGGATGGAATGGGGCACTAGGCCAAAACCCTAATTTTCAGACTGTCCTTCAGATTGTAATGCACAACAATTTATTGTGCATGCTTTTGTAGGGTATTATCAATATTATAGCACTCATTCATTGAAAACAAACACTGATGGCAATGAAAGGAAATAATGACTTAAATTTCACCTGCAGGCGTTTGCATTTGAAATGAGACCAATAAAAGAGATGGGACCTCTGATCATGACCTTTTAGAAGAAGGTTAGTGCTAAAAGCCCCACTGCCTCCCACACATCAAATACTGGGTTAAAAAGTTGTGGTCTACATCAAATGGCATGTTACTGTAAATACCAAAACAAAGGCCCATTAGACTATACTGAATGAATAGTAGACTGATTCTGACAGTTTCTTATTAAGTAGGCTTTGCACATAGTTTATGCATAGTAAAACCTGCCATCTTTCTGAAAAAGACTGTTATTTATAACAATGAACAAACCAAAAAATATTATGGAAGTCTCACTCGGCACACACATAACGCCCAGCACCCCCCTTGAACCCCCTGTTACACCCTCCACACACACTCATGGTTCTGTGAGCAGGTGCAAGGCCACGTGCCTGCACTTAGTGACCCGTATATACTGATGACTGCCATTGGCTGTTGGGCCCCACTCTCATTCCTGTGAACTCTGGACCTGTGTAAAAAAAAGAGCAGACGATTTATGGCAGCAATTATTTATTTGTTTATATAACCTTTATATTTACACAAGCATCACTAGAAAGATACATTTAAATCAGTCAACAGTGGTGTAATAATTAAAATGATCAATAGACTTATTAGGTTTATTGTGTATAGGTTGGGGTTCTTGATCTTTTTGCAGGCAGGTACTGCATTAACTGTAATGTTAATTCCACAGGATTTGTTTCACAGAAACAATTAGACTATTAAGCTTACTAATGTCAAGCTTAAACATATATATATTAAACGTATATTTAAGATATATTATTTGCAGTGTTTCTATTCACAAGCTTTCCATCAACATTAGGCATGGAGCCTCCTCCAGAAAAA
>JAOVVF010000010.1:7300060-7335294 GCA_028565595.1 Duopalatinus emarginatus | reverse complement strand
TGGTATGTATATATACATATTCTGGAGGATGATGGTATGGGCTTTGTTTAATCCAATTATTAAGAACCCGCATGAGAATCTCTGGAGAAATGCTGTCACAAGCATCTAGAGTTACCCCTACATATACAATACTATATATATCTATATATTACTAATATATTATATGTTATATTTCATTTCATGAATCAAAGTATATTATAAACATGCTTATCTGTCCATTTGTTATACTGTCCTTTTTTCTGTCTGTTTTCTACTTGGGCTCCGAGTTGTCATTTATTACCTATGGACCACGTGTCTCGATGGCAAGTCAGTCATCTGCATTTCATCCAGGCAGATGACTTAATAAGTTGTTCTGCTCTGTTGTTATCTGTTCTTCTATTTCTAGATCAATTAAATTTGCCCTACAGACACAAATTTAACCCACTTAATCCACCTGCTCTTACTGCAGAGAAGTTATGACCATTTGTAGCTGAGTTAAACTGTTTGTTATTTAGCAACCTCAGTCAAGCTGAAGAACTCTGAATCAGATTTGATATATACTAGGTCATGAATAATACCACTGGTGTATAATAGCACACCAGACACCTCCAATATTTAAATGATCAAAGTGATTTTTTTATTATGTAATGTTCAGCCATATGCATTTTTTCCTGACATCTCCAGGGTCACTGGTTCTGACCTGATCTTGAGCTGGTGTCTGTGTTTCACACTCTCAGTACTCTCAATGTTCCACATGTTCTCTGGACAAAAATGCTGGTTTGTAGACTGGCTACACTAAATTGGTATCCTACCCAGTGTGCAGTTCTGCCTCATGCCTAGTGTCTCATCAAGAGGGCCAAATGTCTCCATGATTATGGTGATTATAGAAATACTTTCTAAAAATAAGTGTGAATTTTTTGTTTTATTAGTTTTATTAAATATCTGAGGTTAAATCAAAATCCCTTTTAAAGTGAGTGTATCCCTTATAAAGTGTGTGTTAAATTTTAGCCAAAACATACACTGGTAAAGGGTGCAATTAGGTCCTTTCCCTCCCAGTAAGACACTTTGTAACACATCTTAATGCATATCTCTGTCTGGGCAAACAAACACACAATCAGTGACACTAGGTTTATTGGAGATGAAGAAGGTCTTCTATCACTTTGTCAAATGAGTGCATATGTGTCTGTAACCTTGAACCCGGAAACTCTATTTTATCAGGTGCTACACTGACTCTATCCATAATAGCTGGCTGTCATCACAGGCTATTCTTGACGGTACCATCTAATGCCTGCTTCCTAACAGTCTTGCTGCTACATACACAGACTTGGGGGTGGTTTATAAAAGGCCCTTCTACACCTGCCCCTGGAGGAGAATAAGGTGCACATTGGCTTTCTTTCCTGTGCCAGGTTTTTATTATACCTTCTTCTAATGCAGGCTAATATCAGAAGGCCTCACTAACGCTCTATTTTAGGAGAAAGCCACTCTATTCTGCAACACTGTGGGTCGGCTGCACACTGTAACAAAAAAGTCAGTGGGCTTCTATCTCTAAAGAAGAGATTTTTTTATAAAATAAGAAAGGGGGGTTGAATGTGCTCAGTCTAATACTTTCAACTGACACCTCTTAGCAGAACTAAAAGGAGCTCTAAACTTCAGTCGACCTAACTCCAACTCCCTCTTGCTCTCTCTCTCTCACTGAGCCATGAGGGGTAGATGGGAGGGTCTGCTGTCATTTGCATAGGCCATTGTGCTGCACAAGTTTGGCTGCTTTTTTTTTCACTGAGGGCCTTTTGGCCATTTACTTCCACTCTGGCTGTCTGTTTGGGGCCGTGAATGGCCTCCGCTTCAGGCCTCTACAAAAGCCCTTTTGTGCCATGGCTGCACCATATTCATCATGTAATGCCTGTAAGACAAATCTGATTGGACATTTCTGTCACTTTGATGTGGTTCCAAAAAGCGAGTGGCTTCGTAGTAGCAAACTTTTCTCTCTCTTCTGCTTCTCTTCTGCTCTCTATTTTTATCTCTGTCTTTCTCAGTTGTTTCCTCTGTCTATATTTCTCTCTCTGTGTCTTTAATTCTATTTGGCCTTTAATTCTTCTGGCCTATAATTCTCTTTCTATCCATTATTTTGTCTGTCTGTCTGTCAGTCTGTACCCATTTTTCTCCACCTTTTCTCTTGCTTAATATCGTAGGCAGATTGTAAATTCGGTCAAAAGGGTTAGAGTTCTCATTGTGGTTGCAAAATTTATAATAAATACTTCAGCCACACAAAAAACAGGTCGAAATGATTGACGCCACTTTACTTTGGCCCAAACAAAAGCCTTGATTTGACCAGAATACCAAATGAATAGGCCGAGCATGCACTCAATTCAAACAATTTTAATCTCTTCTTTTCCCCTCCCCTTCTCTTCCCCTTCTCTCTCTCCTACTCCTTCTCACCTTTTTTTGTGTTGCCCTCACTTTTTTGCCCAATTCTAGCTCCAGTTCCCTTTTGTCAAAGGCATTCTTGATTTTTAGGGTAATTCTACCCAACACAACTGCTAATTGAGCTCCATTAATTTGGATGCTACTAGGCTCTCTTGATAGTGAGATTATCAGCCTAATGACAGCTCATAGTGTTAAAACTTTGGCAGGTTTTTGTATTGATCTTTGAATAAAGAGAACACGAAGTTCAGGAGCTTTTTTTTTTTACACAATATATATGAGTATGAACTATACTGCAACTAAAATTATGTGTACAGTTAAGTATAAAATAAATTGAATTAGTAACAAAATTGACATTTTAGTGCTGTTCCACTGATGGTAGGTGAATGCCCATGTCATTTCTAAAAGCTATAATTCTAATTCTAAATTAAAATTCGGACAGCAGCAGGACACAACAATATATGAAAAAGAAAAAGCAACAACATAAAAAATAAAATATATTTTTTATATTCATTCTTATTCATTCTCTAAAGTCTTACAGTTTTAACAGTAAGATCAGGAAACATATCGTAACTCGGACAGACTAAAAGCTGTTCAGTGGATGTGAAAGAGGTTGGATGCAGTTCCAAAGGTTATGACACATTCAAAAATTGTTAACATTATAGTATTACTGTTTGATCGTTTGTGAGTTGTCATAAGGATACCTGACGTGTGTAAACTTTTATCCTGGTCTACTGCCTTTTTGCAGTAGTTAAAGCTATCCACAAGGACAGTAGCAAACAATGGTTGTATAATTAATATAACACAGATATTTGTTCTGTGTAAACATACTGCCTGACGTAAATGTACAATATATGCACTTTACAAAAACGATCAAGAGCGTACCAACCTCAGATGTTAATTGTAACATATTCAGCATTAGCTTCTCCTGGATGTACCAGTCACTCACATTTGTCCCTTTCATTCATGTATGTCAGATATGTCAGCTTTCTATTGTACCAGTTTATATAATATGCAACTCAACTTCTAAAGTAGTATAATTGCCTTTCTACACTCCTGTTTTACACCACATCCTTATGACAGCCATTCACATTTTCAACTCACTATAATCCCTCATTACACATTAACCATACAGTAATGTTAAACAGATTAGATGACATGAAGCCATTAAAGGCCGAAACAGAAAAGTAACATATGTGTGATTTATTTTTATCATCATTTGTAATTATTGATTATACACCTGCTGCTCTTTTCTGGGCCTCTACCCCATTATCCTTGCCCATTTCAATAAAGCCCTGCTATATAGAACGGATTAGTGAGCACCATTTTGGGGATCTTTTCATTTCATTAGCTTGTGACCTCTCAAGTTAATTATCCTGATCCGGCCAAAGTCTGAGGCCTGCGTTTAATGATGCTGAGTGACAAACTGCCCAGAGAACCACACAATACTTAACACAGGGAGAAAGGGAGTGAAAGTAAAACAGGAAAACTGAAAGGCTGTCAGACTGGCATTTAGACATAAGTCTAGAAGTCTTGAAGGTTTTTTTTAGAGAGAGGTGATATGGCCTCAGACTTTTAGAAGAATATTCCACATTTATTGCAGTCGGAAATGTCTTTAGCATTTAGAAGACATAAGTTGTATGAAAAGGTTCAAAAGTTAAGATGTAACTTATCATTTTCTTTTTGAATTACAGACCATAGAAGTGCCTTGTACATCGACCTAAAAAAAAAAAAAGAAAGAAGGAAGGTAACCATTTTAACATAGAACCATTAAGACTTTTTTGATGCACCTAAAAAGTCTGAAATGTACCTTTTACCCTTTGTTTCAAAGATTCAAAGTTTTATTTGTCACATAAATAGTCATACACGGTACAACCTGCAGTGAAATGCTATAGACAGTCACCCTTCCGAGACCTCTGAGCCACCGTGCCTCTGGTCGACGTTACTTTTCTCGAGTCGTGTTTCATAGAGCCATATTGAACTGGTATGACAAGTTTTACGTTTTTTTTTATTTATTATTCCCACAGAAACAACTTTTTGTTTTTGTGAAGAAGAAACCACTATTATTCTGTTTCCATCACATGCTTTCAAATATTTGCCCTGGAGGTACAACTCGAAGGCATTTTTTAACAGTTGTTCTTGAAAGTCATACATGCAATTAATTCTTTACAAAAACATTTCTTTTGAGAGTTGTGGTTAAGCCTAACCGACACTGTTTAGAAATGAATGGGAGATTCAACAATAACATTAAGTACTTTGAATTACCTGGTAATAAAGTTAACTACGTTCTTCAGAGAAATATACAGTATGTGTCACTTTACTCTAAAACCCCAGACTGCATACAAGTTTTGTATAGTGGTTGAGGTCTGAACTGAAAAGATGACTGAAAAGAGAGATTTGAGTTTAAAGTTTGTTTTATTGTTGGTATTGTTTATACCCTATAAACAAATGAGCTTGTAAGAATGTTGAATAATAAAAGACCAATAAAATGTAGGTTCGGCCATCTGGAAGAATTTCAAATTGTATCCCACAAAAGGTGTTGGCATTCATCAGAGAGTTGGCCAACCCAACCTGGAATAAAGCCACTTCACCTGGGGGGCCTACTTTAGATGAACTCTCACTTCTCCCTCTCTCTCTCTCTCTCTCTCTCTCTCTCTCTCTCTCTCTCCCTCTCTCTTACTAGCTTGCTCATTCGCTTGCTCTCTGCACCTGTGAACAAACTCTCTTGTTTATTCACTCTAATGTTTGCTGGGGGATAGCATCCCTTTACCCACCAACTCACGCACAATATTGAATGCAAACAGAATCACAGCCAAGCAGTTGGTGGCTCTCTGATTTCAGGCATTTAGATAAATATTGCTTTCTGATAGAAGAAGAGAAAAACAGTGAAATGTTGCAGTCAGGAGATTGAGGGAGATTCAAAGATGGTTTGTTTTTCTCTATTTCTTTTTTCCTGTTTGGATTTACTGGAAGCCAGAAAGACCTCTCTGTCTGGCTATGCATGTAAAGAGAGTCGCCTTTTTGTTCCAACAATGGCTGAGAGCCAATACGTCCTCTTCAAACTTCCCTACTCTGCCCCTCCTTCTGAAAATGCTCCCCAGCACCCTGACTGAACCCCAGCTCCAAACACCACCCAATAAAGTGCTTCAGACCTGGAGACAAGCGTCATTTAAAAAAAGCAGGTGTTCCCAAGTTTTTCGAGGACGTCGATTTCAAAATGAGAACCTTTAACTGGCCTGCTTTATGAAGCTGGTGCTAAAGGTAGCTGGCCAGGAGGGCCAATCAGTCTTATCTGACAAAAGCACAGGGCTGAGAGCTGCCACTCCATCTTTGAGAGGGACAGCAGGATCAAGCCAACCAGGGAGCCGCTGATTGGTACCTTATTCGAAGGTGCCGGGTGGGGAAGCTTTCTTATAGGCTGAAGTGCAAAGGTCAGGCCATGTAATTATTACTGTGCATGCAGTATTCATTAAATCTGACAGCGAGAGTTCTTTACTGTTTTTTTATCAATAGGCTGCATTATGGCCATTACAGCTACTTAAATTAGCATGGCTTTTCAAAAACCTGGAACGTAGCCCTAAAACATTAGTGCTTTATTCAGAAGAAAGGATTTGTGATTTTGTCTACATGACTAAAACACTGTTTTGCATAACTATACATTTATAACTCTTTCTTTTTTATATGTATATTATTAAAATCATTTAGTAATACACTGTAAAAAAAAGTTTGGAACACTTTCCTTTCCATTTTTTCAAGTAATATTTGATTTTTACTAACTTTGAATGCACATCAGTGCAGTGAGATATAGCTAAAGAGGAAGGATCTGATGCCGTTTGTAAGGCAAATGCCTACTCAGTCACCCATCTATAACCTGTTTAGACTGCTCTGGGAGGAGTCAGGTCAAAAGGTTGTCTAACAAGCTTCACAATACCTGCAGCGTCTCATGAACGCCTGCACAAATTCTGGGAGGATTCTCCATATGAAGAAAGTGTGTGCTACTAAGATTATTGAATCATGAGGAGGCATTTTATTGAGGAATGTATAGAAGAATGTAATAGTTTTTAATTGATTGTTGAAAATGTTTACATGTAATAGTGCTAATCTAAATAAATGTGTTACTTGTTATGTAAAATTAATGCAAATTAACAAAGAGAAAGGTGAATTTATCCCCAAGTGTTTGACAGTCAGGTGAATGTAAATTGTTTAAAAAATATGATGGCTTTTGTGATTTTCTTTGTTAAATGTTTAAAGTTTAAGTTTATATGTAAAGTTCGACATAAAGTCTGCCAACATCTAGTCTCATTCATTATGCATAGCATGTATCTGTTAAAAATAGTATGTATCTGATCAGAATACTTTACGGATGCAAAATGTAGTGCATGTCAAAAAAGGAATTCAATATAAAATACTGCTTTATGCTTAATGACAATTTCCAGTAAGTTTATAATCTCAAAGTGCTTTAATGTGACCTTATGACCTTATGTTTTTCAGATGGATAAGGAAATTATCCATCGTAAGAATTTAATTGTACAACAAAGGTGTAGCTTTTAGCCTGATGTACATAAATCACATAAAATACATTATTTTTGTTAATATGATACACACACACACACACACACACACACACACACACACAAAATTTATAGACCTGAACTCTGCCCAGCAGTGATGGAGCAATGGCAGGCTAAAAATGGAGGGGGATTTGGAGGTTTAATCTTTTATTACCTATAAACACGGGGCAGTGAAGACATAAGCTCTGCTGTAAACGTGCATGGCACCTGCTTTATTGTTGACTTAAAATCCCCCTAACCATCATCTAATCACACCACCAACAAATGGCTCCTCTTTCTGATAAATTGGATTAGACTGGAATTTTTACTCACTAAGGTTAAGTATTAGTGTTCAGTCTAGCTAATAGTTAGTCCGACAAATCAGGAATCATGACTAGTGTCTAAAAATATGAATATTTGGCATGGATATTAATAACAGAGTACCTAGCAGAGAGTCAGCTACATGTCTAACATGATGGAGACACTAACCTCTTTACTAGCAGTAATGACATCATATATATCTTTATATAACCAGATCCAGTAATAAAGTCTTTGTGGCTTTTTCTTTATACTGTATTGTTTATAGGAATGTCACAAAAACCCAAATACAAAAATTGGGGAGCTTTTAGATACTTTTAGTGAACAATTAAATGCAATACAACAAATGTGAGAGACGGTGTATTGGTAATTCAAATATTAAAGTCTGTTAACCAATTTGATGCAAAACATTTTGTCTTTTAATAGTAAAATTATGTATGGAAAATTCAATGGATACCAATTTATTCTACAATACATGACATGTATAGGTCTGCAAGATGGTAAATAAGGAAGGTGTGTGTGCTGGAATGTATATGAATTTCAGCTTCAACATTGCTAAACTTTGCATACACCAGAAACTTTGCAAAGCACAAGGGGTGACTCATATTTCAGCACAGAACCATGCAGGCTACACCAAGGCATTTTTCTCAGCAGTAAAGTTGCAGACCAAACCAACTTTAACATCCAACCAAAGTATCTGCACCGTTGATATTTGCATGATAAACACTCTGCAATTGATGGCATTCTCTAAAACTGGGCTTGTCTAGTCTTGCCTTTTTAGTGACACTGCCCTTAGGCTTGTACTTTATAACTTGACAGATATACCCCTATGTTCACAGAGCCCTGTCCCATGAGCACTAAATTCACAGTATGAGACTCGTTATATTACTTCATTTAACTAACTAATAAAAATCACAGAGTAAAAGTTCAGGCATGTGTGAAGGTATTTACAGTAATACCTGAACCTACTTAATCACATCCTGTACCACAGTATGTTCTTTTCATGTTTAATACATCAGTCATCCGTGTAACAGTCGTATTATGGCAGAAGAGACAAATCATTGCACCCATTATAAAGAATCATATTTTGTAAATGGATCTTAGGTAAGACAGAGTGAGAAGGCAAGAAATGCATTTTCCCATGATCTCCTCCATCTGTTCTTCTTCATCTGACTCTCTGTATCTCTTAAGTCAAGCTGTGTGTTTCTTAGCCTGTGTGTGTACGCATGTGTTTGTCAAACTGTGGTGGTACAAGCCTGTGTCACACAACACAATAGAGATAAGTAATCTCATTGCCACTACAAGAATGTCAGATCTATACTCTTTTCTTCCTGGAAGTCCTTGAGCAGATGCCACAGTGGTGGTTCATGGATGGGGTTAAAATAGGAGGCCAGTGTGAGAACTAAAACAGTTAGGCTGTCTGTGTAATTGTAACATTCTTTGTCTAAAACCTGACAGTAGGCCTATTAAAAAAAACATGCTGTTTATACAAAAGAGTGTTTGCTTTAGTAATAACTGTCAATTTGGTTAGATGTAGCTGTCCTAATTGGAATTCACACGACTGGTGTATAGGTCATGAGTTAATTTCATTACTTGTGATGACAAAAATGGCAAAAGAAAACATCAGGTCCCTAGTTTTTCTTACTTGTAGTAATGTGTATATAAAAAGTTGACACACTGTTTCCCCTGTCACTGAGCGTTACCATCAAGGTACATTTCCAATAACTTTAGTACCCTATATATCTTTTAGCTTTTACAGTACTTAAAGGGTACTGGTCTTTAATGTCCAATTATGTAATAGTGCATACTAAAGCAGGGGTCCCCAATTACTTTTCCTCAAGGGCCACATCCAACCAGCACTGCAAAGGCAAAGGCCAGTGTGTCGTTCTCATAATGTTTCATACGGTATGGTACAGTAGTTTTTATTGTGGTTCTATACAGAACTTTACTGACCAAAATGGGTTTTTCACTGTAACTACATTGTAACTTAGTGCTGTACAATAAAAGATACACGGACCACCAGACCCATACAGGAATGTATAGGAGTGTACCTGTACTTTACACATTATCCCGTATAAATACGTATTAATGGTGCAAAAGTGGTCTAGAGACCTGGTCCACCTCAGTGACAAGGGACAAGCGAGGGTCCACTATCTAAATCCTAATGGTATAGATCATCTATATACTGAACCTTATTATTTCTGATAGTGTAAATTGTACCTTTCCTTGTCTCTAGGGTTGTGGTAGGCTAAGCTTTTACCTAGAACGATGTGGTGTACCTGTACTTACATATACAATATAATGTCTATATACATATTAATGACAGAATAGTGGTCTATAAGCCTGGTATTGAGGGTACCACACCAGTGACAAGGGACTTTAGTTCTCAGATAAAAGGTTGTAATTTGAATGCATTTAATCACTCATAGTTCCCATTTTACATTGACAACGTCTTTAGACTTTCTATCAATCTTTCTGAAATCCCACCCACGATGTGTATGTGTGAATGAGATACACTTTTACTCTCTTCATTAAGCCGATAAGGACAAACAGGTGACGAAGATAACGCGGAACAGCTCGCGAGCTGTATGTATCTGTATGCGCGAGCTCTGCGCCCAGTAGCCAATAGGATGGCGGCGCGTGCTGTACGGGTGCTGCCCGTCTCCCCTCACGCCTGCGTGTCGCGAGCTCTGCCTTATCTCCCGCGCTGATTTTCGGTTAGATAACGCGGCGTGTGGCCGGGGAGATGTTTGCTGATTTAGTTTTCCGCCTATCTGTGACCAATAGCAGGGACTTTCTCTTCAAAAGAAAAGCCTGAACCTTTCCAAGTCTGGACATATTTGTTTATTGTCGTTCGGGGATTTTCTTCGTCCTTTATCAGTCCGGCCTGCAGGTGACCTGAGGGCCAACAACAAAACATGGCGCAAAAAGAGAAATAACCAAGAAACTCCACATACATTCACATGCAGGCTAACTGTGTGAATTATATACGTTTATAAAGTGGTAAAGCATTTAACTAGCCCTGTTTTATACCCTGATACTGGACAGGAGAATTCAGGTAAGGTCAGTTCAGCAGGTGAGTAATGTGAAAAATACCTGATCATATGTGAAAATAAATAAATAAATAATATTCATGTGAGAAAATGAAGAGTCTGGAAAATGTAACTACATGTCGTATATGTGAGAAAAATCCAATGTCAAAATAATAACATGCACCAGCAGAAATAAAATAAATAATATTAACCCCTATATGAAGGCCATATGAAAAAAAAAAGTTATGTTTGATGTTCCAGGGCATAAGTGTATGTAGTGGGAATATGCACTGGATGGGATGCAGTGCACACACACACATGCCATTTAGTCGAATGACCTCTTGGTTTGTGTTTTTGAGAGTTGGGAAAAAACTCAAGAACCTGGAGGAAACCCACGTGGACACAGAAAGGATGTGTATTGAAATCCCACACAGACCATGAGAAAGCTCAGGATTGTGAGGAATTGTGGGGCAGAATACTCAGATAGCAGATGCTAAGGCACTTTGCCAGATATGGCAATGGCAAGGGTATTGTTGTCTAAAACCGTCCTAACCTTATCAGCCACATTTAAAGTTTGTCAGAGCATGCAGACTTTGGGCCACATGTGGCCCACATGCAAGCCACCGTGTAAAATAATTTACATTTTGTGCCAATACTAGCCCAGCTGTAGCCTGATATTTTTGTGGCTGATTTCTGGTATCTTTCTGAATCTGAATAAAGTCTTAATTCCACTGTGGTATGTAGGCCAGATAAAGTATTAAATGTGGGCCAGATCTGGGCCATGACTAATTTACTATATGGGTATACCTGAGTAGGAAACCGAGCTCAGTTTACTGTATTTAATGGATAACAACAATTTGGGAACAGAGGATTAATACTGTTCAGAAGTTATCAACACCATAGAAATATGATTACTGTTTATACTGGTAGGTATATCTAGGTATAGGTTTCATAATGAAGCCATTTTGTAAAAGGACAAATGTGAGATGTGAGGGTAATTTTTTATAATCAAATGTATGTTATTGTATAATTAATATGGCAAAATTCCAATGTTAATTTTTAGGAGTTAGTAGAATCACCATTTGTGATTGAAATTATGGCATGAAAAAATTGCTTTGGATTTACTTAATTTCATAGCAGGAAAAGCTTTAGTAATAAGCTAGGCTTAGAAAAAAGGTGAATCATCACCTCAATTACTGTGACATAACATGCTACATGTGACACAGAAGGAGGGAAAATATGTATAGGCCTACACAATTCTACAAATCAGAACAATAGGATAAGTTAGGTATATAAATATATAAATTAAATATTAATTTATATGAAAATAAACAGTGTTAAACAACCTGGGATGTTGGCATTGGGATGTTAGTGTAATTAGCATGCAGCTATTTAGAGGTTGTGTGTGTCACTCTGATTTGTCACATAGATATTTAAATGGATCATATGTTCCTCACCGATACACATCACATGCTGCCAAATATGTACTATGTGTGGCTAAAGCTTTACTGATACTACTTCTATTACTGCTATTACTACCACTGTTGTTCGTAGCAATACATTTCATTTACATAGCACCTTAACCAAGTCATCTAGAAAGTCAATTAGGTTGACTGAACAGCATGTGTTTAAAAATCACAGACATGTTCAGGCACTCTACCACATCATAATAACAGAGCAGGATACTTTACATAAACGCCATTTCACTAGCCATACTTGAACTCACTGTTACCATCATTGGGATTACAGGAGCACTATGTAGCATGCAAATATATCCATATAGCAAATTAGTAATGGCCCAGTGCCAGCACACACATCTGGCCTACGTACTGCTATAGTACGATGACAGTGAGCTCATTCAAATTTAACGACCAGAAAACTTAACAATGCTGAGACAATCTTACAGGTATAAAATGGACCTGAAGCTGAAATCCCAGAATCCAGTTGCATGGGAAAAAATGTTTGGCACAAATAAGCTTTTCCCTTGTCATAACCACACCTTATATACTTAAACTCAGTTATTTACATGTGGGAAAGTCCCATTCTGTCAAATAATCTCCAACAGGCAAATAATCATCTCACCCTCATCATGGGTAATGCCCACACGATATTATAGAGCATATGCAGTGTGTTGGGGCAGCCACAGGCTTGTCGTTAAGTAACCAGCCTTGTGATCAGAAGGTCTTCGGTTCAATTCCTGGACCGACAAGACATGACTGAAATGCCCTTGAGTAAGGCATATAACTTCCAACTGCTCCTCCGTGGGTGCTGTGGATTGGGGTTGCCCACCACTCTGGGCTTATGTGTTTGCGTACCCTTTAGTGTGTGCTTTCGCTAGTGTGTCTATTTCATTGCACGGATGGGTTAAATGCAGAGGTCAGTTTCCTTTGTGTGCATGCACCGTGGTCAGTGAGTCACTTCACTTCAATTGACAGTCTATTAAGGGTAGTTTGTAAACACTAGGACACTGCAATCAGTGCACCTTATTTTCCACTATGTTTTTTATGCATAACCACAAGAAATGCCATATATAGTAAATCAGGTTTACCTTCAGGACAGGACACAGGACTGTGAACTAATAGTGCTCTTTAACGTAGTATTTAGGGTAGTATGCCATGTGGCCTGTAGTGACTGTATGGAGTATAGCCTGGGAATTGGCCCTCTAAGGTCTTAGGAAAAGATGTGGATAAAAAGTTATGCAAATATGTTTAATATTAAGTTTAAAGCTAATTCATCTAGGGGGAAATTAAACGATTCAGCAAATATGGGCTATCTATTTGTTCATCACAGATTAATTTAGGAGAACTAGTCAATTCTATTATCTCTGTGTGTGCCAATATTGACTAAGTCTTTATTCATCATTGACCTTCTATCTATCCTGTAGTCACCATGAATCCAAATGTGCATGGAGATGCGTGTTTGTCTACAGAGGCATGCACAAAATGGCAAACAGAGTAAATTTGAAGGCAGGAGATAAAACACAGCCTTGTGTTTATCCCATCAGTGATTCAATTACCAAGATTTGTGTTTGGTTTGTTTAAACTTTCATTATCTCCATTTCATTTTTTTGAAACCACTACATTGTGGTCCAGAATTCCCTAATAGTTTTATTCATTTTTATTTATTTATTTTGTGTCTGTGTGTGGATATTTTTTTATATCTATGTGGGGTTTTTATATCAGTGGTTGGGTGTATCTGATAGTTTTGACCTTGTGGGGACATTTTGGCTGGAGTTTTTTACATAACAGTCATGTTTTATATCTTTGTGAGGACCTAATATCTGACAAAGATATGGATGACTGACAGTTCGTAATGTGTCGGGACATTTGGCTGGTTGCCAAAAAGATGAATGCTTTTTTTCTCTCTTTTGTTTATTGAGGTTGAGTTTAGGGTCAGATTTAGGTGTAGGTACCACAGCATTAATTAGCTGCATTATTATTTCTATCAATGGGAGTTCCTCACAATAATACTAAGACAAATGTTAGTGTGTGTGTATTGGGGGGGGGGGAGACAGGGTTGAGAAAAAACAGTTTGACACACACAGTGTGGTCAAAGATACAGTAAAACACAATTTATTGAAATACCCATAGAAATAATCATTCACAAATGTGTAACAGAGAGTACATGTTTGAGTATGTGTGAACTTTCCTAGGACAAGTGTGCATGTGCATATGTGTGTGTGTGTGTGTGTGTGTGTGTGTGTGTGTGTGTGTGTGTGTGTGTGTGTGCATCTGTGAAAGGCACCATCTGCTCGGTGTGACAGTAATGAAGTGAGGGGAATTGGGGGACAAAAGCCCAGTCTCATTGGGTGTAGCAGTGGGTGGCTCTAGCATATTTCCCCTGCCCTGTGTTGGGATATTTTCACACTCTGACACTGGTGGCATCCACACTACACAGGTAGAATGTCCTCATCTCATTAACTCCACACTCACTTTATATGTATAGATAACAAAGTATGATAAGCAATATAAAAACTGTTACAAAAAAGAGACCTCTAATCGAAAGAATTTGGACTTTATCCTATAATCTCTCTGATTAGCTGTGGAAGTAAACAAAGCAGTCTAGATGACAGAAGATATAATCTAGGCATAACTGAGAGACAAGTAGCTTTCTTGGTTGGACATAATAAGCCTAGTTTGCATATCTTATCACCCATATATGTTGTTGTTACTTGTAAAACAAAAAAAAAGGGAACAGTACTGTTTGACTATCACAGTGGTTTATAGTTGGGAAACAGTGGATCAGTTAAATCTTGCAATCTGCCAATTAAAGCAGACAAAGTCAAAAACAAAACAAAGCTGAATATATATTATACACAGCGGACTCTGTGCACTAAGGGTTAAATCAGAATTCCCACAGATTTTTTTTAGAAACTGAACTTCATTTTATTATCAAATTTGAATACAGTGGCTTTTAAAACTCTACATTTCCAACACTAATCCTCCTTTCACCTCCAAGGATCACACATATTTCTTTAATAAATCCCTGACATTAATTAGAAGTTAAGTTCTAGTTTGTGGCATTAGCATTAGCCAGGCCCAGATTGTACATATGCAAGAAGGCTTATGCATGCACTGTCAATGCTTAACAATCTCATACATCTAGATGGTGCTTTCAGTTGCTGTTGAGGTGAGGGCTTTGTGTGCTTTGGTTTGTCTTTCTCCTGCCTGTCATGCCTCTGTCCTCATGCAGACAGCCACAGCAGCCTGTTAGAAGCCCTGAAGGAGCCTAGTTTGCATATTTTCCTCCTCATACTTCTAGAGCCACAGTGCCGCTTATTAGACCTCTTCTGTTCCAAAAAGCCCTTTCTTGCTGAGACTCGAGACAGCGTCCTTCTCTTATGAGCTGAAGGATAAGGCTACTATTATGCAAATGATGAGCCCTGCTACTAATAGGGTCTTTACACCAAAGGTTTTAATTCCCTTTTTTCCTCTCCAGTAAATGGGTAAAAGTTTTTGCTTTTTTTCAATGTCCAAATAGGATACATCAGCGATTTGCTCCATACTAGAAGTTTTTTCAGGATGGTTGAGCTCATCTACTGTTTAGAGCCTAAACTTGAATTCTTTTTTTTCGGTTTGCTTAGGGGGACATTTAGGAGGGCAATGCCTTGTTGCGACGAAGGCACAATGGCCTCATTCACTCAATGTTGTTTTCAACAAGTGAAAGAAAATAGGATCCTAATATGATACAAGCAATGTCTTGTGGGCTTAACCTGCTATAGAATTTGGCCAGGATAAAGGCTCACTGCTTCTGTTTTAATCTAGTGTATAGATGGAGGCTCTGAATCATTTTTGGTAAGATTAGATTTTATGTGTGTTCAGGATTCACTTATAGAGCTCATAATTTACCTGAGTAATGTACCACTTGAACACCATTTTTCCACACTCTTTAATTACAGAAATAAAATAAGTGACCTAATTCTACTTTCATACAGTCTGATAAGTCTTATGTATTATCCAGTCTGTTGGATAATTGATTTTAGACACTTGGACAAAGCATAACATTGTTTCATTCAATACAACAGTATCTATTATTGACTAGGCTCATGCATTTGTTTCTTTTTATTAAGTGGTGTCACTTTTGAAAAATATGTTTTGTTGTTTATGAGCCTATAAACATCATACAATATGTTTAGGAGCCTGGGGTGTTTCAATCTACATAAACAGTAGCCCAGTTGACATTGTAAGTTTTATTGTATGTATAAAATAAAACATAATGGAGCATGGAATTATTGTAAAACAAATATAACATGAGACCTGACATGTAGCAGAGTTACTGCCTAATTTACCTATAGCAGCAAGTCCCAAAGTGTTTTATTATTCTTATAAGGCACATTGTGAATAGTTCCAATTTTTATAATATTTTTTGCAGCTTTTATTATAAACTGCTTTGTCACTGAGACTCTTCCATTCATGACAGGACTATTAGTAACGACAAGACTCCTATTATAACCCTTTGGTCTAATTAAATGAATTGATTGAATAAATACACTTTAAATAAAATTGTGTTTGTAAATAGCCTATGGTTATGTACAGTGTCTGCCATACAAATCTGTATTTGAATGAGTGCATAAATATAAACCACGTAGTCAGCAATATTGTCAGAGCCACTGTTATAGAACATTAATCAATGCATCTTGGCCAGATTTGAGCATCTGAATAGTTAGATATATAGATATGTTGCTTCAGGACAGTTGTTCTCCTAGAATGTAGTAGGCTTGGAAAGGTAACAGAAACTTGTTAGCAGCTCTGTATACCTCTTTACTTTGAGACATTAAGTCTTGATACCTTTATTATTTATATTCTGTCTAGAAATGGGACTATAGTGTATGTTTAAAACTGATTGAAGGTATAACCATGCTCCTTATGGTGTATTTCTTCACTGTCTTCAATGAAAGATACATAATAAAGCCACATTAGACATCCCCTTTATGGGATGGGCATTTTCTCCTGCCCTGGAGAAAACTAGTTTAGTGTTTTATTATCTAGAGGTGTTGAGTTCAATAAAACTTCTGCAATTAGGAAATTTAATAAATTGCATATTTGCAATACGTCAACCACACACACACACACACACAAACACAAATGATTATTTGGGCATTGGGGATGTGGCAGACAGGTTTGCTCATGTCTCCTGAGGCAGAGCCGTTATGAGCAGAGTGGAGTGGGGATTCTCCTGTGTGTGTGTGTGTGTGTGTGTGTGTGTGTGTAGTAGAGCAGCTCCCTCCTCTGCATTCCTCACTACAGTGAGTAGCTTCAGGGGAGACTCCTGCCCAAAAGTAGCATCCCATTACACCAATAATTAACGTTTCACACGATCCCTGTGCCTCATATGACTATGAAGCAAGAAAGTGTAAAGCAAAATATACTTACATCATTACGGTCTAAAGAGGATTAAAAATCCTATTCTTTTGTCATCACAAGGTGAATGGGTAAGGGGTGATATTATATATGTGTGTAGGTGTGTGTGAGTGTGTGTGTGGATGGCCTGGGGGTCTATATGTGTGACTAATAAGTAGAGCAGCACAATACACTTAAGGTCTATACCCATAACTATAGACTCACCCAATTTTGGTTTCCAGAGCATCTCACACCCCTCGCCTTCTTGCATTTGTCCTTCTTTTGGGTCATCTCACCACCTTCATCACATCTCCTTTGGGCTCAGCACTCGTCCACTATTTTCTGAAGAAAAAAATGCATTCTGACAGCTTTGTCAAGCAGGAGATGGAGCTTCTGGCGAGCCCTGCTACCTACGTTACTGCTCCACTTTCTCTCTAAATCAGTGTGACAAGAGCCAGCAGAAAAGGCAGCACTCATCTTTCACTGAAGTTCTCTGTTTTCTCTCACTCTGTTCATCAGTCGTTCATCATGTCCTCCATTCTTTCTTTGTCAGGAAGCTCACTTTTTTTTTTTTGCTGGACTGTTAAGTAAAGTTATCCACTGATGATCTGTGTTTGAGTTTGTTCCGCTCATACATGCTCTCACTTCTGAATATAGACCCGTGTTGACCTCTTTGTCTGCTGCACACACTACACACAAACATGGATAAAGAAGAATGGAAAAGAACGTCTTTTTCTGTCATTCAGGTTCACTTGGTAAGATTGTTAATACCTTATATATAGATATTTGGATTTTGTAAACATACAAAATGTCCACACATGCAGTACATATATCAGTCATTGGTGCCTTAAATATGTAGTGTGTCATATTTTAAGGCACTTTTAAACCTTAAAATAAATAAATAAATAATGTTAATATTGCTATGCAACAGAGCTTACTAGTTCCTTTCTTTAAGGCAACTAGTTACATTTTTCTTGCTAAAAAGATCTTCCCTTATCTGGGAATACATCCACAACGAGGCAAAGACTTTAATACTGCAAACATATACTACATATCATATTAATCTGTATTAAAGCTGCAGTCTCTACTGTTTACTGTTTGTTAAAAATTATTATAAATATAAGAATAAAATACAATGAAGTGCCAAAAAATGGTACAGATACATAGGCCAGTGGTGGCACCATTATGATATGGGGTTTGTTTAGCTGCCATTCCATGCGATTCCTGGTACATCTACAAACGTCTCTGACAGTTGAACGCTATGTGTGCCTAAGTTACACCCACTCATATCCTGCATTCATTCTGATGGGTTTGACCTCTTCTAACAGGACAACGCACTGCCATACATGGCAAGAGACTCCAATTTATGGTTAGAGGTACACTTATATGAGTTTGGGACACCATGCAGGGTGCTGTGGAACACAGAAACACCCTGGATTACAGCTGAATTATCGGCCGTTCTACAGGAAGTATGGTGTTCGCTGCTTACTAAATATTTCCATAGGCTTGTGGAGTCCATGCCCAGGTGTACCAATTTTTCTGCCACTTCAGCGTATACTGCCATAAAATATTACATATTATGCAATTTACACTCTGGTGACCTGTTTTTGACCCTGAAATTTTCTTTGTTCCCAGACAGAACAGATCTGCTCTACTCTTACCTTTATCTTTAAAAGGCCACTCACAAGTCATACACACTTTTAACAGAGATGGTGGGGTCAGTTTTAGGGAAAATGGAAGTCTTTTTTCAGTCATTTGAGGTCAGTTGCCGTTGAACTTACAAGCAGCTGACCTGCATTATGTCAAAAATCATGTACTTTACATAGTCAATTGAATGAATACATGTATTCAAACCTGGAGATTCATGTACCATGCTATATGCCTAATATCTGAATAATGTATTAGACTCATGCACACAAATAAACTTCAGACGTTTATAGCACTCAGTTTGAATTTTTCTTCAAAGCAGATGCAAATCAGAAACAAATAGAAGCAAAGGTGAACATTTTGGATTTGAAAACTTTTGGTTGTTCTTTTGAAGCAGGTCAGCAGGCACTACTAAGCCATGTCTATTCATAGCAAAAAAAACGAAATGCACTGATAGGATAATAAAAGGCTTTATTAATTCCTGGAGGCAAATTAGGGTGTTCCAGCAACTTACATAAAAATAAAACACAGTACACAAAGATATAAACAAATAAAAATAGAAAGAAATGTAATGTATAGTAATATATACAGAGTATTAATGAAATGTACTCAGATGTGCAACGTGCAATGTGTACAGACACGTAGATGAGGTAATTACAGTACACGTGTCTATAGCAATAATGTGCCAGTGTAGTACTGCAGGATACTGTGTAGCATTGTATAAAGACGGGCTTGTCCAGTTCAATGTAAAGCAGTAATATAGGTGATAATTTTTATAAGATATTAGACAATAATACACGATCATCATGTGTCAACTGTTAAAGAATTTGTTTAAGAATTAAAGTTTAAGTTAAAGTTTTCTCAGTAAAGTCTTTTTTAATTAGAATTTTTGCCTGAACCTGCCTTTACATGCTGAAACCAGCAAAGTCAGAAAAAAGAGATACTAGATATCACATACTGCTGCCTCTGGATATTAACTAAAAACAAATGAGATGTACTTAAATTCCTATACCGTGTTTCCATAGGCATGTGTTTATGTGCCCTTATTCTCTCAGTAGTAACACATACAAGAGGCCAAGGTGAGCCTGAGGGTGCATGGTGACATGAGTATAGTGTGGTGGGAGTAAAACTGAATGCCTGTGGGTACAATAGTTATCTTCTAACCCTCACCCCCACCCCCAAGTGCTTCTGTTTAACAGGCAGTAAAGCATTTTTCACTGCTCATAAATCATTATATATTAATCTCGCTCTTCTTCGATTATGCTTTTTTATTTACAGTGAACGCATCGGTACTTCTTATGCTTCTGTCCACAGTTAGCTTTTTAAAAACACATCCTCATCTGTGGATATGTCAGTGGTTTGGAGGTTACACATATTTTGAGTGAGCAATGATTCATTTATAACTCTATATGCCATTTATATTTTCATTC
Source organism: Duopalatinus emarginatus (assembly GCA_028565595.1). Lineage (NCBI taxonomy): Eukaryota > Metazoa > Chordata > Actinopteri > Siluriformes > Pimelodidae > Duopalatinus > Duopalatinus emarginatus. Next base: position 7,315,078 of record JAOVVF010000010.1, on the reverse strand, counting down.
TATGTAATACCACTATGTAATATTACTGTAGCTAATTTTACAGAATTTAGGTGTATATATATTTTAAATACATATATATATATATATATATATATATATATATATAGAGAGAGAGAGAGAGAGAGAGAGAGAGAGAGAGAGAGAGAGAGAGAGACTGTGTGTCTGTGTATGTGTGTGTGTGCTTGTGTCAGCCTGTACTAGTTTCCACTCAGAGGTTTGCAGTGATTGCTTGAATTCATTGTTTTGCACTAATACATAAAGAATTATGATTAATCTATGAGACGTGGCCTACTGATCTGTCTTCCATGACCTCAGAGGTCCTGTCTACTTGTCTACACACTGATTCATGACTGAAAAACAGACTTAGTGAGCTCTCTGCAGATGTTGATTCACTGGTTGTAAAGATCAGAAGGAACAGAGGAGGGAGAAAAAAATGCAAGTCAGCAAGCTAGACAAAATAATGTAATTTCATTTCTATTTCAGTAATAGACATTGTTACTAATCAGCTTTTCTGAAATACCAAGCTGAAGACAGCAGTGGTAAGGATCCCTCTAGGGTAGCATGAGGATAAAAACATACCTCTAAAGGCAAAACCTGTTCTCCAGGCAATGATGAATAACCACAGAGGAAAAATTCAAAGTTCAAAAGTGTGGGATAGTGTATAGTTTGGAGTTTAATGTATGTGTGGTGGTATGGGACAATGCTTCATATGCGGCTGTGGCTGAATTCTGACTAGCAGACAAAAAGATTGGGTTTGGACAAAAACAGAGTGTTTTTTTGCTGGTAATATACATTTTAATGTCGAATTAATCAAACTTTAATATGTCTCAACAACATGATTTTTCAATAGTATTTTCTTTTACCTTGCCATGGGTATATTCCATATTAGATCATATTAGATACAGAGCTAGTTTAACTAATATGATGGTATAGACCTTAAAGAGTCGACCTTTAAAAGATGCTTAAAACTTCTACTCAGCAAAATATTATTTCCTCCCAGAGTTGTTGTAGAACAAACATATGTGCAGTCAGTTCAATTTGTAACTGTTCACATTTCACCACCCAGTTGTTGGTTATTTTCCAATAAAATGATGTCCCTTTGATTTATTTCATATATGAATTTATTTGTGGTTGATGTGCAATGAGGAGAGATAGATTTTGGTTTAGGAAGCCCGGAAGTAGTTTTCAGTACAACATGTGAACATTTGATCATGTGAATGTTTTTTTCTGGGCCATTACACAAGAAATCCAAAACTGCCACATTATTACTTTTTCTCAACATCTCTCCCCATGTCAGGCTAATTACACTTTAAAAATAACTGCAGGCATTCATTACACACTTTTTGACATCTATCCTTTTAACTAACAGCACACAGTTGGTGATCTGTGTTTGATAACAACTGACCTAGATGTAGTAGCAAGGCTCTGATGTTGTCTCCGAGGGCTGTTAAGACGATGTAATATACTCTGATTGACAGGTACTTTTGGAACAAGGGGACACAGGTATGCTCCATCTCGCTGGGTGTGAAGTTCTGATCAACTCTGACAGCTGGAGCCACACAGCCTCAAGTGTCTGTCAGAGTTAACACACACACACACACACAAAAGGGGGGAAGGGAAAGGGCAAGGAAATATAGAGAAGGTAGTAAAACAAGTTGTTCATCTCTCAGATGTGTTGATCATGTGTTCCATGCAACCATTTTTGGGCTTGAATTGTTTGTTATCTGCTTTGGATGATGATGTTTATTTTTAACAATTTTACAAAACTCTATATCACCTGAATTCCTGTGGAAGAATTTGAATAGATATGTTGAAATTACCAGCCCAATAGTAGCTTACACCCTGGGTTTTATTTAGAAGACCATTACAGGAACCTTAAACACCTTAGGAACCTTATATTATTAGTAAAATAACTTAAAAGCACTAACTTAGCAGTACTGTTGGTAATAATACCCAAATGTGTAAAACAATCTATAAATCTATAGGTGCAATTATAACCCAAATTAATTTCTAGCTAAAGATTATTCACTTCTATTATTAAACTTAAATTTGAAAGTATAAACTTAATAAAATATGAAAATAAAAGTACAAGAAAGATTTGCAAAAATGTCTAACATGGATTTAGATAACTGATCATAAATTAATGCCCCTGCCAACAGATTTATTTCTAATCTCTCACTGTTAGCTAGCATGAAAATAACTAATAGAGATTAAAAAGTAAGCAAATACTAATATCTAGCTTCTACAGTAATAATGAAAACAAAGTGTATGTAGCAACAGATAGATGATAGTCATTCTCATTCTTGCTGTCAAATCCCCTTTGTCAGGAATTTGAACTTTTTCAAACTGGCTAATATTAAAACTCTATGTAGTGATCTGCTGAAAAAACAAAACAAAAGTAGAGGCTTACTAAATGTTTTAAGTAGAAAGTACAAAGTCAAAAATATTATAAAAAAAACTAGAGTACAATTACTTAAACCAGACTTAAATACAGTAACAGTCATTGTACTTATACTGTACAGACATTATACTTTGTAACTTCCCACATCTGGTAAGGGGTCCATTGTGCCTCCAACTGACAAAACTGCTTAAAAACATGTAAATGAGCATATCAAATTATTGCCAAATTGTGGTTTTTGCCGTTATCAGATTATTTTGTACATGTAAATAGAAACCATACAATTTTGTGTGAACCTGCCTCATGTGCAGAAACACAATGGGTAGAATACAGACGTTGGCCTAACAGATCCTACTGTGGGTAAATACTGTGTAAAACCATTTGCGAAAGCAACTGCCTTTAAGGCCTGTCAATTATGCATTATTTAATAAATAATACTGCAATGTGCCAAGCCCTGTTTAAAGGAAAAAACTTAAATTTGTCTCCCTCAAGCATCTTTGCAGTCTTGAATTTTGACACAGAAGGAAACATGTCGACTGATACCTGTCATGATCATCTGTGTACATCTGGCACATCTTTTTAAAAACCGAATCAAGTAATTAAATGGGATTACATGGGGTTATCTGTTGACAAGATGAATAGTTCTGCGTGTGAAAACCACTAAAATGTATACAACACAAAATCCCCAACATTGTTATCATGCTCAGAGTGACGACAGCGACTGCAGTTTGAACTCAATATGTTTTTGGAAGATCTGTAAAATCCTATCTGTATGCTACAGTCGCAGAGTATAAAAGGATCGGATAAAAGCAATGGGATAAAAAATGAATGAAATTTAAATGAAATTTAACTGAAAATAAATTTTCAAGCATCAAAACAGGAAATTTAATCGTTAAAGGTGTGTAATTATAGTGTGTCATTTATTTCAGCATGAATGCATACTTTGGTGACCTTGGACATATATTTTGCATTGTGGCACAAGGAGTTCAGCTGAAAGCTTTAGATAAGGCTGAAGAAAAAAAAACATTCCTCTTTAATTATGGTATGGGCATCAGACTGTAATGAGAACAATGTAGCATCCAGAAGATACATGTCATGCCACACAGGGTACTACAGTCTAGAGGATAGATTAGATGTTATAACTATATTTTTACTAGCTCAGTTCAGAGAAGTTGTCAATGTACAAATCTTTCACTCCCACAGTGGCTATGTATAGTTACACATTTCGAGTGTGTCTGCAGCTTTAAAACTACACACTTTCAAGCATTCTGTAAAAAAAAAAACATTTTTCACACCAAGTACACCAACATTTCTTGTAATTTACTTCTGTTGAATATTTATTTCTTATGATTTCTTTGGTAAAGTCAGTTGAGGTGAATGTCCACCTTTTGTATTGTATGTACTGTATAGTCAACAAATCACAGAAGAGCACATAGAGCACAAAAGTGCATGTGTTGCTGGGAGGGTCATGGAAAGCATTCATTGGAGTAAAATTGACTGGAGAGAAAAGAGAGAGAATGGGTGAGAGAGAAATTTTTAGGGTATGTTCATGCACCAGTAATAACATCCATGAACCAAGTTTACCCCTCTGGCTATTATTACAAACAACTAGGAATTAGGAATTAAGGTGTGTGTGTGTGTGTGCATTACAATGATGATTTTTGGCATTTCAAAGGTTTCATTCAGCATTGTCAACTAACTAACTTACTAACTAATTAACTTGTCAACTACCTACCTACCTAACTTACTAGCTACCTGTAACTAAAATAGTAGTTAGCTAAGTATTTGAGTAACTCATAAATAAAAGAATGAAAAAACAAACAACACTACCAATGTCAATAATTTCATAAAAATCTATGCTTTTATTTTTTCTAATAATTAAATATAAATCGACCTAGATAATGAATATGGCTATTCACCTGCACAAAATTCAGACACACTAATTGTTTCATCACAATATTGAGTCTTGTGTAATCTTTACAACAGCACTTATGTATATTTGTTCGACTGTAGTTTGGCAAACTATTTTATAATCCTGCCAGGCTATAAAAATAAGTTGATAAGCTCATAATCTTCCTAACAGTCCTCTCACAGAATTGCAGACATGATCTGACATATTAAAAGATGACACAGATATGCATAATTGAATGAGGATTAAATATTCAAACTGAAAGCCCAACCATCACTGTACTATTCCATAGCAGTAATTTCTGAAACCATGATAAGTCAGGAAGTAAGCAATTTTGGCTCTTTAATGATATGCTATTTCTGCACCATTAGAAATGCCTTAGCAACCCATCTGCAACCCTCTGACCTCAGTCTTACATTTATTTTTTTAGAGCAGCATTATGCAGCATTTCCCCTGAGTATACACTTTGATGCAAGTCCAGCTTGCTCGCGGGGTTAACACGGGCACTCCCTGGACACAGAAATCCTCTGCAGATGGTGATGTGACGAAATCTTAAGAGAATCCCTGCAGAGCATGACTATTCACATGTCCAGGGTTGTGTGTCACCAATCCTTTAGATGAACCCAAACAAACCCCATTTTTAAGATATGACTTGAACCCATTAAATGTGTCTTAAGGCACAGAGCTTTCAACAGGCTTGTTGACTATACAAGGTTCTGGGAGCATTGGGATGGGCCCCAGAAACTTGGATATGCATCCAACATGTCAACAGAACTCATCGCAAATGCAGAGAGCAAATTGCTTTGCATCCTACCACAGAAGAGGTGCATTGTGAGAGTCAACAAGCAGTGCTTGAGCATCGGCCATGGGAGCATTGTAAGAGTGAGGGGAGGTCATGCAGTCATCGGGGGCGTTCTACGTGCTGCCGCTGAGGTGGAGGCACAGACAGATGGGCTTGGCAGCAGAACAACAGAGAGGCGTCCCCCCCGATCTGCCCGCGAGGAGGACCACTCTAAAGTTTGCCTCTATTAAATGTCGATTATGTGACACACACTGCACGGATGGTGGACGGCCAACAAATGTCTCTGTGACCCTTGAAGGCCAAGCTCATGTGACAATGGAAACTGATGCTACAGGGCAATACAATGAGTTTGCAAGCCTGAGAAACGGACAATATGTTCTGTTTATGCTACAGTAATTTACATCTTATTGATTATGCATACAAACAACTTAGCACACAGTTATTTTAAAGCATTGTGGTTATTTGTATAGTATAAGTAATATTAGATGTGCTGCTTATAAATGTTTTGTACGTTTTTGCATTAATGCAGACATCATACTTCTAAACACATGTATGTTTTTTTTCTGGTATAATCTAGCACAAAGAACATAACCAAAGATGTTGAATATCTGTGCTGTGGTTCTGAACATGGCAGATGGTGCAGGAACATCAGGGTGCAAACCTACTGCTGGGCTTTTATTGACACTTATATAACCGTCCACCACATTCATACTAAACTTTGAGAAGTTTCTATGGGTTCTTATAAAGGAATGTGATGTCAGCATTCTAGAAAAAAGGCTAATTGGGAGTAGGAACTAAGAAGAACCAGGATTGTTTTGACAATATGATAGTGTTTCTGGCTTTGATCTTCTTCTCTCCCTCTTTTTAATCGTCTTTGCTAGTCTGTGTTTTAGCTCATTCTTCACTAAATTATTTCATATATACCCAAAGTGATCATAGTTCAGGACAAGATCTCAAGAGCTATCATAATGAGTGTGTATTATGTCAAAACAAGCCACACTGAAGGTCATGCAAGGAGAAAAAGGGGGACCATGAGCATCCAGTCGAGTGTGGGTGGATAGACGCACATATGTGTGCATGCGAGAGAGAAAGCGTGCATAGGAGATAGACAGAAGGGAAAAAGGACCATGAGAAAGAAAAAGGAGGACCATCTGTCTCATATTTTCCCTTCTCTGTGATAAAGGGAGTGCAGGAAGAGAGCCGTACATAGGACAATATCACTCCTTTCTCCTCAACACACCACAAGTGCGTTGTGCTCTCTGGATCCGTCCTTGCTGAAGTTTCATCTGCCTTTTTTTTGTTGTCGAGAGCCTTGAGATTACAAATGCATCCCTCTGACACTGCCAGCTTAAAATAGAAAACACATGACCCATTTCTTTCCATTTGTTCTGACCCCACTTTAGGTCTGTGTGAAAATGCTGGCAAGACCAATGCCTCACAGAAAGTAAGTAAGTCTTAGGGGACCAAATGTCAAGTTTGTATTGCTAAATACAACTGCGTCAGCAGAGATGAAGGCAAAATGAAGCTTTTTCCCCTCCCTTATATGTTTCTGCCGTCTGTTACATACAGATGGACCTGTATGTTTGAATCCATATGTCTAAATAAAAAAAGCCATATATCAAATTGATGACTGTGAGCCACTGCTTAATACTGTATTCTGACACATTTACTGATAAAGGAGATTAATGAAATGAAATGAAATGAAAGTGAACTATTTTGCCTTACTGTGTTTGCACACAGAAGGAATGTGACCTCCGCATTTAACCCATCTGTGCAGTAAAACACACACACCAGTGAAAACTAGGGGGCAGTGAACACACTTGCCCGGAGCGGACATTTATATTTATAACTTTTTTTTAATTTTATTTGAAGATACGTTAAACATACCTATTATATAAATATAAATGTTGTACCTAACATAAAGTATGTTGAAATGCATGTAAACAGTAAGAAATGGATAAATTTTGATGCTACCTGATAGCAGAATCATTGGTGAACAGGAGCCCGTCATTATTGTGGCAAGTGAAAAACATATGCAATGCCTAACCATATAAGGAGACTATATAGTGGTGTTTTAACGTAGCATATTTTAACTTAACATATAAAAGTTTTCCCCTAAGATGTTAAAAGACGAAGGGCTTTTACATGTGTCCAACCTCACAGGTAGGGTTAGTCTCAGATGTTCTGTCATTTTTCTACTCTTCTGGCCACAAGGTTCAGGATTTTTTAAGATTGCAGTCTCATTAGTTCTCTGCTCTGTGACACATCCAGTAGTAAGATATAGTTACATAATTACAACATTGGCAGTATAATGTGATTCAGAGAAACAGATAGAGAGGATGCTGAGAATCCATGCTAAATGGATAATAAATAAATCTATATTTTTTACTGCTTTATATTACTGTGATAATGAAAGAAACTTTACACAAAAACTTTCTTTGCAAAATGTTAGTATTATAAGATCATCTAGAAGGCCAATGGCTAGATGGACAAAGTCTTTAAAAACATAACGGGACCCTGCTTAACTAAATTCAATACTCTCACTCCTGATCTCAGCTACATGGTTTAAGGTTTTATTGCATCAACACAACATTATTCAGTTAATGACTCGAATTGCCTACTATGCGTTTAAATATAAGCACTAAACTATGGATTGGGAGTAAAAAACATTGGATTAGATGATGTCCATCTAGGCTTGGACTGTTAGGCCTCACAGGAGACAGGAGGATCTATTGTTTATTCCCACTGATCCTTGGATGGCCATATTGTGGCTCTGTGGGATGTCAAAAGCACAAAGGCAGCCTGCTGCATTGTCACATTGGAGATGAAGAAGTTATCTGAGTGACAGAGATCAGAGCCTGGATGTGTCAGAGGATGGTGTGTGTGTGTGTGTGAGAGAGAGAGAGAGAGAGCGAGAGCGAAAGTGTATTGAAAGTAGATAAATGTTCATACCTAACTCATGACTGATGTCCTGATTGTTCGGTTTATGAAAAATTATATTTATAAATTATGACTGTCTTCCATAAGGAGACGCTTTAGTGTTGTTAAAACATGACTCTGAAATTTATCCAAGTATTTTTTAAGACCCAAATCATTAAAGCTAGCCTTCGAGCTATTAAGATTTGCATCTTATGTACTGAATTAATGCACCTGATCACTCAGTAGTTTAGGAAGTGTCATGGCAAGATTGAAAACAGAAAGACATTATATTAGGCATTTGATAAATCAAATCTGCATTGAAAAAAAATTGTTTTGCTTATGTTCTCTGAAGGACTTTGCAGCAGCTTTTTTATGGGCAGATGGAATGTGCTTGGAGGCAAACAAAGTCATGGCCTCATTTAAGGCCTTGGCGATAAATGTCCTATTCTTCATAAATCAAACTCCTTACAATTTCTGTTCCAGCTGTAGTGATTCTAAAATCTTTCCTGTATTTTAGTCTGAGAACAATTTCCAAAACAGTGATTACTGGTTAATAAAAAAAAGTATTTGTATTTGTATTATTAATAGTGCTTTAGAAATGTGTGTGGTATGTTAATGGTATGTGCTATTGGGCGCTGCTGTTGTACTATTATTACTTTAAAATAATTCAATAGCTGGGATTCCACAGTGTGCAATACAGTACATTACCAATAAGCACACTGTATTTTTTTAACATTAATCTCTCTTAAAGATCTCTCTTTCTAAATCGATTTTTATGGTTATTATCATGTCATTTGAACTTGATCTAATGTGCTTCAGCAGAGTACCTTTAAAATTAAAATGTTCTGCTGACAGCCTTAATAATGTAAATATCACACAGACATCTAGCTATCGCCCTTGCAAGCTACCTTGAGTTCACCTCACACAGGAATGTTCAAAAACTACACAGCCTTACAAAATGCAGACTATGATTAATCTGTTTGCCCCGAAATATCCTCACAGTGAGCATGGCATGATTTATGTGGATATTACTCTCCATAGGAACACATCGCATCTACTGTAGCTGGCAAACTCCCAGAATATAAACCCTTGCTGAAGGGGTTCAGGTGGGACATAATTTAGGTGTGCTAATAATACACTATAGATGTTTTATTACAACTTAAGGCTTTAGATTTCTGCATGTTGCCACTCCTCCAATTCGGTCGTATATTAAATGTATAATGACATGGGATTTAGTGTCAGTTTATGACAATCTCTAGTACTTAAATTCTCATTTATTCTCATGATACGTGTGTATTATTTCTTATAAAACACATTTAAACATTTACAGAATGTGGTTAAATTATGTAACAAAAGATTACCTATCTAAACTGTACATGTGGTAGTATGCCTTCATTCGTTTATATAATATGATGTCTCTCTCTCTCTCTCTTTCTCACAAACACACGCACACACACATGCACATGCATGATAAACCAACCCCTTTTCCCATTAGATTAAACTTGGTTAGTGTTACTTACTAGTATTTACATAAAAACACTGATGCATTTTATTGTGCCCTATTCAAAAGAAATAGTAAGCTGTCCGCTTATCTCTCTAGTGCATTTGCATTGGATCAGCTGGATAGGATAAGACCAAACTGCACAATCGACACAGCAAAAGAAAAACTAAGACTCAAAGACAGCAAAACTTGTCAGACAAAGTGTTGCATTATCTGCCCCAATCTTTTAAACACATATGCATAATACCAGTGGCTTGAGGTGGAAACCCCTGAACACCGAACCTCCTTTTCTTTCTCTGTATTGATGAATTCCCTTATCTCTCCCCACCAGTCACACCAAAAAGAAAAGACATGGCTGGGCTTTTGTGCGCCTCATAGAGCCCCAGTTTTGTTTCACAGAGTTTTCTTTGCCTCACTTGACACACCACAATTTTTAACCCCCTCCACCACCACAGCATTATAGTTTTCCCCTGCTATTATTCTCTAACCAGATTCCCTGTGTTTGCTTTTTGATGGGGAGGGGGGGTGGTGTTGGTTGGATTTGAAGGTTGGGAGGGGTTGGATTTGTGAGCGGCGGGCACAAGCTGTGGAACAAAGTTAGTTGTGTTATGTCGGGGGCATTGGTTTAATACTATTTAAAAATATATAAAATTGGCCTAGTACTGCTAATAATAAAATGAGGAAAATCCAGCACTCACTGTATCATTTGCAAATAGCCCACAATCAAATCTTTTTTTCTCATCACCTTTCCTCACCTTTATTCTTTGGCATTCAGAAAATCATCACAAGCTGCATCCTTCCAAAGGGTCCAAATTAAACAGCTAATGAAATAATAAGATCAGGTCGAGCTCATCTATCAACCCTCTGCTCAAAGACACACACTGGGGCTTGGTGTGAAGGTCTCACAGGTCTCACATTGTTCCTGATTTAATTTAACCAAATAAGCACAGAATAAAAAAGACCCAAAGAACAAAACCACTTTTATTTTATTAGCTTTGATTTGTTCCTTTGTATCAAGTTTCGTGGCTTCGGTGCATAACATTTATAGTGTATAGTTCACCAATAAACATCTAGATATTGAAATACAGATGATGTATAATAGTATATCAGTGTCACAGATTTATACTAGGATAATTACCAAGAGTAGAACAAGTCTGGGCTGCAGTGTATTTATAATCTTCCAGATGTGCATGAATTTTTTAAATTACTGTATTACTGTATTCAAATAATATGGAGCAGACATCTATAAATCATATCAGTGCCCTGTTTTGTGGCCTTCAGTATTTGACTTCTCTCTGTAACAACACTGGTATCCATTGGCATTAAGTCTGGCATGCCAGAGGGGTAACTCCAGGCAGGGGGGGCTGTGCCTGTTTATAGAGTAAAAAACTCAATAAAGTAAACAGGTGGGTGGCCAATTAGCTGGAGGAACATAAGAGCCCAGTTCTCATTAACCTATTAAAAGACAAAGCAAATTTTCTGACTCTCACTTTAACGTCAACGTTTATCACAAGGATGTACTGTATTCTCTAGTATCTCTGCAGTTTGCAAAGAATCCACCGGAAACATGGCGTGTGTGGCTAATAGATGAAACAACACCACCATGCTCAGCCACAGGACAGTCCTCTATTCTACACTAAGTATCGTTCAAATGAGGTCAGGTCTCCAGCGTCATGAGTGCACGGCAGAGTCCCTGAGGCTGGGTATGGCTCTAATTAAGGAACCTGTGAGAGCCTGCACTCGTCCTGAGTTGCCGGAGGTTGGAGCAGAGGAAGGATAAGATATGCCCTCACACCAAATGAAGAGCAGAGCAGAGAGAAAGAAGCTGGAGAAGAATCAAAAATACTATGTTAAAGGAGATCAGTGCAAACTATGTGTGTCGGTAATTATTCAGTAATAAATAAATAAATAAATGAAAAAATGTGTACATAATTAATATTATGTGTACATGTTATGGAATGTAACACAATGATATATTCATGGGTGCACATGGCCTTGTGATAGGCAGGCGCTAGACTCAAGCCTGGCTGCATTTCTGAGGAGTGGGAGCATGTGCAGTCATTTTTAATGATGGGGGTCTCTTCAGTTTGAGATGGAATTGTGCCGGACTAATTTGTGTGTGCAGGGACGTACGTGCTCGGAGTGGGGCTGCATGCACGAGGAGGGCTTTGTGTCTGAGGCCGCGGCTGAGGTCAACCTCGTGGGGCTCCGCTTCGGGCCTCCAACAAAAGCCATGGCAGGATAATCCACCCAGGGACAAAGTGTGTGATTAGCATGAGAAAGCGCCCTGGTTCTGGCACGGCAGTCAGGAGAGGGAGAGGGAGAGGAGTGCTGGTCTACAAGGCCTGCAGACTCTTTGAGCAGAGACTTTAGATGCACAGATCAATGCACCAGTGCGCAAACAAAAGAGTCTGATTGTGCTGCTGTTGATATAAGACAGTGTGCTGGTTTACGCTGGTTTTTGCATAAAGATTTGTTTTATGAGAACGGGTGTGAAATAAGAGATTGTAGATCAAGCATGCTAAGTATTAGTGTGTGTGTGTGTGTGTGTGTGTGTGTGTAAGGGAGCATTTGGGCATTGCAAGCAATAGGATCTATGGCAAATCCCAAATCCTGTTGTGATGACTAAACTGCCTATTGAGGAGTTGCAGTCCTAAGCTCCCAGCATGTAGATTTTCGTCCTTTTCAGAAACTCTCAGTGTCCTGCAAATGAAGAGGATGAGCCCAGCTCTTCTGTGTAGCACCCCCCATCCACCCTCCTCTAGTTTAGAGCATTTGTTTTGTCTGGAAAGCAGACTCCTCCTGCTACATCTCTTCTTCTCCGTGTCTGGACTTTGGATGGTTTAAGATGAAGGATAGCTTCAGATGTTCAAGCAGATGCTGAAGAAGATCTCCACTTTAGCCCTCTCAAGCCTTCACTTTTTACACACACTGGCATGTGCATGCTGTGGTCGCAGTGTGTTAGTAACACGCAAATAATTACTGCTTTGTCTTAACTCAGTGGCCTCGGAGGTCAGCTAGGAGGTCAGGAGTTCAGCATGCTGCCTCACTCACCTAAAACATTTACACACACTTTTGTATGTGATACTGCTCTTTTGTTTCAAGCATGCATGCTCATTGCCTTGCTATATTTTACAAGCCTATTGTTTCCTGGACATGACTATGCAGAGGCAGCCCAATTTCCCCTCTGTCCTGTCTCTAACTTAGTGGGGTGTAAGTCAGGTCAAAGCTGCAAGTAAGACATCTCTATCATGGATACAATGCACTACCTTTGTTGCTAATAAATACCTATAAGATCCCGTAGCAACCGCTGCAAGAGAGCTCAGCTACAGGAAAAGGACCAGATTCCAAATGACGTGTGAAGTGTGGTAGGCTGCCTCTAGGACATACCAGCTCCAACACACTGTGTTAAAAAAAATAGGTTTATGTGTTCAGTTCTCATTACACATGAACGTGAATACCAAAACATTCAGCTATTGTGCTAAGCTGTTCTGCAATGTTGAAATATGTCTGCATTTAAATGGTGTAAGCTATAGATTTTGGATATGATAGATTAAATAAGTGATAGATCAGAAGGCAACTGACAACATGAATTAATCTGTTGCAGGCAAGAAATAGTAATAAAGAAATATCTTGAATCCAAATCTTTAATTTAATTTAACATGACTATAAATGGCTTAAAAACATGACTTAAACTTGATCTTTTTTTATCCAAGTTGCCATTCCTGGTTTGTAATGTGTGTGTCCTGCATTTGAACCTTGTGTGGCCAGTCCCCATAAAGACAGAGTTAATATAAAGGAAGCTAATATAAGGAAATTATATAATAATAATAATAATAATAATAACAATAATAATAATAATAATAATAATAATGAGGCTTTTATTAGTGAGATTAGGGTCCTCACAAGAACAGCCAAACAAAAGTGTGTGTGTGTAAGAGAGAGAGAGAGAGAGACGGAAAGAGAGAGAGAGAGAAATTTTGTAAGAAATTGCTATATAAATTTACTCATCTCCAATATCTAGCTCACCTATTACCACACATAGATGTTACTTCTCAGTGCACCTCTAAACACCTACCCACTAACGACTGAGATTCACTCTATTTAATTCTTTTTATTCCATCTTCTCCGGAAGTTGTGCAAATTCTCTTCTCGCCAAGTTATTATTTGTCTGTTTGAAAGGCCAAATAAATGTGATGCCAACTATGGCCATGGGCAAAAAAAACAAGACTCAAGCCAAATATAGTCACCCAAGTCCCCCGTCTCTGCGCTCTCACCTTGGAGATGAGGCTACATATTCATCCTCTCTACCTCAGGGAGCTGAGGTGGCAACAGAATGGATTTCTTAACCAGAAGAACTCATCCATCTTGTGTGCCTTTTTTTTGTTAACTGAATAATTATTTGAATTCGTGTGAATCAGCAGCAGCTTTGTGTTAAAGAAGCCAGCAATTAGGTTATAAAGTTTTAGTCTGTAGTGCCATGTGTGTTGCAGCCAGCATTCATTAAAATGATGGTTGTACATCAGTAACACGGGGAGGCTGGTACTACATTTAGACACAGCATGATTAAAGGTAGAAATTGTAAAAATTATTTCCTCAGTCATCAGTCCATCAAAAGAATCTGATACAGAAAAAACCCTGTCTTTTAAAGACAGACTATATTGTCATTTTGTTGATGTAATGATGATCTATATTCTCAGAGAACATACACCAATACAGTATGAATTACTACACCTGTCTGTGAAGACTCATCTAGGAAGTTTATCTGATTTTCTTTAAGCAAGTATTTAACATAATGCACTTGCATACTTCATACGAAAAGACATTGGCATGTAAGTTAACTACTTGTAATAATTATAGCAATGATGTGTAATCCAATTTGTTTACTTTTTAAAAACTTTTTAAAAATAAAATATATAACAAACCAATACAACATGTTAAAAACTTTTTTTTAAATGAAATATATAACAAGCCAATACATCGTGTTATACTAAGCAAAGATCACAAAGTTTTATTCTGTGCTTTACCACTGGATGTTTAGGCAACACTTCCCTCTTGTGGCAGAGCAGGTTTGATCCTGAGGTTACTGTCTGTACCGAAGTTCACGCATTCTCCCCTGTGGTTTCCTCGACATTCTCTGGTTTCCTTCCAGAAAATACAGTTAATTCCACAAATATACCAGGAGGTTGGTGGGCTATGTTAAATTGCCTCCAGGTGTGAATATGTGTGTGTGTTTGGTGACCTGTTATGGAATGTCATCCCATCAGGGTGTATTCCTGGTTTGTGCTGCATTCTTAGGATTGGCTGGAAACAGCACAACCTTGACCAGGATAAAACTGTTACTGTTAGCATAAATATATCAATGGAGGGCAGGAAGGATGTTACTTATGGCCTACAAAGTTTCAGAGCAGTACACACACACACACACACACACACACACACACACACACACACACACACACACACACAGAGAGAGAGAGAGAGAGAGA
>JAOVVF010000010.1:7252843-7284348 GCA_028565595.1 Duopalatinus emarginatus | reverse complement strand
AGTTAACAAACACCTACGAGAGAAGGTTTACATTTCAGTGTGAATATTCTGAAAGGCTGAGGTATAATGTAATGATTCTTGTCAAAGACAAAAAAATCCACTGTCTAGATATGGCACATGAACTTCCGGACTTACTGAAATTGTCAGCATTGCATATATAGTAATGGGATTGGTATTTGCTCTGCTTGTATTAAAGGTGCAGTTTGTAAAATTTATATTGTAAGTTTAGGAAAGAAAATATATATTATATTATATTATACAAATTATATATTGTAATTCAATTTGTTTCCATATCATTTTAAACATACCTTTGGGGAAAACTGTGATTTGCAATACTGCTTTGCTAGTAAGTATTTCTGGCCCAGAACTGCCCTATCCAAGTAATTACAATTTTCTCTGCAGGCACTTTAGTTTAATAGGTAATGTTTATGATTCAGGCTAAGGCTTTCTGTATGCATCCTCTGCTCCTTTTTTCAAAATTATTTTTTTAAAGACGTTAAACCTCACCTGGTCTAATGTAGTCTGGGAAACGGAGTAATCCTCTATCTGGAGGAAATCTTTGTGTTGGGCAAGAATGCTGAAAATGTGAGCAAGGGAAGACAGGGATGAGGGTAGCTGGTACTGTAGCATGTTTCTGTGTTTCTCCTTCAGTATACTGCCTGGCAGCTCAATCTCTATAAACTTCATCACAGGCTGCAGGTCTGGTTCGGGTCCTGCCACTCTGAGTATGATGGTGTATCCATCACCAAACCTATACACAGAGAACGCACACAAACATACAGAGACACATTTGTGTTAGACTAAACACAGTCTGGAAAAATGCAACAGCCTACACATGTCGCTGATTTCCGGTGTTTATAAACCTAAAGAATATCCTGTATTATACTCAAAGGACCGAATGTGACCTAATGTAAATTTCATGATACTAATCTTACCTGTTTTTTAGATGCTGGACGCTGCCCAGACACCGGAATCTGCCATTTACCATGATGGCCATCCTGGTGCACAAGGCTTCACACTCCTCCATACTGTGTAAAGTAAATGAAGAGAAGGTTAACATGTCATGTAGGCCCTCTCTCTCCATTGCTGTTAGGCTGGCGGTATTAATCAGACGAGCATCATAACATAGCTACTGACAGCTTTTAATGAAATATTTCAGTGTTTTCAGTCTATATCTGCTCTGTAGTGTGTGCTGATAAAGTGTGTTTAATCAAACAGGAATGCCTAATGTAACATTAAAGATCAGCTGTTGGTATATTCCTCTCTGTAAATCCACCATTTAAAAATCTGAGAGTGAACAGATGCAGTACCTGTGTGAGGTCAGCACGATGGAGCGCCCCACCTTGATGATGCTATGGATGCAGTTCCACAGAGCTCTGCGGGCCTTCGGGTCCATACCAGTGGTGGGTTCATCCTGCGACACAAAAAAACACACATTTAATACAAAATACACACTGAAGACCAGCCCAGCTGTAAGGTTCAAGAGTTTACAAATGATATTGTGCTTTAAGTCAAAATCGGACCAGACCTAATATTATAAAGCAGTGTATTTATTCTAATCCTTTATTCCATTACTGACAGTTCACTGGAATCTCAGTTGATACAACAACAAAATAGTCACCATAGGAATCCACCCTGTGTCATTTTTGTTATATAGAACTGCACAGATCGAGCACATGGTCACTCAGAGTGACAACAAAACAGTTTGAGCTGACTCTGAAAGTCACGGGGGAGTGTATACATACCAGAAAGACCACTGGTGGGCCTCCAATGAGGGCCATTGCTGTAGAAAGTTTGCGCATGTTGCCCCCACTGTAGCTTCCAGCTGCTTTGTCTGCATATTTTATCAGGCCCAGCTTACAGATGCCCCACTCAGCCACCTAGAACAGACATACACAATGTTTTTCTTAGTTTTCTTTTTATTATTATTATTATTATTATTATTATTATTAACAACAACTGCCAACTGTGGGCAACATTTATATATATATATATATATGTATAGTAAATTTTATATATAGTTGCATTTATTAAAAAAAAACAACAGAATGTACAGAATTGAAAAAAACAAGGGTGAAACGTCTCAGGTTTCTCAAGAGGAAAAAGAACATTAATAAATGATAAAGAAAGATTTTGTCATTTGCATTGTTCTTAAGAATCAGCATTTGTCATGCAATGACAGTCACCTTCACTAGGGGGCAGTGTTGCATCTACCAAGGTACAGAACTCGTGGTGATTTATGTCTTTTTAAACAGTTACAATGGCCACGTCTCCTTTACTGAGGTTGACAAGTACAGTCTTTGTAAAATGCTAACATAGTACAAGTATAAAGTTTTATTATAAATTAGTATAACATGAAACCTCATCTGCAAACTAACTTTGCCAACACTAATTGTACGCAGAACACTTCTCTGCACAGTGACTCTTCTGTGAACACTGTATGATTATAGATCAGATCTATATTTTACAGTGATATTATGCTCTCACCTCACACACTTCCGCTTCGGGAACACCACGTAGGATGGCATAGAACTCCAGGTGCTCTCTGCCTGTCAGCAGGTCGTTGATGGCATCAAACTGAGGGCAATAGCCCATGTTCTGATGCACCTCGTCTATTTCCCTGAGTATACTGAGAATAACAGAAAGGATTTGGAAGATTTGATGAATGTTTTTGATTAAAATTTCTATATTAAACATATAAAGTATTGAAAATGTTTTTCGTCTTACCTCTTCCTAGCTAAGAATGCTTCTCCACTGGTGACTGCAGAATCTCCTGTCAACATTTTAAAGGTACTTGTCTTCCCAGCTCCATTCACTCCAAGCAGACCAAAACACTAATGGGGGAAAAAAGGGTAGATGTTATATATGTGATCTGACAACAGGCAGCTTATTTAGAAGCTTGTCTGGAAAACAGGGAATAGCTGCATGTGTCTTACCTCTCCTGGAGGAATTCCTACACAAAGCCTATCCACAGCAGGCTTCTTCTTCCTTTCATACACCTGTAACACATAAAAAAATCACCCTATTGTAATCAAAACACCATTTTATCACAACACTATACAGAACTTGTGTTAAAAAGCATAGATTATTATCCGACCTTAGTAAGTTCTCGGAGCTCAAGGATGTCGCCTTGTCCTGCTCCACTGATGATCCTCTGCCGTTCCCTTGCCACATCCTCATCTTCCTCTCCGATCGGACTCAGTTTAGGGCGAAGAACTCTGCACAGTCACCAAGATCGGATGATCAGTCAAACTATTTAACAATGGCTCACTGCTCACTGATATCAGATATGCTGATATTTAAATGAAATTTGGAGGAAAGTGATGCTCACATCGGCTTGATAAAGAAGCGGTACTGGATGAGGACAGTGATAATGAAGAAGACCACTCCTTCCACTGCCATGGCAAACAGGTTCTTACCCACCATGTCCCATTCCAAAGGAGAACGGAAACGGTTCTCTCCTGTATCCAAAAAACGGATCAAACTGTTATAAATGTGTGTATTTATACAGTGCACAACATTCATAAATCCCCATTCAACATTAAATATCTTTTGTTTGACCACAGGTCTACCACTAAACTACCACTTATCAAGCTATAAGAGGTATCATCTTTAAAAAAGAGTTCCCAAAGGAGCACTGTTACTGGTTCCATCTAAAATATTTTGTGAAAGTACTCTTGCAGAGTTCAACATGGGGACAAACCTGTACATTCTAAAAGTGCAGACAGCCTATTGAAAGACAAACAATGGACTATTGAAGTAGGAGGGCAGTGCTTCAGAGCAATGTTTATTGTTCAGTAAAGATATTGTTCATATGTTAAGTTTCCATTTTATTAATGCATTCATTCATTCAATTACCTTTGGTAACCATTTTATCCTGAACTAAGTCATCCCAAGAATTCTTGGCACAAGGCTGGAATACAGCCTGGAAACAGTAGACCAGTGCAGTAATTTCTGTGCTGAACATGTGGGTGACTGATAAGCATGTGCACATTCTGTGTTCTGGGAATTGCCATGCTTTTGACATCAGACAGATGTTGTAGTTAGAAACCAAAAAAGTACAGTTATATATGAGAGAAGTAAACTCTTATTCAGTCTTCATCTTATTGTCACACACCTTCCAGACTCAAATATAACTTCAGTTATTTTCAGTGATGCAGGGAGAAATAACAATAAGCACTGATTTTGATGGCTTTTTATTTCAGCAATACTCCTAGATTCAGTTTATCTGTAAATTTGACTTTGTTATTATTTCTTTTATTTCAGCATAGTGCATTATGTAATTGTAGCCTATGTAAATCTTTTTTGGGTATTTCTCTGCCAACTAGAACCCTGGCTGCCCTTAGAGATGTGCATTAAGCAAGCTATTCATACCAAATCGCTCCAGAGCATCAGCCATGGCCTGATTCTTCACCATGTCAATCAGACCTCGTCCCAGACAGAAGTGAGGGAAGATCAAGAGCACATTCTTCAAGATGTCATTGATACCACCGATTTTCTAAAGCATGAACAAGACATGATTAGTGAGTTAAGAGTTAAGAGAGGTTTTGATTGCTATGTCACTTTACTCAAAGCATAAATTTGTAAATCCTGTAAACTTACTTTCCACACCAGTTTAACTAAGGGAAAAGAATATATCAGATTTGTTGCAAAATAGGTGAAGAAAAGAACACTTACATCACCACCAAATAACTCCAGAACAAAAGTGGACACACTGCCGTTGATCCCAATCAGTATGTTGACGCTGGTCAGGACAACATATGCAGTGCTGGGGATCTGGAAAAGGAAGGAGGCTGGGTACATCAGAGGTGTGATGGACCATCTAAGAGGAAAGCATAATAACATTTCTAGTTATTTCAACATTCTTGTTTGCTTTTTTTAAATATTCAAAATCCTAGACTGTACTGAGGGCTCACTCACCCATACAGAAGCAGCAACAGGGCGAGTACTGGCAGATTGGTTGCAGAGACATAGGCTTTTTGTTGGAAGCACACAAAGATGATTATGACGAGGGTTGCCGGGACGACGTAATTGCACTGAAATACAGAAGAAAGCATTCAGATAAAACTGACACTCGTAGCAATATATTGTTACAAACGTAAAAAGTGCAAATATAATTCTAAACAAACAAACGGCATACCATATCCCAGATAAAATTGGCCAGCCAGTAGAGGTATGGCTGTACTCCACTGATAAACTGCATATGCTTGGCCTTGTTCACGCGTTCTTGGATGAGAAAGACGACAAAGCTAGCAGGGACGAATGACATAGCGAAGATAACGCAGATAGACACCAATACGTCCACTGAGGTTGTCACCCTGAAAGCAAGACGTTTGGAATATATAAGGACTCCAATTACATTTATCTATACTGACTATACTATATTGATCTATACTGACATTTATCTATACAAGATATGTTAGATATGTGCAAGATATTAATTATTAAAGGGACCAGAAAATGTTGAAAATATGATCACTCACAGTGCCACCTGGGAGATCTGCTCTTTGGTAAGGTTCAGAGGGTGATTGTAGGCTGTGATGCCATATTTGCTTGGGTCCTTCCCTGGAGGCAGGTTAGCACGCAGAATACCATTGTTCATCACGTTTAAGAAGGACACAATGCTGTGCCAGCCCTTGTTATTGAACCAGATCTGAGAAAGAAATGAAACACAAATCAATTCCTATTCTATGGGCTTTGGAAATTAAAATTAAACAGACCACCCAGATATAAGGTATTATAACCTACCTTCACATTATTTTTGGTGTCTAGGCCATTGATGAAAGCAGAGAGACTGTTTAGAAAGCGATCAGCTGCTGTTCCTGAGTTCTAAATAAACAGGAGAACCCATGTTATTATCTGTTTAGCAAATTGTTGAGTATAACTGATATGATTTGAGGTTAAAAATAAACGTACCCTCCGCAGGTTGAATATTTCCCTCACTCGAGAAATGGCATCATCAATCTCCTCAGCAGGTGGAAGAACCTGTGTGCTTCTGGCACCCAGTGAGAAACCTCCATATCTGAACTCATTCACCCAGACCTTGTTCTTCAAACTTGAATAAAGCAAATATAGCAACATTAATTATTAATTCAACCGAGACAGTATCGACAAAGAAATGACTGAGTGTCTGAATGTTACCTTTTGCCAATGATTTGCGCATAGGTTTTCACTAAGTAGTCTGAAATGTTTCTTCCAGTCAGGTTTTGAAGTGTGTCCCTCTCACTGATCTTGATTTGCAGAGGTGGAAGTCCTCCAGCACCAGCAGGGCATTCTGGGAGCATCTTTTTCTTGCCATTACAACTACACTCACATTCTGGCGATGGGTTCTCCATGGTCCAGTTTTCACTCCTGAACACCTCCCACAAATCTTCTGTGATCTCTGGTGTGGACCAGTCCTCATCACCCATAGTACAGGGAACATCTCTGCAAGTATGGAAGCACAGGTTAAAATGTCTGGATAAATATACATTGAACACTCAATACATTACTTATTACTTGATATAATGATTTACTCACGGTATTGGTTCTCCTTCCATGCAGCGTGTTCCAAAACCAGGGCCTTCTGTTAGTGCATCGAGAAGTTTCTGAGTGCTGACATCTTCTGGTGCATCGTTGCTGTTAGAAAATGAAAGCAAAAGTGGACTCAATCTCAAAGTTTTGACATGATGATATAAATTGTAGTGTTTAAAGTTCCTGTCTGGAATCATTTCCCGTTATCAGATCTTAGTAACTGAATAAAGGGTATGGTTATTATGCACATCACAATCACTTGTTGTATCTATTATCTCATATAATTAACACAGCAGAAAAATATTATATACTTTAGTCAGGTGGCTATAAATCATTTGCCAATTTAGAAATTTGTATTTAACAGTAAAAATCCTCAACTAGCGTTTATGTAAATATATGTAAACCAACCCTATTTTAATAAATAATATATATTAGATTCTGCATAGGCAGAATGTTGCAGTGAGTCCAAGGTACATGCTGATGGAAAGTGCTGATAATGGGAGTTTTTAAATGCTTGATTAGGTGCATACAAGTGTTAAGTACCTGATAAAGGTAACTTGATCTTCATACATCCAGGGCTGCAGGGCAAGACTGGGATATTTTCCGAAGGGGGGAACAATAAGACTGAAGACCAGGGCAATGCATACAAACACAGCAGGCAAAACAATCTGCATAACAGAACAGAGAAGAAATGTAAATAACAGCAATAGACTACCTCTAAATCTTTATAACAGGTTTCACTGTTTCACCATTATCAGATTCCACAGCTATTAACTTCATACCTGGGCAAAGAAGCCTTTCCTGGAACGACGGGCATACAGGAACCTTTTCCACAACAAGGCCACAAACTGCTGTCTCTTCAGGCTCCAGCCTTGGATTTGGTAGGAGCCTTTACCATCAGTGCTTCTTAGGTGATCAGTTTCTTTGAAATCTAAGGCAATGAACACATGTTTTTTTTCTGGTTGTAATAGTGATTTGATAAATAAGCATATATAAATATAAGAATATTCCTTTCTCCATAGATTGAACTTAGGGTAATAAAAAGTACCTGGGTCAACTTCAGATTCATTACAGTCAAAGTTGTCGTCCTCAGTTAAGGGTTTAAGGCAGCTCTGGTGATCAGCTCCAAAAGCATGTCGCCTGCGCCTGCGTACAGGAAGTGTCCCATCTGCGCAGACACAAACAGGAGCATAAGAAGGTCTATTCTCAGATTTTTCATACTTTTATCTCTGCACTAAAAACATCAAGTGAAAATCTTACCTGACATCATTTCAGTATCAACCCCACTGTCCTCTGCCACTTTCAGGAAAATCTAAAAAATAAAATAAATTATTAATAGTAATAAATATTTCAGTGATTGGTATTAAATATATTTTTTACTGAAAAGTACCTCTTCAAGTGTAGTATCTGAAACACCATAACTCGAGATGCCCAAATCAGCGAGGTGGTCATCCAAATCATGGAAGAGATCAACAAAGGCACCATCTTTGGCCGATTCATAAGGCAGGATGTAGGTGATCTCATGTCCCAGATCCTCCACCATGCGTGAGTTAGGGACGTGCTTGAGGATCAGACCTGAGATTAGAGAGATGTCTGCAGGTACAACAGAGGAATCAGTCCACAAGGTGCCTGTGTGTGCATTCACAATGACATACACAATATGTTAGTGGTTAGATTAATACCAGGATTAGGGTTTTAGGTTAGTCTTTTAATGTTCAGTCTAGATATCCAGGCCAAAGTTTGATCAGAGTTTGATTACAAGCTTACCAATAGCTGTGGCAGCATCGCTCTCATGGTCGCTGCCCAGACCTGCGTCTGAACTGCTCTCTGAGTCTTCCTCATCCTGAAACAGACCATTCACTTAGAAGTAAGCACTGATATAAATATTACATTTAAGTTCAACTACTTTTGCTCAGTTGCTCATCAGTAATTTCACACTACATTGCTGTGATTGCGCCGATTTATCTACATGGGACATGGGTCCACATGTCTGCAAGGCTGACGCAAATTACTGTACTAACTCTAGATAAATAAAATACATGACAGAGTACAAAATTATCACCTCTGATCACTTATGATTTGTGTAATTCTATTACCTGTGTTCTCTATGCACTTTATTATCTAATCTGTGTATTTTGCACTATAGCCTGCCAACAATGTTAAAAATGCTACTTGCAACACAGAAATAAATCACTAGCTCTCGTTATCTCATTAGCAAATGGGTTTCTGTCATGCACTAGAATCCAGCCAGTTACAGTTAGAATAAATATTTTTACCTTTTTGATATAAGACACAGTGGTGGTGGAGTTTCTGCTGGAGCTCAAAGAAGCATCCGGTTCCTTCTTAACTAGTGTCAAGTAGTATCCAGTTCCCAGATGAGTTTTCAGGAAGAGAGAGGAACCCACACAGCATAGCTTCCCATGAGAGATGATAGCAATACGATCACCCAAGATGTCAGCTTCGTCCATGTGATGAGTGGAAAGGATGATGGTTCGGCCTATGGTACAAATGACGTCTTATTACTGAGCTTTATTTTATAATTTTTATTATTTTGTTACCACTTAACAGAATACTGAGTGCTGCTATAAATACTATTAGAGATTAACAAACCTGCGCGATATTTCAGTAGAAGGTCCCAGATGCCCCTGCGAGCATAAGGGTCCACCCCAGCAGTTGGCTCATCCAAAATGACCACTTTTGACCCTCCAACAAATGCAAGAGCCACTGAAAGCTTCCTCTGCATACCACCTTTAGAAAACCAAACATCATTACCACTTAAGTCAAGCATAACTGTGTAACTGTTTTAGGAATTGTAAGGTCCATTCCACTTACCTGAGAGCTCACTGGTCTTGGACGTGCGTTTGTGTGGCAGTCCAGTGTCATACAAAATTTGATCCATCTCGGCCTTCACCTCTGCTTCAGAGAGGCCTTTGAGTCGTGCATAGAACCAGATGTGCTCCTCCACCGTCAGCCTAAATACACAACATATCCAATTATGATCTCTTAAAGAATGCATTTAATAATTCTGAACAGAAAATGAACTTAAAATGTGGCTCAATCGCAGGACTGGCAACTAATTTTATAAGCACAAACTGTTAATAACTGCACAAAACAGACTCAATTTAACATGCAGCTGCAAATATATTCAATATTTTATGATCAAATGTAAATCAGAAACAGGGTCTGTTATATAAAGAATACGCTTACATGCTAAAGAGGACATTGTGTTGAGGGCAAACTCCCAGGCTCTGCCTAATAGCACTTAGTTCTGACCGGATGTCTTTGCCCATGATGTATGCTGTGCCAGATGTCGGTGGAAACAAACCAGTCAGGATGGACCTGAAACATAGATTTACTATCTTTCACACTCTGTTTATAAATGATCAGGCTGTCATATTCCACTTCAGATGCTGTTATTTTAAATTAATTTGTTAACTTCTTACATGGTGGTGGTTTTTCCTGCTCCGTTGTGCCCCAGAAAGGATGTGATCTGTCCCTCATAGAATCCCAGTGTCAGGCCGTCAACAGCAAGCTTTTTACCGTGCCGATAGACCTTCACCAAGTTTTTAATATATACCCCCAGCTCAAGATGAGTGGGTTCTTCCTCAATGCACACAGCTTTATAATAAAAAAAGAAGAGTACTGTT
Source organism: Duopalatinus emarginatus (assembly GCA_028565595.1). Classification (NCBI taxonomy): domain Eukaryota; kingdom Metazoa; phylum Chordata; class Actinopteri; order Siluriformes; family Pimelodidae; genus Duopalatinus; species Duopalatinus emarginatus. Next base: position 7,274,188 of record JAOVVF010000010.1, on the reverse strand, counting down.
AAGAAAAATTCTAATTTTACAAAAAAATAATGTTTCTTTATATGTTATAATGCTTTTACCTCCTGCATTTGCCTTCTTTCCCTCTATAGTGGGTGCCTGCTTTTGCTCTTCTTCTCCAAACCAGTAAGACTTGGTAAATGGGAAATACCATGGTCTGGGAATTCCATACTGGCCAGGAAATACAGCCTCAATGTACCAGGTCATGACACCATAGAGGAAGGCATCAAAGTACATCAGGATAATGGCAGTAGTGAGACTGTAGTCATCTCCTTCCATTGGGCTAGAGATCAGGTTGCTCCACTGGATCCCCACTCCCTGCTCTTCAAAGAGGGCAAAGTACTCACAGCCAAACCCAAAAGCCACTGGGGAGAGTATACTCTGCAAATACAAACTCAGAGTTAGCCTGATGTATCAGTTATTTTAAAGGAGCAATTATTTTAGAGCCCATGGCATGTAATTTTCCTGAGAAACAACCCCACCCACTCTGTCAAAACTAATGAAATAGAGATGCGCTGGTCGTACATTGAGACATGGCATAGCAGCAATGACCTCATTTGTGCATAAACAAAGCACTTTGTGGCAGTTACTTTGTGCAAGATAAGACAGATTCTAAGATACAGCATAAGATAAACAAGCAAGGCCATTTCTGGAAAACAGACTGTACTTTGCCACAGGAAAACATCTGGAACGTGTGGTAGCGGGTGTAAACTCACAGCAATAACTTTAGCAGGAAGACCCACGTAATCCTCCCAGGCCACACACAGCACGTAGGGCAGATACAGTGTAAAGTAGATGATGCCTCCGCACGCTGCAGCCAGGTTCGCCCGAGAAAACGCTGTGCTGATGAGGAAACACTGCATAATAGTGACTACAGCAAAGGAGCCCAAAAAGAGGAAGACCACTCCTGGGTCACTGCTGGGAAGCAGGTTCCCAATCTGCAAACAAAGGATTAAAAAACAGTGATACATTCGTTTTATTTATGAGGATATTCTCTGATGTTGATCATGTATCTACACAACAAAACAGCAGTGTGTTTTAAATGTTTATCATCCTGTGAATTATATAATTTACTGGTTACTGCTACAGTTAATAATGAAGGAAATTATACTGGCATAAGTATTTATCTGTCAGTATAATTATGAGTTTTTAGTAGTATTGTAATTAGAAATAGTTCAGCAATCCAGAGATAATTATCCCTCAGTGAAAAAGTATCAAGCAAATTAAGTCATACAGTTCACCACTACAATCAACTACAGAAAATCCTTTCAACATGTAAAGGAAAGAGGCTTAATGCACATATTGGCAGTACCTTAAGCACAAACACTAGCAGTCCAGCGCTCATAAGAAGTGGGATAAGACTGCTGATGAACCAGCTTAACCACAAGATACCGTTGTCCAGTCCCATAATCCTCATGGTCTCCTTGAGGCGGGCCTCCTTCTCGTAGACAACGCTCTTTATTATAATAGCTACTGAGTACATCCAGGCTAAAGTCATGAAGAGGGGCATGGAGCGACTCATCACACGCAAGAAACTACAAAGGTTTAAAAAAGAAAAAAAAAACAATACCTTCAGGATAACAATACCTTCATATAATAAGAGAATAGCAACAGTGATTTGTAGAAAAACGTACATGTCATCGACATAGCATGGGTACGGCATCTGCTGGATGTAGACTCCAGTCTTCTCTTTAGTTCCTGTCACTGCTCTGATGATGCTCTGATCTATAACATCCTGGAGGTAAGAGAAACCGCCCCATACATACCGCAAATCCTCAAATGGGTCTGCTCTGGGGCCAGGGTCCCAGTATCTAAAGCAATAAAAACAATTCATTGATTAATTGGCAGAATATAATACCAATTATCTTCCACCAAAATGTGGTAGGAATTTAATGGCTGAACTTAAAGTTGACAAATATGGACATACGCATCCTTGATCTTGTTGGTACGCTCCACATTGTCGATGTCCATGCGGATTTTGTAGCTGACATGGGGAGGAAGCTCAGAGCTGTTTATGTCAATGTCAGGGAAAACAATTCCAGCCCAGAACTTCCTGTTGTCTAGCAGACCAAGAGACTCGTTCACTAACTTCTCTTCAGTGCTCACAGGCTCTAATTTATCCAGATTCACGCACTGTAAAGACAAACAGGAATTCAGAAATACATTGGCAGATTATGTTTAACTAGCAATAAACATATAGGACTATATCTTTGGGTTTGTACTATAGTGTATGTGGTTGGGTTTTTTTTTGCAATGTTAGTGAAATGGCCTCTTCCTCTGAAGGTAGGCGGTTTGATTAATAGTTGTGTTAAGTGGTAAAGTGTACCAGACTATTCATTAAAGTGTTACTTTAATGCAGAATGGTGTTTACTAATTGCAATTATTTATTTATAATAAAAGACAGATTTCATATCTATTTCGTAAAGTGGGTAATGTTCCTCTGTTGGCCTACGCAAAAGATTTCCCCTTGCTCTTTTACTTTCATTTCTCTATTTTATGTGTGTCATAAGTTTATGTGGTCTGCATATTAGCCAACAACTCAGAAGAAGGTATATGTTTGTGAAACCGGAAGATTTCCTTTTCTGATATGTGTGCACGTAAATGTCTGGAAAATAGGAGAGGTTTGGCTTGGAGGATGTACGTAATAAAACTGACCTCCATGAAACGGGATATGCTCATAATAGCTTGATCGGTTTCATTGAGGACATTTCTCCATGTGAATGCTGTCCCAGGTGGACGAGTGTCCTCTGAATGCTTGGTCAGGAAGCTGCTGAGATCCTGCACATTCCACTGAGTACCGCTTAGCCGGGAATTGAAGAAATAGGCTGTGACATTGTTCTGTAGTAACATCTGTAAACAAAGAACAGCTTCAGGTTACACCTCAACAAACACCCACAGTGTACCTAATTATTGTATGCGGATTTGTTGATGCACACCATTGGGTGGTAGTAATAAGCAAAAGGCCCAACATACCCGTAGTAGGTCCACTTCTTCACTGTTCTCCATGAAGTTCCACACCTTCGGCCTGGTCTCTTCCCACATCCCACCCAGATCTCGGAGAATTCCAAACTCCTGAAATGTCCTGTTGACCTAAAGCACAGAGAATAGTAATTAAAGAAAATTTTTTTCACTTTTTATTATAATACATTATAACTCACACATCAATTGTGTTCTTCTTTTTTACCTCTTGGATAATCTTTTGTGTGGCAGGGGTGTGAGGGGTGTACAGGATCTTTCCCATAAGCAGAGGCTTCAGCGCTCTCCAGATCATCCGAGATATCGGGCTAGTCTCAATGTTCTTCATCAGATTGTTACAGTAAGGAGCTGGAAAAACACATCAAGAAAAGGGATTTCCAAAATAAGATTAAGATAATATTTAATTCTGCACAGCACTGTTACTTCCTGTTACTGTTACTTAATTTTCTACACCAGCTCTGACATTAGTGTTGTAATTCACATCACAAGTTTGTATTACTACACACTTCTTTCTGATATGTAATTGTTCCTAATGAAAGGGTCATTCATAGGGACATGTCTGTTATATGGCATATGGTTCCACAAAATCTAAACCTATTAAAGGTTCCAAAACATTAAATGTCACTATAAATGCAAGTCCTATCATATTTTATTCCAGAAGGCATGTAGTCGACTAAATAGAGAAAGTGCTTACTAGTTGTGTTGTCGTAGACTGAAACAGGTTCTTCATCGCTGCTGTTGTAGTTGCCGAACATTGCTTTGAAGTTGCTGTCCTCATACCAGTTAAGAGACTTGATTTTGAGGCCACCACCTTCAGGGTGTCCACACACTATTCTTGACACAGCCTGGTACATCTGACTGGGTGAACCAGTTGCATTCTGGGTCAGGAAGAGGATCTCATTGCGCAGGTCACTCCAGCTCCGCATGCTGGCCAACTGAGAAAAGAATACATGGTGTTAGGAAGTCTGGAGGAAACCAATGCTAATTATACTTAGCCGGCATGTATGAGAATTAAAGCAAAATAATTCATTTGAAACGGCTATAAATCATGTTCACTAGGGTAAAAAATACCAGTGTTCACTGATGTTCCTGAGATTTATGTCTATTTTCATCAGTAACATGTTTAATTAAAAGGAAGCACTCTGTTTTCTCTTCTGTTGCTATAATCAGAGATGCAATATGCAATAATATTAAGAGGAGTGACAGCCCTGAGGTCTGCTAAACTGAACTTGCCAAGTAAATACTCCACCCTTGAAAAGCCTGTTCTGAGGTTTAATATCACAAAACTCTCACCGAATACACTCCATACAAAACATACTCCATACGGATGCAGAAAAGGTTACAAACAACAAGCTAAGCTCATGCACTTTGACCCAGCTACAAATGTTCCTCCAGTCCGTTTCCGTGTTTTCCTTACAAACTCCTGAGTCAACAATAGAATGTGTCACGAGTTGAGGCAAACAGATGAGGAGTGAAAAGTCACCTTCGGTCACTCCCTTTAAAACCCAGAGCAGAGAGGTGTGGTGCAGATGTACTTCGTGTGAAGTGTTAGCTTTGACTCACTGAGCCACATCAGCAAGCCAACCTGTCACATGCTTCCAATTTTGTGGAAATTTTGTAAAAGCGAACCAGCAGAGAAGGGCATGCATAAAGGAGGGGAAACAGGAAAACAGTTCTTAGACTGTTCCAGAAGTCAGACATGCTGAATAAACAAATGTAGAGAAAAAGAGCAACAAAACAATCCAGAAAGTGTAAAAACACTCTTTATTCCAAGCAACATCTGACTCTACTCTTTTAATCACTTCATCTAGGTGTTCAAACAGCTAATACCTAAATTCTGCAGCCAAATTGGTTCTGGTTCAATGAATTAGAGACGACAGAGGAGCTTTTGTTCGAGCCTACAGATCACAGATTCCCAAGTAAAAGTACACTCTGGAAATGCTAACCAGTTGCATCCTTGGTTCAAGAATCCTCAGTTACCCTTTCAGTCTCTGACTCTTTGTCTGTGTGCTTGTTCAGCTGTGCCTGGTTGTATATCTGTCCAGCTGAGAGTCGAAACAACTCTTTTCCCAAATGTCCCTGAAGGTACACAGCATGAGTTACATCTAGACAATGTGTCACTTTCGCTGCTGGCCCCAGTGGCTCAGACATGACTGGCATTGCTAAAGAAAGACTTTTCTAAAAAAACTAACAAACAAGGAAAGCAGACTGGAATATGCAAACTATGTAGATATAATGTCTGTCCATAATACTTCAAAGGTAGGTAGACATGGAGGCAAAGAGAACACTGTAAAAACGGGACCACAAGCAAGAGCAGGAAAGGCCTCTATTGAAGTTTAATTCCATACATCACTGTATATCTGAGATCAAAATATCTTATTGTTTTCAATCTGGTTATAGGAACAGCCCCTTTTTCAGGCCAAGGCAAACACATACACACACAAGATCATTTACACTCAGTACATCAAATAAATGAGAATGTGTTTACTCTCAGACGCACACTGTATAAAATACCTGATGAAGCTGACTGACATTACTATATCACAGCACTACATGACTCTGTGCTTTCTGTAGATGCCTCATCAAAGTATTTAAAACGGCTTGTAATTAAACCAAACAGAATTATTACCTCCACAGCTACAGCACCCAGGCTTTCCAAGAGGTTGTCTGTGGCTTTGGCAACATGCCGGGTGTCGTTTCTCTCAGATTTTATGTCTGACTGCAAAAACAGAGAATATACAGAGAATACACAATTAGCTGAATGCAACACTTTACGTTAGAGCAAAATGATGCTGAACATGTTTTAACATAAATCAAAGTCAAAGTGTTTATTATCAAACTAATAATAAACAAGTTTCCCCATACAATAAAAACCAATACATTTTGACATTTAATGATATTTGTTACGATTTATTAAGATTGTTAAGGTAAGATACACTAATCCAAGTATATAACACATGTAAGACCTAACAAGCTTTCCTAGGTTATTAAAAAAAATATTCAACTACTGGTTAAAAGATTAAGGTGACCCTGACTTCTTCAAGTTCACTTCTTTTAGTGTACTATCTAAATGATAAGGCTGTGAAGTCTAAACTCAGATTAATATCTTAATGACAGTACAATAAATTAAATCATAAATGCTGCATAAATCCCTACAATAAATTAAACCATAAATGATCTACCACTCATTCATAATCGTACTGTAATATTTGATAGAAATGCCACTACAAGTCACTTCAATTTTTGCCTGTATTTTTTTTTTTCTTTTCCTGTGGGAAAATTACTGCTCCAGAATTATAGTGATGAGTCACGCTCAACTTTTGGTGATGTGCAAACTGTTGGAAAGAATATAATGCTTGTGGCTTTATAACGAACCAACAAAGACAGCTAAGGCTGCCGTGGCACGCTATAATCTCCAATCTGCATCTCCAGGCTACATGTTAAAGAAGGTGTGTAAAGAATTCAAGCCAAAACATGTCTAGTCCTCTGCCTGCTCTGAAAGGCACTGCCCCCTTTCTAGCCCTCTCTCTTTCTTTGTACCTCTCGCTTTGTCTTTGACCTACTCCTTCTGTGGTTCTGTACAAAGTGCATAACATTGGTTAAGTAAAATGGTGTGATGTTTCAGAAACAAAAACAGCTGTGGCCAGTGTGGGGTATAGATAAATATTAAAGTTTCCTGAAAAGAGGCAATGATAACCTCCTTGCCCTGTTATATCTGTTAACCTTTAACTGTATAACATTTTCTCCCCTTTATATACACAAAAAAATAAAAATAAGAAAAGTATCTAGTTTCATTTTTGTTTTTGTTTTATGGAAATGTCTGCTCATTATTCCAGTTGTAAGGTTATACAATATCCATGAGATGTGTAATATGTGCAACTATTGATCACGACAAAACACTCTTTGGTAAAAAAAAGAAATTTATAGTTCCAGGACTGAGCTAAATAATCACCATTATGGCGGTGATCAGAACTGTGTAATGTTTTGCTAAAATAATGCTACACAATCTGGACTCAGTGTCCAAAGACTTATTCAGTGTGATTTTTACTCTATCATTCAACAACAATCATTTGAAGTGCTATGCAAAAATCATATACTTTGAAATTAACAAAGCTGACAGGGGTATTTCTTGCTTCTACAACCTAAAAAGTTATTGCTTTTCCGACGCATTCTTTTCATAGTTGAAGTTATTTTTAACAGAACTGCCTTACCCTTAGAGGTCTGAAAAAGTCCAGGTTGGCTAGGAAGTGTTTCTCAGCTTGGTTGAGCCAGTGCTTAGATGAGTTACAGATGATGTTGTGGGTGAGGTCAGCTACTTTTCTGTTTGGGAATGTCACAAATTGTTCCAAGGTAGATGTGTTACACATGGTCCTCAGATGTACCCCATAGCCTCGTGTTAGCACCTGAAACCACAGAAGAGCAACCAAAAGGTGGCAATGATTCATATGAAGGGTCAATCATCTTTAATAATCTATTAAAGGGAGGAAAAGGAAATATGTTATAATATTATGCAGTTTATACAAATGGCAAATTCAAGCAAAAAGCAGGTCACTCTGTTATGCTACAGAAGACGTTTACTGTACTGGTGTATTTTGTGTCCACAGAGGTAAGAATCATTGACTGATCATTTATTCTATAATGAACCGTTTCTATCCTGATTGGTGTGGTGTCTTCCAGGATGATTCCACCCCCATCAACAGAACCGGACTCAATGAATCGTTTAATGAGGCTAAAAAATTATGTAAATCGTACACTGTGTCCTTAATAGCCACCAGCCATCAACCCAATTAAACAATATCTTGGAGCAAAACACTAACCGAAAGAAAGTTTTTAGGTTGTATGGTGTTCATCTCTCCAGTACAGTTCCAGAGATTTGTATTAGAGTCTATGCAAAGGTATGTTAAAGCTCTTTTGGCAGCTTGTAGAGGGCAAACAGCTTATTAAGACACTTTATGATAACACTTCATTATTATTTTTCTTTTAATTCGTCCCCCCTTCTTTTTATGGTGCCAGAATGGGACCATTTGCTGAAGAAATTATCAAACCAACTATTCTCTACAGCTCATTTCAGAGTAATTATATTAGTAATATAGTGCCCCATAATATAGTGAATATGTCTAAAATACTGGCACATTGAGGATATATACTACCTAAAGAGACAATAAAGTTGCATTTCATTAATGCAGTTTTCTAGTTACAGCACATAGTATATATAATAAATTGTAGAATTATGTAAAAAACAGTTTCACTGCTCACCTTTTCCAGGTTTACTTCTGCCGTGAGAATATCTTGTACAACATTATCTGTGAGGGAAGCATTTTGCCTAAGGAATGTAGACAGTGTCTCATTGTCCTTTAGGAAATCTTTAAGCTTGAAACCTATGAAAACATAATGAACATGCTTTAACAAATGCTTACATCATCAGCAGTTTAACCAGATGTGATTTCTTTTAAATAAACCGACCCAAGTATACATTTTTTTATTCATTTGTGGAGTGAAAATGAATTATATCCCCTTTCCAATAATTTCCCCCTTTTCAACAGCATTCCTTCCATGTCCCTCAGCCTTTGTTATTATACATGTAGACGCATGTTAAATGCTAAGTTACTCAGTGAGGTGTAGGATCTTTGTGTGCTCCTATTTCCTGCTCCTGTTTTCTGGATTATGTTTCGGTTATCCTCTGAAAGTTCAATTGCATGCCCCAGCAGGTCACAGGAACATTGCATCTGCCATTAACTATGGTAAGAATGGTGAAGGAAATGGTGTTCTTTTAAATGGTCTACCAACAGTCTTCAGTTTAGATATTAAGTGTGCACTAAGTATACATTAATCTAAAACAACACCAGCATTAAAAAAAGCCATAAAAAATGTGTGTGGCATCCTGAGAACACCTATTGGATATCACTCTGGCTAAAAATCTTTTTTTCTCTCACTATAACATGTTAAATACAGTCTATTTCCCTAAAGATGTCTACAGAATTTGCTAGTTAAGTGTGATTAACTCACACAGTGAATTACGAATTATCAGATTACATATTTGTACATTACATACTCAATTCATTTTTTCAATGTTAAATTTATTTTTTTGTGACTGATTACTTTTATCATATAATGAAACATTTATATTCTCCTGCTTCCAGGATGACTTTGCTCATATCTACTGCCTATATGAGGTCAGGGAATAATTTGAGCTATGATGTAAATCATATGCTATGGCCTTCACTTTCATCAGATTTCAACCAAGTTGAACCCCTATAAAAGTCATGTGTTAGACAGAGTCTCTACCACCATCATCAAAACATTAGGTGATTAAAATCTTCAGAAGGAACAGTGTTCATTATTTAAGTCTAATTCAATACATTTGAATCTATGCTAAGACAGAAGTTGTGGTGGTGAATTATGCCAGACAAATACCATTAAAAACACACTTTTCATTGGTTTCCCCCATTTGTATGTGCCATAGCTAACAGATATGACAATATATAAAACATGGTTTATATTATTATCAGCATTTATATATAAAATAGAAACCCTTTTAATTCACACGTTTGGAGAAACGTTTCTTGTGCCCCTAAAGTCACACTCTCAGGAGTAACATCTCACTTCAAAAAGTGTTGCCATTCACACCTTCCCTCCAAAGGCCTTTTCAGAAAGTCCACTCTGAGTCGTAGCCTGACTGTCTGGCTTGAATGCCCCCATTCTGGTGTCTGGCCCCTAAGGGGAACAAAGGCTGGAAGTGTATCCACTCTCCATTCTGATGGAGGGGACAAAAAGCTTCAGGAGGCAATTGATTGCTGAATTTTTAAAGCCTTTCCACACTGGAAGCACTCTCAAGCACAAAAATAGATTAAAAAAAAAAGTGTAAACCTAGTGAAGTGTTAAATGGGAACCATGGTGTCAACGGGAAAAGACGTTTGCTCAGTAGATCAACACTACCACTACCAACAAACATAGTCTAAAACACTAATAATCAGAAAAACATACAGAATTACTCAGTTCTTGTTGCTGCTATTTAATAAATAGCCTAAATACACTGTATTAAACGACTAAATATATAGTATGATCATTATCTTATTTGACAGTTACCACAGCATACATATTGTCATAAAGAATACACTGTGATATTTCATACTGTATTTAAGTCACCTGAATTTTGTACCCAAGTTTTTTTCAGATCACCTTTTACAGCTCAAAGAAGAACAGTTAACAAATATTCATAATTATTTGTCTCTGATGTTTAGAGTAAAGTTCCCTATTTGGTAAGTTTATTGCTGTGTTATAAGAAAACCGTAGACGTTAATACTAATTATACTAATACTAATACTAATGTATTAAAAAAAGAAATCCACGATTTTCAAATTTCCAGATTACAGATTAAAGTTAGTGCATTGGTTAAATTATTATACATAAAAACATAATCTGTGTGTCTTAAAAAGATCAAAGAGTCCAGTTCAGTTTCATGAGATAAGAATAGTCCATAATCAATATCTGGACTCCATGCAGCTATGTATATCACTTATGTACCTAATATATTATTCCCACGTATTCCCATGTGGAGGCTACTGGTTCATTTAAAACCGTCATAAAAATACAGCTAGTTGTACAGTGAGTTTATAGTTTACAGAATAATAGTACAAAAAAGACTCCTGTGATGCTGGTGTGAATGAGTTTAAGCGGAAAGCGCTAAGCAGCTAAAGCCAATAATCACAAACCCAGTGACCCACAGACCTTTCAAGTCTTTTATCTGTTTATAAGGAGAAAATAATATAGACAAAATTAAATGCACAGCAGGAGTAAACATGGAGAGGCTCCACAATACCTGGAAAGCATGTTCAAAGCACCCATGTTCCTATAGAGGCAGAGGAACCTATGTTTGAAGTTGTGATTACATTAAAATGACTATTTTAACCTAATTGTTTACTTAAATATGCTTGATGGAGCTTTTGCCTCAAACCCAGCACCATAGCTTACCATTTATGTTTAGTCAGATGTAATAATTCTAATAATTGTTTGTCAAGTGTAAACGTGTTGTTAGATAGGATAGAAGTGTAAAGTCATAAAGCTGTATGATGAGATAACGACCGTATTTATGATATCATATCAGTGGACTAAAGCAGTTATGCTGAGATTCTCGTTTGTATCTTTTATGTAACAAACATGGACATCCTATAGCGCCAGTGATGACTGCCAACATAATATCTAAATCTCAAATAATAATAATAATTGCTTTTAAAATATGTTTTTCAAGTCTGTCAGTTACCATGATGAACAAGATACTAATTTGCTGGTTTTGTTAACACATGTTTGGCAGCCATAATAAAAGTAGGTCAAATTCTATCCTCCTAAATCCTAAGGAATGAACACCTAATATTCACTCAATCAGCACAGGTCTCTATGAATTATCATTAAATATGAATAAACGACTGATTTGTTTATGTTTGAGAAATATAATAAGTCACGGTTGTCTTACATTATTATTTATTATTTAATTATTACTTAAGACCATGTGTCATTTCTGTGAAAAGGGAAGTCTTTATAGTAGGAGAATTCTGAACCTTTACAGAGCAGCAGGAAAGGGAAGGCTGATGACACGTGAGGCCTGAATGGAACGGCATGTGTTTGCGTGTGCATGTATATTTTCCTCCAGTTCTCACCCACACAAACCCCGTCACTAACTTGCCTTGGCTCGCCCAAAAGTTCACAACTCTCAAATCGCCCACATCGTCTTTTCGTGGAAAATTGGCTTCTTACAGCCCACGATAAATACGTATGGATTTACGCATTTGATACTAGACATTTATCAAACATTCACACGAAGTACTTGCCTGAACAAGGCTACTCAAAATAATGCCTAGGGTTACACTACGCTTTATATACACATTAGGAGATTTTTGAACACACCCAGTTTCAACTCACCTGAAGTGGTGTTCTGCATGGCTTTCACTGCATTGATTAACTCTTTAAATCCATCCAGACTCTTGTCATTTTGACTGTACAGGAGGATTTTCTTGGCATCGGAAAAGAGTCGTGATATTCTAAGAATGTAAAACCATGATACTAGGTTAATACTGTCATGACTGTAACTTGTACAACATAGTTTACAACCTTATTGGATCACCACAAGGCTGCTGCCATGAGCAGAGATGTATAGATTAAACTTACATGGAATCGTTGAAATTGCCAACTACTCCAGGGGATTCTCCTGGGGTGGGGTGACGGAAGCACGGGTTATTGGCATTACACACAATGCCCTGGATCCATGGCAGTGTGCCTGCTGAGGGCATGGCTTTGTTGGGAAAATGACCTAAGATAAAGAAAAGGAGACAGAGGAAGATATAATTAACTGCCTCACTAGGAGAATAAAGTTCACAGAATAAAAAAAACTGGAAACAAACCCAAAATCTGGCAATTTTGAATACTTTTCTAGTGCAGAAATATTAATTATTAAAGAAATTGTTTAGATATGTTAAAAGATTTAAAAATCATGTAAGTCATGTAAGACCTCTTAAAGGACATGGCTCAGATAGCAACTGTGGACCCTGTGATCATCTTATCTGCAACTTAGAACTGGTGCTAGCAAACATCAGCACCTTTGAATCTCCTGCCAGAGAGGAACCTAGTTTAGAAAGACTTTATTCAAGTGAGAATGATTGCCTAAGCACAATGTAGGACCTTTGATCTAAGGCTGATGCCCCTAATGAAGAATAACAAGTTTACTTGTACGACAAGTCAAATAAATAGGTCTGCTATCAGTCAACCTTAAGACTGCCAACTGGCCTTTCGCAAAGCACAGCACAGATAAGATAACATCCAAAGACCTAGCGTAGAACTACTATAAGTACATGTGCTGTATGTATTAAACCATCAAATGATCACACACATCATATTAACCATCTCTGCAACTGAGTATAAGTATAACCTTAAAGTTGGATGTATCAATCTGCGTCTTTATGTTTTTTATGTTTGCCTGCTTTTTTTTCTGTTTAAAACAAAATTAAGCATATCTTAAAAACTGGCCACTTAAAAAAGGAACTTGTCTCGTCATTTCTTATACAGTTGCAACATGCCTGGACATACACTGCGTGATTCACAGTAAAACTATTCCACTGTCTTCAACCAGGCCTCAACATTAAGCAGAAGTGAGAGACAGCAGGACAAGCGCTTCCTCCTTTAATAAGAGACCCTACACCCAGAGCCAAAACAGAACACTGAAGAACAGTGCAAGAGGAAACTATAATAAGCCCAAGTCATTTAATAGCTGATGTGTAATTTGCCTGTCATCAATAACAGTAGTACAACTGGAATAATCTGTTAATATACAAAATGTTGCTAGTGAGTCACACAACTTGTTGTGTGTAAAAAGATAAAAGATGAATGGATGCCCAATGAGCACCAAGTGACTTGTTCACCAGTTGAGACACACTACAGGTCATTAAGTGTGTCTTTACTTAACATTACATAAATCTATCTGTTCCAGTGCCACTGATAACATACCAAGAGTACTTAAAAATATCATTTGCATAGACTTTGACAAGCAGGTTAGAAGACTACTGCAGTCCAATAAATTCCATGCTGCAATACTGATATTATAGCAGCAGGTAACACATAATAAATGTACTGGTTACTGATTTCAAAATGCTGATGAGCCATTTCTTGGCACAGCTTTTTCCCTTTAATAAATTAAATATAGCCATTGACAATTTTTTCTTTCATTCATTCATTTGTTTTGAGGTAGAAGATAAGTGGATAGGAACAAATGACTCAGATGGAATTTATCATCTCAGAAAGATTTTATTAAACTGGGATTTATGGTAGAAATCCTTGTCACATGGACGTCAAATGGAAACCTTCAATGATGCATTTTTAAATTACTTAGATCAGTATAATCATGAGCAAATGTTAAAAATCATTAAGATACATAACTAGAACTTAAAGACCACTAAGGTATCTTTAAAGAGACATTTACACTGAACCTAAAGCCACAGTGTATGTGTCTATTTAAATATATTTTTAATGATTCTCTTCGTTATCTTCTGTATTTTTGCTCTGTAGGGTAAATACATTTGGCAAAGACAGAGCTTACCCTCTGATTAAAAGAGCACCGTCACTATACGCATCTTTCATCATTGATAATGACTAATTAAGGCACATCATATATGCAGCAGTCAAGCGGAATCCAGTTAAATGTACATACTCACCCTCACAGGATCTTATTTTTGGTGAGCAAAGAAAGTGTTGACCCATCCACGGTTTATTAAATGATTAATATATATACATTAATGTGTTATTAAAAGAGAATCTATCTAACGTTTATTTATATACAACAATCTCTGTAGTCTCTGAAAATAAATTCAACTTACACTCATGTTGTTCATATGGAGGGTAGTTCAATCGCACAGCAATCAAGATGAAGAAGATAAAGAGGGGCCAGACAATCTCAATTAGCAGCTGGAACTGTGTAATACAAACATGTGGAACACAGAGAGAGAGAGAGAGACAGAGAGAATTAGGAGAATACAAAGATCAGCATTTTTATGTAAGTGTGGTCATTGTCCCTCTTCCCCCTTATTAATGCAGAGTGCTTGTCCCTTGCTAATAGAGCTTTCAGGAAGGCAACAGATTAGCACACCTATCCCACAGACAAAATGTCTGCGGCAGCACTCCTTCCTTTTATTCACAGCATTTATTATTAAAACATCATCAGTCACCCATCAATAATACATTTCCAGATATAGAAAGCATGTACGTGTGGTGACCAACGAGACATCCAGTAATGTTGGTGCACATTCAATACTGGTCAATACTGACCATGTGAGGTAATGATTTGACTGCTCATCTATTTTTGCAGTGTGCTTTGTTTTAGTTAAGCTACAGCATCTTGGCAGGGCTTACAGTAGCACAGCATACAGCATCATTCCTTAAGCACATTAAAGAATAAAATAGGTGTTTCTTGGAACTGGCTATGTGTAATCACTTAACCACCCAGGATACATCATAGATGACTGAGTAATTAAAAAATTGTTTCAAGAAGCTTAGTTCCTTTTTGGTTACTAAAGAATTTACAGTATTCATTTAAAACACATTTTAATAAAATAATAAATAATAAGCCAGGAGTTTAAGGAATTAAAACTAAAGGCCTTTAAGATCAAGCTATGACAGAGAGATATCGTGAACATCGAGCTTAAAAACTGACAATCCTTAAGTCAGCAAGATTGGACTCTTGTTTTCAACAGATGTTTAATCTTAGTCTCGGATGCAATGTTTAAGAGCGCCTTAAAACTACTGTTAAAAAATGGAGCAAATATTTACATGACAATAAACCAAGCAAAATGTTTGAACACATGATAAGCAATACATTGTAAATAGTCTAGTCTGTCACTCTAAACTGCCCCGGTACTCACTTACAGTATAAAAATCTTACTTGTTACATGTGCAAACGTTGCAATATACGTTATTAACACAGGATCTAGTGCAAGCTTACCGTCTGTCGTCTCCTATAAGTGAGATTCTTCCACAGCAGCAGGCCCAGCTGAGTGGAGACAGACATCTTCACTCAGTTCCTCTTCACGCTGCCGTCTGCAGCTCTCAACTGCAATGGCACAAGATGAGAACAGGACAAGTAAATAAGAGGCAACCAAGTGCCACCAACAGAGCAGCTCAAAAGTCCAGGCCAAAGTGCAGCAGCCTATCTGAAATCCTCCTGCTCACGTCTTCAACGTCCTTTCCAGTTCAGTCTTGTTGTATCCTGCCTACTACTCAGTTTTGGAAGCACCTATCCTAGGACTCCCAGTAATAAAGAACCTTATTGTAGGTGGAGAATCATTCTCACATCTCCATGTCCCTGCCCAGTCATGGCAGGTAGCTGCATTTGATCAAAGAGCTGAAAGTAGGCTGCTATTGTTCTATGCTAATGAAACTATTCATGTGTGTGATTTTTTTTTAGCTCTAGCCATCTTTGTAAAGTCGAGAGAAAGCTTTACTGATTCAATCAGAAATTAGTCACTCAGGATTGGGTAAGCTGTGACATCTAGATTTTTCTTTAGAAGAAGGGAAAGTTTTAAAAAGTAATTAGATCTCTGAGAAACAATAAATATGCAAAATAGCTGTAGACACAGCCCTCAGTATCACGATTAGTTCTGCATCAGTAACCACGTTATTAGTTTTTCTTTACCAGATGCTTGATTTCCTTGATTTTTTTTAAGTGGTTGTTACCGGACCAGTAAACTTTAGCTAATTTATTGTGATACGTATTCTCTATAATAAAAATATCTTTATGATCTTTAAAATAAATGCATTTAAACCACATCATGTCATAATGTTTCTGTTGTTCTGTATATTTAGTGTATGACTTTGTGACATGCTGTCCTTTTTTATTGTATTATGATAAACTGATGACTTTTCTGGCATTTTTTTTTTTACTACAATTGTTTTGTATTGTGCTCCTGTATTGTCATGTGTTCTAAATCATGTTATTACATTTCAATCAATTTCATATATATGTATATGTGCATGGCAATAAAATGTACTTGAGTGGATATGTTTAAAAATGTATGAAATGCAATAAGAGACTTAGTGGAAACAATTTTATATGTAATCTCCTTCTGTATATAATTATAACTAATTGTTGAATCACATAATGAGGGTGGCTGATTATCATTTTTTTAAACTAAATGATTTTGCACAGCCATACTAACTACTTACCATAATATGATAATGCTTACACTTACTGGAGCTTATTAGAGCTTACTATTCCTGTTACTGACTTCTACTATATGTATGATGTTGGCCTTATGTAATCACACAGAGACAGTCAACGTACTTACTACAACTTCTTAAAGAGGTCTTGAAGAGATCAGTCAGGAACTCCCTAAATCTGTTAATATAATTTGTCTGTTCACATTTTATGCACATTAGGCATATATTAAACATTTTTTAGTGAAGCAAATTATTCCTAAATGTTTTATCCACAAAATGCAGAGTGGCAGAATACTATTTTGTAAGTTCTGTGTATTTTGTAACATAGCAACAGGACTTTCCCTAATTTTATTAATAATAGGTATTGAGAACATGTATATTGTAGACCACTTTAAGAACAACATTATTTTAACATAAACAGTCCAACAGTCCATAGATCTGGTAAAGGACCAGAGTCACACAAGCTCTATTAAAAAAACGTTTTCACAGACTGATCAGACAGAATACAGCAATACCCCTATATAGCATATAGACTCCACCAAACCCACATGGTCAGTTCGCTAGACTTTAAGCATCTGGGACAGAATATGTTTTTAGGGAACAGTAAAGTCAAACAAAACCACACCTGGGGATGCTCCCTCCACCAGGTGTGTAATCAAGTATGAGTGCAAATAAGACACAGAGGTAATGTAAAATATAGTGAGTTCAAAGTTTTAACAAAGTTTTTTCTTTGTTAAAAAAATTGGTGTCAATTGATATTTCACATCTTAACCATCAAAATGACTTGAACATAACAAATAACAGATCCAAACATAGCAGATTTAACAAAAAGTAAATTCATACTTCATGTCCAAAAGAATAAAAAGGATCCTTGTCATGAAGTCACAAAGCTTCAATATAAGTTTTGTTTAACTTCCAGTCAAAGTTCTGATCCAGTGTCTTATTTCCAGAGTTATGTTCATGCTCCTGTCCTCATACTAGTAGGAACATGCCCCAGATATCCAAGTCTCGCTTCTGTACTACGTCACCCTCACATGGATGAAATCAGCCTGTATTTATCCTTCGAAATCTGGAACAACTTCTCAAAAAGTGTTGATATGAGCAGAAGGATGACTTCGAATACCATTCACACACATTCCACTTTAATTTAAACCGGTCCAGTTTAGTTCAACCAGTTTGTGGTTTAAGAGATTCCTTGGTGTATTAAGTAACAGCATTACTGCATTGTTCTTCTCTTCTCAAATGAAACACGTTGAAATAAATAAGAAATGTCTGTCTGTTAAGCCACAGGGTTTGTTGTTGTTTTTTCCCCCTTATATAATCAAAGGGTGTATGAAGAAGTCATGGAGCTGACTTCATTTTTCATTTTTCTCCAGTCAATAAAACAAAAGACAAACAACAACATGACTCGATTCCTCGTTTTGGACTACGTTCACTTAAAACCATTTGAATAACAAAGTTATCAGCCATTAATCAGGTAGAAGGTGATGAGATTATCAGTATAAAAGACTCGTAACACTCACTTTATAGTAAACATGCGAAAGAGAAAAAAACACACGGTCGTGCTTTACCTTTTTTTCCAAACACACTTGATGGTCTGGTCTCTGACATCCGCTGTTTTTCCGTGTAAACTCAGTTTTACAACTCTTTTAGTCTCTCCAGCTCGTTGTGTACTGTTAGTGTGTGTGAATGTCTCAGACGCAAAGAGCATCGGTTCCGTTCACTAGCGGCTTTATAGCGCAGTCAGGAGGTTACCTTCGGTCACAGAGAATGACGATGTGAGTGCGTGTGTGTGTGTGTGTGTGTGTGTGTGTATGTGTGTGTGTGTGTGTGCGTGTTTGTACATGTTTTTATATGTTATAATAAATAACCTTAAAGAGTCAAATTGTTGTCTTTTCATTACTGAGGTTAAAGTTAGAGTTAGGTTTAGGGTTAGATATAGCTTTAATTAGCCTCCCTCTCCACAAGGATAGCAATACAAACGTGTGTGTGTGTGTGTGTGTGTGTGTGTGTTTATTGTAGTAGGATCCAAATGTCCTCAAAAGGTCAGGCTATAACAGTTCTGACCTGTGCACACATTTGACTTGTCCCCACAAGAAAAAGGTAATTTATTTTTATTTCTTTGTTTGTTTGCAGTGTTGGTTAAATAAATTCAAAACATGAAATATTTCCTGTTGGTTATTGAGGTTAAGGGTAGGGTTAGGCTTGTAATAAACACAGACACGAATTAGACTGTAGACTAATATAGCAGCAATGAGCTGCATTAATAATTAGGTCAATGGACAGGGCAATAAGACAAACATTCAGTGCATGTGTGTGTGTGTGTGTGTGTGTGTGTGTGTGTGTGCTGATGGGGGATAGAGAGGTGGGTGTTGAGGGGCATGGATGCATCTTTAGAGTGCAAACCAGCAAAAAGTAAGGTAATACACAAACCAGAAAGCATCTAGTGCTATAACCTATTGGTTTTATGTTAGTATACATTTATTTACATTTGTATATTGACATATGCTCTAGTATACCATTTTCAAAGTAGCCCTCTCCTACACTTATACTGTTGTTTTTCTTGAATTTCCACACACAGCAAAATCTTGATGGTTGAATTAAACTTTAAACAGTAAACAAACAGTTCATGTTTAGATCTATCAGTTTGTATGAATATAAGTCTATAATCTTGTGTTTGACTTATCTTGGAAGTGGGAAATTAGAATCATGTTATTTTTAATTCAAGCTACAACAGGGAAAGAATGTAACATTACCATGTCCAATGTAGGCAACAATCTAACCAGCTTATTGTGATTAGTGATGTATAATTATTGCCTCAGAACAGTGAACTGTTTAGTCAATGATACAGATTTAACAAGCACAAATGTATGCATGCTGACTGAACTAAAACAAAGATAGGTCACACAGAAAGGTCCATTTAAAATTAAAGATGTGTTGCTTAATTTTCTGTTAATGCTGTGATTAGATATGCTAATTTGATGTCCTTCCAAATGTTCCCAAGTTGTACTGGTCGCCCCCCCAACCCCAGACATATATTGGAACTCCCTTGCTTTTAGTTGTTGTCAAACAGCATAGGACAAATCTGTCAGCACAGGTGATATTGCTGCCTCACAGATCCAGGGGCTCTGGTTCAATCCTGAGCTCTGTTCATTAGGCAGAAGGTGGAGGAAGACCCTGGACAGGTCACCAGTCCATTCTAGGCCAGACACACAGACAGAATCCACCCCCATCAGACTAAACCCATGCCCATCTTGCTATTTATGAAGGACTTAAGGCTTCATTCTCCTCAAACTAGGCAATTTCCTGGGTTACTTTCAGCAAAAGCTACACTGATAATTGACCACAAGATGATTCATGTTTTCACTGCTTCATGCTGATGGGAAGTGCATTTGTGATACCACAGCATTGGCCTAATGACAAGCTATTGATAGCATCAGAGCAGCCACAGGTCATCAAAGCTGACTCAACCTTTGTAGAACATGTTGCCTATCAAACCTCAAACACAAATTTCTTACATGCTTGTCTCATAATATCAGCCAAATTGTTTTCAAATGGAGCACAATATTGCTTAATAGACAGCAACATGCCAGAACAACATGGCCTGTGTAATCATTACACAAATACAAACAAACACGCACACACACACACACACACACACACACACACACACACACACACATAAAGTAATGTACAACAGAATGGTTTTTTTTGCCTAGTACTACTTGGAAAACAGTTGGGGTCAAAATGAGGGCATCCAGTGACAACATGGGCAGTGCCAGGATTTCCTATACTAGCCTACATTGTCTACCCTTTCCACTGTCCAGATTTAAACATTCCCTGTACTTATATTCAGTTGGTACCTGCAAAATAATGTAATATAAACTATATGAAACCTATTTTTACGGTTTCTAGTGTACCTGCCTGATTAAGTGTTACTAAAATAACTGACGTACAGTTGCTTGGTCATGTATACTGAGACCCTAGACTGGGATGCTTAGTAAGGGAATATTATGCATATTCAGCACTGATTGGCAGATTGACCACAGAGAACCACGATAGCTCCGCAATCTGGGGGAAAGGTCGTGTGACGTCACGACCCCGCGTGCTGATCCAGACGCTGCAGTACAGCGCGTTCGCGGAAGTAAGGATGAACCGATCAGTGACCGACATTACTGATGATGAAATACCTACGAGTGAAGAAATAACGGAAAGAGTGAGAGCTCTGCCAAATACAGACACGATCACTACCAGTAATCTCAGATATGTGGGGATTTTGTGATCGGTAAATGTGCTGGACAGTTTGATCAGTACGAACAAATCAGGGAGAGACTGGCTTATAAAACAGGTACAGACGGGTAAGAAAAGAAAGGAAAGACCAGTGGCGATGCTATTTTTGGCGTTTGTTTATTTATTTTGCTGGCCTTCACTTATTGAATGAAACGTCACTGCATCATTTAGTACATCATTGTTCTGATTCAGTACATCTTTCTTTTGATTCAGTACATCTTTCTTCAGATTCAATACATCATTCTTCTGATTCAGTACATCATTGTTCTGATTCAGTACATCATTGTTCTGATTCAATACATCATTCTTTTGATTCAGTACATCTTTCTTTTGATTCAGTACATCATTCTTCTGATTCAGTACATTATTCTTCTGATTCAGTACATT
>JAOVVF010000010.1:7232174-7246171 GCA_028565595.1 Duopalatinus emarginatus | reverse complement strand
TGATTCAGTACATTATTCTTCTGATTCAGTTTTCTGTGCTGTACCCATATTGTTTGATGCAAATGTAGCTAAAACAGTTTACACACACACACATACATACGTACGCTGCTGCTGCTTCTTATATCGCTAATTTCACCAAACGCTGACCAATGTTGTTTCTGATATTACTGAAACTGTAAAAATAACAATGCTTATTTAATTGCACAGTACAATTGATACAAATGTTGTACATAACAAATGTTAAACAAACGTCTAGTAATGCATTGCAACATGGATCCAAGTTTTACTTTACAAATAAAACCATGTAATGGGTGTAAGCCTTCTGAAAGGTGTGAAGTGCACTGGCAGTATTATGTATCCTGAGTGCATTATTCTTTATGCTGACTGAGCTCGCCTTGTCCCATGAGACAAGTGTCCCGAGACTGCAAAATCTCTGTTACATAAAGGCTTAGACTGTGAACAAGGAAAACTGTCTCTTTCTCTTTCGTTTCTAGAGTAATCCAATGTTAAGATCAAACACTGAACCTTGAGTAATGCATATACTACAGTTATGCATGCACTATATTGCCAATACAATGTGGACACCTGACCATCACACCCATATAAGAGCCAAACACTTTATGTAATGTCTTTGTATCTGTAGCATTCAGATTTCTATTCACTGTACTAAGGGGCCCAAACCTGTTCCAGCTTGACAATACCTCTGTACACAAAGCAATGTCACATGACCTTGCTCAGACACTTGTGGCTGAATGGGCAAATCCCCACAACCTGCTCCAAAATCTAATGGAAATGTTCCTCAGATGAATAGATATTATTATGGTAGCAAAGTGAGAACAACTCCACATTAATGCAGTAGGATGTCCAAGTACAACATAACAGTGTATCTGTGTGAGGGTAATCAGTCTATAAACTTTTGGCAGTATAATACATGATATGATAACAACACAGATCAGCAAAATACTGCTGACTTAAATACTGCTGGAAAAAAAAAAACATCATGTGTTTTTGGTTACACATCCGATTTGGGGTAAAAGTTCATGGGATTCAATAGGGGAAATACAGTGACTAATAAGGAGGTAAACAATCTCTCAACCAAACATGCAGTCCTAAACCGCAGTGCTATGTGGTCTGTTATTATCACATAAAGTAGATCTCAAATGGCTTACTTAACAGAATGCAAGCACTGGTCAACTCATTTCAGTTGGTGCTTGTAGTTGCAGGTGTCATGTCATACAGAGATAGAAGCAACCCATCACCTTAATTCTAAATTTCTATATCTACACCTTCAATCTTAATTATTACATAGGACAGTAGACACATTAGAAAATTTGATTAATCAAAAAATGTATACTACTTTTTGAGTATTAAATCTCCTCAAGTATTGAAATGGCAGATAAAAGACAGGTAATGTAAGTGCAGGAAAAAGGACAAAGACTTTCTGTGTACACTGTATAGGTTGTAGCTTCTCAGCTCTTCTATAGAGCTATAATTATTAGTGTTATAACTGCATTCTGTATCTTTCCATGTTGTTTTGCTCTGATTCATTTAAAGCTATTTATTAGAATAAAAATAAATAAATAAACAATTATTTATATTTAATAGATTAAAATATTTAATAGATAGAAATAGAAATATTATCATTATATTGTTATTACTAAATTAAAACAACAACTATTAATATTATTGTTGTTGTTGTGTTGTTATCGTGTTGTTATGATTATTATTAGTATTATTGTAGTAGTTGTTGTTATATAATAATGTTTTTAAAGCGTAATATTAAATTATAAGGTGTTTGTTTAAGGGAATTTATTTATTTTTCCACAGAGTTGTTTTTTTTAGTTTTTTCTAAAGTTACACTTTAGCAAACACTTCACCTCCAGTTTTACTCTGAGACAAAAAACACATGACTTGGAAGGATTTTTTTTATCAGCTGCAAAGCTACTTGCAGATTTTATGCTGAATGTATCCACATTTATCCATAATATCCTATAATTGTCTTCCCATATTATACATTTATAAATAAATTTCCCCTTATTTTACTGTGTTTTTTTCTAATTCATTGTGAAGTTGCTTTACGGTGACATCAGGTCTCACCATGCTTAATCTCTCACAGCACCGAGATTGAGTGTTTTATCTATTACACGACAGCATCCTCTAGTGGACAGACAAATAAAAGCGATTTCTAGTTTGATGCCCAACGTGTTTATTACAGCTGTTTACAGTATAGTAACTGGGTGGGATCGATTCATCCACCTGTAACTCCCCACCCTTCTTGTTTTTCTCTCCCCCCTCTCTTGGCACACACACACACACACACACACACACACACACATATACACTAATGCCCACCCTCTCCCTGGTACAACAGCGAACAATAGAACAATGGCTCCCTTCTCCATCGCGCCTTGGCAGCTCGGTGCCATTGCCAGATTCAGCTCGTAATGCTGCTTCACACAGGGGAAGATGAGACGATCAGCATCAAGCTCCTATCAGCCAAGGTCCATGTGGAGAAAGGTGGATTTTACTATTTGGATGACTGTCATACATACAGATAAGTCACAGTGATGTGTGGATCATGTGTGGAGGTTAGAATTAAGTAATTGGGGGAAATAGCCTACAGTTATATGGCGTTAACTAAAGTGGAAATCTGAACAGTTTACTTGGTGTTAGCTACTGAACAATGTTAAATGATCATGCCCATTCTTAGACATTCGTGTAGACAAAGTGCAGTTTGGTATTAATATTATATGAGCTATTTATTAACTCCATTCACAATAATCTGCTTATCCATTATATGCCACTGTCTAAAACGACTAACCTTTATTCTAATATAACGTTTATTTCAGTGTTACACGGTTTTACATATAACTAGTGGTTTCTTCTTGTATCAGACGACGCCACAAAGACGTTGTGTCAATCGTGGCTTTGAAAAAAAAAAAATCTACCGGAATGGGCGGGGCTACAATATCAATTAGACCCTATTGATGCCGCTAGCCGTGGCTCTGATGGGTGTGACGTTAAGTAGCGTGCGCGCTGGTCGACCCCAGGTTATATCTGTTGCATACATTTCTTGATTTTATACTCAGTAAAAGTGAGCAACACTAAATTAATCATGCGTAATGAAATAAACGGACGGGCTGTTAGCATCTGAATGTAGCTTGTGTATGTACAGGTTTGAATTGTGTGGGCCTGCCTATAGAAAGACAAGGAGTTGATTTTAATTAATCAAATAGGCTAGCTGAATAAAACGATGTATAAAAAGGACTGGAATTGATTATTTATCTATTTTTTTTTTTTCAACGTAGAATTTTAAAATGGCTAATGTTATTGATACTCTGCGGTTTATTATTATTATTATTATTATTAATGTTGTTGTTTTGTTGTTATTATTATTTTAACAATAACAATAATAATAAAACGACTAACTAATAATAATTATAAAACTTCTAACTAGCCTTGATTTAGCTATTTACCTATTTAATTATTAGCAGTTATGTATACCTATTTTTAAATGCGTATACAATAAAACTACCTTAAAAATCATAAAATAAATAATAATAACGAAATTAAGGTGCATTGCACATTGTAGACGTTTTAAAATTGGCGGTGTTCTTGTGCGTCCCATCATTCCCTGCGCCCGCATCCTTGGCCAGCTCGCGGCGTGAATGGACGATGCGTTTTCTTTTCCGGCTACACCTACTCAGTCCAGCCGGAAGTGCAGCGCTATTAATCCTGAAGTATTAATCCCTCTTCACCTGGAGGCAGAAGAGGCGAGATTAGTTTGCTGCGTTCGCGGGGAAACGCGTTTGCGCGCCTGATCTGATGGATGCGTCGTGTTAGTGCGCGGCACGCGGTTAATGCGGGGTCAAACACACTTCGTCGGCTTCCTGCAAGTTGGGTTGATTGTTGTTTTCTTGCGCTGAAGCGTTGAGGTCTGTGCGACTCAAACCTGCAATGGGATGCTGCGGTAGCGCAGAGGTAAGGAAAGCGTGCCATCCTCCGCCTACACTGGCCCTCTGTCGAGCTAGAGCCAGAAATCTGAGAGAGATGGAGCCTGTGTTGGGTTGTGTTGTGTTGTGTTGTGGTGTGTCGCTGCGGCCGCGGACCTCACGGCTTGTTGTTGAACACTAGATTGCAAAACGTGTTAGTTAATCTCTTTAGGATGTCTCATTGTTCCTCACATAGCGAGACATGATGCACTTGTCTCTTTGAGCGTTGGACATTTTGCCTTTTGGATTTCAGTGTGTTGTGTATTAGGCTAAATGCCTTAGTGTACTGATGCGCGCAATATCCATCCAGCTCGACTTCTCCTATCCTAACTATCAATTTGTAACCCCTGAGGATAACATTTTATTCTGAGATGATCCTTACGACAAAAAGGAGTATAATTTCAAATAATTTATGAGTGCAGTCTCATGCACTCAAAATGAATGTGCCACATGTGTAAATGCATGACTACCTTCAGGATATGGGCGCCTGCAGGACATTAAAGCCAGCTCTAGGCTACTGTTATCACTGAGCCCATGTCACTGTGTGTGTTATTTTAATGCAGTACTGTTTGCCTGGGATGACATTGCATTTGTGCATTTCAGAGGGTGAAAAGAGAATGGAAACCCTTGGAGGACCGAAGCTGCACAGATCTCCCATGGTTCCTTCTATTTATGCTCTTCTGCGGGGGAATGGTGAGCTACATATTCAGGATTTTAGATAATAACAGGCTGAAGACTCTTGCTGATGATCTGTTTGGAGGGCCATTATTATTATCTGTCATAAACACTGGGCTTAATAATGATCGTAGTTTAACTGGAGCCCAAGAGTAATTAAAAGTTACAAATAAAAATATATTAGGTTAAATTCTCGTTAGTGCATGTGTATACTGTATATTATGGATGATTGGGGATTTAGGATGTTTATTTGAATGTTTAAGGTTGTGCAGGCTATTTAAAGGGATCTTTATCTCTGTGTACACAGGCGTGTGACTGAATGGCAACAGCACTCACCTTTTAATACTCAAATATTTGCTATTAGATTATAGTAGTATGCAGGCCAAATTCAACACATCTGTTTTGGATTAAACATTGAGAAAATAAATCCAAACATCTCTGTGAACCTTGTTTTAAACATGCCATTTTGTAAGTTTGCTAATTAGACCAGAGAGGGTAATACTGGTTGTAAAACTCTAACTGAATAACTGTAACCCAGTAGCTAGTGTCTGATCTGATGAGCTGCTTTCAGCAAAGTCATTTATGTAATTGCATATGATTAGATAAGCAGCAACAGACAATATGAAATTCGGGCATTTCCCAAATTTAGCTGTTCTGCTGCTGTATTTTTGGTTTACTGAAATACTTTGCCAAGTCTGTTTCCAGACTGCAGTCCAGTAATTGACAAACCCTGACATAATGTAAAGTAATAGATTTTTGGAATTTAGCTGAAGCTAACGCGTTTAAAACTTTTAATCCCAATAAATACAGCCCATCCATCCTGTTAGTGTTCCTAATTCTAGAGCCAAACCGTAAAAACTTATGCACATGAACTGAATAGTTTAAGAGATTTCTTTGAATTATGCATAATTCAGAATTAATATGATTGACATGCAGATGGAGATGCCTTCGACTGACTGAATGTTGGTGGTCTATACCAATTGCTTTGTCTCCACAAGCTAGCTATTCTCTAAACAAGTAATTTATTGACAGCTTACAAAGTATCAGATTTTTTTTTTTTTACTAAATATTACAAAATAAATTAATCGAACTGACATTTAAGTGCTTCATACAAAAAATCATGATGCAAGGTGGTTGATTGTCAATGTTAAATTGCCCCTATTTGTGAATTTTCATGTGCATGGTGCTTTGGTGTTTCATGCTGGGTGTATTCCCATTGTATAGCCAGTATTCCTGGAAAAGGCTCTGGAAAACCACAAGCTGCTCATGATAAAGTGTGTACAGAAGATAAACATGTGATGAAATACAATCAACAAAGCCTAAATGATTTTGTGACTTTTGTTCCCCATACTGTTTTGCCTACTATCACAGACTGGAGCTCCATCATAGTAAATGTAATGTGATGAAAATGGTTTAAAACTATTTTAATGATGCCTATTGTGAATTGCGATTTATCTAGGCCATAATTATGAGTCTACACACCTAGAATGTAATAGATAAATTCCTCTAATCTTGTTTAATGTTTGCTAAATCCGTACTGTTTGCTTATTTTTAGGGTGCTATCTGTGGCTACACTATAGTGACAGGTGGTGCAGCACGTCTGGTGTTTGGATATGACAGCTACGGCAACACTTGTGGCCAGACCAATGAGGCCATCGAAGGGGTCAAACTCAGCGGCTTGGACCACAGAGACAAAAAGTGAGTTTGCACTTTTCTGCTTCTTTATGCATCCTTGCAGAGTGTTGCAACAATTCTGTGCCCTTCGATTATCACATCAGTGCATATGTCAGGTAGCTGTGACTTCACCTTCAGACTACAGAGGCCTGCTAAAGTCATACAGAGACTTTAATAATTCAGAAGGACTCTAAAAGGGGGCAGGAGCCACAACCTGCACAGTGCTTAATGGAGTACAGGAAGATTTTTTTTCCTCATTCATTTGCATTTATGTCAAATTAATTTGCCCTTTCTGTGTCTGGAATAAAGTGTGCTCTTCTCTTTGTTACTACTTAAGAAATCTGCCTTGGTAGAAACAAGGTCATTCAGTAATAGAGCTTTCACGTGCATCCCATCATGCAGAACTCCAATTCCCAGAACTGTGTTCACTGCCATACCCAACTTATCTGTCTTATCAAACTGTAACCTTTCAAGTTCACCAGGATTGTAATTATACCCACTTTACATTTTTATCTTTAATTTAATCATTTGTTTGAATGTTTTGTTTTGCAGTCTTTATTTGTCATATTCTGGTCAATAGTTTGGGTTAGTTAATGTTTTCTTTACTCTTACGCTTTAGTGATTTGGTTTGGTGTTTGTGATTTTTGACCCTTCTGTCTGTGTTTTTTCCTGACATTGCTGTTACTCCCAGGTGTTGTGTTGTTTGCTTCGTATTGTGTTTCCTGGAAACCAATTGTATGCTAAATTAATTAAAACCACTTCAGTAAATACATGATAGTAAAAAATAATGCCAGATGAATTGCATTTTTTTCGGTTGTTATGCCTAAGTAGTCTTTGCTCACTGTCTTGTCTCTGACTCATACAAACAGAAACAAGGCCAAATTTAAGCTTGACATTTAGGTTTATGGGTGTCATGCCTTTTATACCAGAAAAAGATTTTTTGCTTTAATCAATTCACTGCTGAGGGATCTTACGATGTTCTCTGGTTTTTTTTTTTCTCAGTTCACATCACAGGTACTGTCTCAGATGCTACTTGTTTGAAATTATGAATGCATTAACAATCTGATAAAATTGTCAGAAGATGCTACATATTTGATGGCATCCTTAGAGATCATGCCAAGAAACCAAGCAAAGACGACTTTTTCAGATTGTTTGATTGACTTGAATTGAATTTGGAATATCAATTATAATTTTCTTCAAAATGCAGGCACTCTGTGTAGCATTTGAATACAAGAACTGCAAACACCATAAACCAAGTAAACAGGAAATAAAATCACAGACGTTAGAGCTTTAACAATATGTGGGTTTTTATTTTATGAGGGACTTCATGTGGGAGTTAGGGCTGGATTATAGCTTCTGGCTAGTTTAGTGCAGTTCACTTCATATTACCCACTATTGGATAAGTTCTTAACACTACTTGTTTTTGGTTGTTCAATTTATGATGCATGCACTGAGAGGAATACGTATTCAGGCACTTTGTTTTTGATATTATTAATATAATTCTAGGACATACTTATATACACACACCATGTCTTTTGATATTGTACTTATGAACAGGAATAAACACAGATGTGTTTATTAAACTAATACGGAAATAAAATAAGGTAAATTATTTAGACACCACAAAAAGACACCCAGTAATTAGCTTTAAGTACTATGAGGATTTTTCTTTATTTAAAAGTAATAACATTTTTGCAGTATTGTGATTCAATTTTGGCTAATTCCTCTTGAATAATTATTTTCAATTTCACATGATTATGATTATGAAAGATTGTCTAGGCCATGCAAGGTCTTCTTATTTTAGCTGTGTGTTTTTGGTCATTATCTTGTTTAAAGTTATTTTATGTTTGCCACAGATTCACTGATTTTTTAGATAATTGTTTCTCTAATATGTCCTGGTGCATCACATCAGTCATGTTTCCTTTGAGGAAGGTTAATGCTTTAATGCTTAATGTTTGCAGAGAAGCACAATTTGTTGTCTTTCCAAAGACAATGAGTCGAATTATTGCTTAAATTTTGCTTTTGTAATCTTTTGCAGAAGAGTTCTGATTTGTCTAAATGCTTTTAGGCACACATCTCTGTGCTTCTTTTTTTAGCCGAGGAGTTTTGTGTGGGATGTAGAAGCAGAGATGACTGCTGTGCTGTTCACTGCTTATTGTTTCCTGCATTCCTGCTGCTGTCAGGTCATCCTGCAACTCTATTCAAGAGACTTACCTTTCTTTGTTATCTATTAGTCTAAGTCCCACCTGCATTTTACTGAACCAGTTGCACTGACAGGGATGTTTAAGGTCTTTTCTCTTTGCTGTGACATATTTACATGTATACTGTAATAAAAGATGTATAAAGTAAATATATGTAATGGAGAGATAGGGAGAGAAAAAGTAGAAAAAAATACTTGCATTTCAATGCACTGTTTTCAATGGAGTCCCTCAGGGATCCATATGAGGCCCTGTCTTGTTTTATTTCCTTATTAATGAAGGTATTAAAGTTGTCTTGGGAACTGCAAGTATTACTTCTTATGCTGGTGCTGTTCTAGTTTACTGTATGCAGGCAGATGTTCACTTGTTTATTGTTTGAAATCTATACAGTCATAATATATAGTGTATAGTTAGCCTGTTCAGGGACTTCTGAGTCATTGCACAAATAAACACGCTCTTGAATAATATGACCATGTCACCACTTATATTTGCTCCAAATCCGTTGCAATAAATAATTGCTTGAAATCTGTGACTCATAGTCATCGAGTTGGATGCTGGGTGTTTTCCCTGATGATGACACATTTAAATTGACTGACTTGTCCAGGCATGAAAAGTCTACTTTATTGCTTTGAATCCTGCTCAGCTGCATTTTGATGTCAGTGAATAGGATGAATATGTGTAAAAAAAAACTGTAGTAGTTCACTCATAAATATGGATGTACATACTCTCGAATTGAAGCAGGCATTCTACACTTTATTCTTATTACCATTATTTTGTTTTCAGATAAGCCAGTGTAAGTTACAACCCAAATAGTAAAAAGTGTATAAAACATACCTCTACACCAAATACCTGGAGACCTGGAAACTGTGAATGGAGTAATTAATTAACAACCACTTTTGAATGGAGTTTATTAGGTCACCCTACATTTTGCCTAATAATAATATTGTAATACATATCATGATATATATGGCAGGTTTCACAAGCATGCTGCATGTTTGAGTCCAATAATTATATTGTATAACAATGCCAATATTTTGTTGCCTAGCCCTGCATCCTAAGATATCTTGTCTACTTTCACCTGTGGTGCTTCGTCATCTCAACATCAGAGTTCTTCTCATATATGATTTGTAGCTAAGTATGTGCAGTATGTTTCCAATTTACTTCAACAATTCGAGATTATTTGGAAGGAATTTGAAAGGAATCAGACATACAGAGACATTGTGTAAGGCTTTGTTTAAGGACCCAGTGGTGGAAGTATTGCAGTCCTTTGATCAGGAATAATGGCACTAATACCAGTTTCTGACAGTGTGGATAATGAGGTGAGATTAAGGCCACAGGTGGGTTGCCCCACTGCAGAGCAAAGGGATGACTGAATGACAGCTCGCAGTTGTGAACTCGAACACCTGATAGAATTCCACTGAGCCAACATCTGGCAGGAATTCAGAAGTCTCCAGTTAGTCATTCTTTCCGTCAACTCTTTCTGTTTGTATCCTTATCTCTCTTTTTGCTCATGGTGTCTGGATGATAATGTATAACACCAAGATGAATAGTTGTTGCGATAGGTCACTGTTTGTTTGTATTATTAATAACATTTAACAATTTATTAATTAACAGTTACAAGGTAAATTTAAGGTTGTGGATTGTCCACATGAAATCTGCTCCCTGTTTTCATCTGTATTAAGACTGATTTAACAGACATTCCCCTTTCCAGCACCTCTCTCTTACCACTGTTACTTCGTCCATAACTGTTAGATAAATGTGTCCTAACAAAAAAAAAATTTGAATACATCAACAATTATAATAGTTACTTTGTTAAACAACATTTAAAAAAAAAAAAGATTTCTTTATTATTACTTTCATTACTTAATTGTAACAGCTCATACACAGGGACGTGTGTATGTAGAGCCACAAACACACGTCCCTGTGTATGAGCTGTTACAATTAAAACAATAATGTCTTACATCCAATGTGTAAATACTAACCTTTTGTTAATACTAGCCAGAAGTACTCGTGCTATTATAGTGAACCAATCAGATTTGAGAATTCAGAAGCAATGTGTTATATATGTTATACCACACCACTCTTTAAATCTGGTATCTGATCAGTCAGAAGGTGTTGATTAATTTCCTTTAACAGCAGCACTGTTCCAGCACTGCAGTAGAGTCGATTAAGCAAATTTCCATTTATATCAATGCACTAATATGCTACTGTTTGTACAGAAACAGCTCAGTCACAGAGACTCCTATAACAATTGATTTTAATAATCTAAAACTATTGTGTTATTTAACAAAGTTTTCTTTATGGAGATATTTATTTACCATTTATATAAGGAGTCTCCAGTGTCATTATTTAGTAACAGTCAGTACATTTCAGGAAAGAGAGCTTTGTGCTTTTCCATTTCCTGGTCACATGACATTTTATCTTATTAACTTTAAGAGAAAGAATAAAAGAGATAGTGGTGAGGAATGATTATGTTTTTTTACGCCAATAAAAGTGACCAGGAAGTAACTTATGTGGATGTTTCACACCATTTAATATGGTAATGCAGTGGTTAGAATATCGGACTACCATGCAGAAGTTTGTGAGTTCAAATCACAAGACTGTTAAATTGCCTCTGCTGGGCCCTTGAGCATGGCCTCAGATGCATAGTTAAATATATTTAAATAATTGAGTTAAATATATTTAAAAATGTTAAATAAATGTAGATTGCTCTAGGCAATTGCTTCCAAGTACCAAAAATGTAAGTGTAAATATAAGTAATTAACTAAGTAAGTAATTAAGTAATTAAGGTGTGATGTCAAATACACATCACACCTTAAATAGGAAAAAGAAATATAACAGAGTAATAACACAAACTTCATTGTTTATCTAACAGCACTCCTGATTATGCTTCTATTCTTTAGTTATTTATTTTTCCTTTTAGAACTTCAGATACATTTCAAGAACATAATATAGGCCGTGTCCTTCATCATATTTCAGGCATGTACATATCAGACCTGTTGGGTTGAGCAGCACTGACAGCCCCGTTTTAGCTTCTAAGCTTTCTGTCTTATTCTGGATTTCTTCTCTTGCCTGTTGTGTGTGTCTTCTGCATCTGACAAGCTGCTTTTGTTGCTCTGTATGCAGGACAATGGGCCTCATGTGGGCGCTATGCCCACTCCCCCACTTATAAAAGACGAAGGCAAGGCCATAGTCACGATGGAGATCTTGACTAGAAAGAATCCATGGGTAGAAACAAGCTATCGCTTCACTTCCTTGCCAAAAAAAAAAAAAATCCTGGAGTGAGCCAGCACTCCTGGGATGAAAATATGTGCTGCCTGCTGTCGATTTTTTATCACACAATAGTGAAGGCTGTATTCGATGGCCTGATGTGGTATCTGGTTGTTCATCAGACGAACAGTTTGAATAGCTGCTATTTGTATTTTATCAGTTTGAATATCTGACAACACAATGTATTTTATTGTGATAATTAGTTTGCATTTGATGTGATGTTTTACAGATATGTGTTCTTCCTGGACCCATGCAACTTAGACATAATTCAGAGGAAGATTAAATCAATGGCACTGTGCGTGTCGCAGTGTCCTACTGAGGAGTTAAAAACATACGAAGATCTACGAAGATTTGCCATGATGAATGGTAGGTCCATGTTGCTTCCATGTACTTTTGTTATTTTGTGGATGCAGACAGAAAGTCCACACTCATGAGCTAACATTTAAACATAATTCAGAACAGAATTCATAAGACTTTGACATTGAACATTGATTATTCCCTGCTGTTCTATAGACTGTTGGATATTGACTTTGGTTCCTCTGCATGTACATTTTTGCAGAATTATTTATTTATGATATCTAAATGTGTGTAGAGTGGAAATGATTCGTCAAAAACCAGGGTGTGTTGTGGATGTTCAGTGAGAGAAGATACAGCCGTGCAATGTGTCAAAATTGCAGTTTACTGAGCAAGGACATTTTATTCTGCTGTTTGGCCTCGATTCTTCCGTCCTTGCATTCCATTCTTTCCTTCCTTCTTTGTGTAGGGAGGAGCTACAGGAATTAAAGCAAAAAACAAAGAAAGTCAATTAAAGAGATGTGTAGCACCTACAGGTATGATAAGGGGGAGTGGTGTAAAAACCCTTGGCCAAAACTTACAGAAACAGTTTTCTTACTTATTTAAACTTTGCAATGATAAAATATTAAACTCTACACAGATATGCATATGTGCCAGTGTCCTGCATTCTCTGTAACCTCATGATGCTGTTTACTTAGTAATAAGTCAAAAACACAGTTTTTTTTTCTTACAAATTACAATGCACTTTCTACCAGTATAAAAAAAGACCAGCATTTATATCTCTTTTTGCTTTCATACATAATCTCTCTATTACACTAGAAATGTGGTTCTCAGTTGGCAAATGTGACTCCAGGAAAGTATTTTGGTCAAAAAAGCACCTATGTATATGTTGAATATAAACCCTGTTGCATAGAAGTTAATCACATTTTCACCGAAATGCTCTGTATAAGTCATTCTGCACCATTTTAAACAAGCTAATCTCTAGTACTATGTTATTTGAATAAAACTGATATGTAATAACATTTTTTTAACATAATAATTAGTTTTTCACAGCATACCAGGCTAATAAAAAAATTGTCTTACAGGGTAAAACCTATATGTATTGTGAATACATATTCTACTACTTCTACTCCTACTCCTTCTGCCACTAGTAATAATAATAAAAACAGCAGTACCATTCTGCAAACGATTGATAATGGATAGAATATATGATTACTTTATTAACTCTAAAACATATGGCCTTCAATTACAGCACTTTGCAGGAGCACCTACTCAGTTATTTAGTAATTGCAGTTCAGTATCTACAGTGTAACTATTAGGAAAGTTATGTAGTTGCAAGAGTGAGAAATGACAGTGTTTACAAGGTTAACTGAGATTTAAATAAAAAATAGTGTATAATATGACAGTTATGTTGTGATTGGCTCGAATTAATGTTGGTTTTTGCCAGATTTTGCTTGTCTGCAGCATGTGAGTAGGTGTAAATGCCCATCAAACTACATAAACGCAAACATGATATTTTTATTTGCAAAAAAATAACATTCACTATTGATTTATGCTACAGTATTGTTCATGTAATGTTGGACTGGTTTGATGAACAGAAAACCTTTTTAAAATTTAACAAGAAATATGGCAGCATGGGTTTGCTATTTTATTGAACAGATATGAAAAGAACATTGTGGTTCTTGTCAAGATTTATTTGATTTATAGTATTGCAGTGAACGTTTCAGTGATCATAGACTATAAGAGTATACATTTGCCATTGAACTACCCTTTATTTATACACACACATGCACACGCACACAAACACACACATATATACACACACACACACACACACACACACACACACACACATATATATACACACACACACACACACACACACACACACACA
>JAOVVF010000010.1:7221061-7232074 GCA_028565595.1 Duopalatinus emarginatus | reverse complement strand
CACACACACACACACACACATATATATATATATATATATATATGTGTGTGTGTGTGTGTGTGTGTGTGTGTGTGTGTATGAATGTATGTTTGTTTTATCAACAACCAAAGGAGCCTGTTTACTGACAGACTGCTTCTTCCCAAGTGCAGGACCAACAAACTCCTTTGTCCCTCATGCCATCAGACTGTACAACTCCTCTCTGGGGGATAACTGCTCTATGTGGAATAACATAATAATCAAATATCTGCAGGACTTTTTTTATATATTTTATATTTCATATTTGATTACATATTTTATATTACAGTAGTACATATATAATTTAAGCTTTCTATTTCTATTACGTTTAATAGAAATCTAATATATAACAGTATATACAGTTTCCATTTAAACTCTATAGGATACATATCTGCCATTGCCATTCATTTTCTTATTATTAATAGTCAATAATTAATGTTCTCTGGATAAAACTAAATATCTGTAATAACAGAGCAAAAGCCTGCAGGTAATCTTTGTAATCTACTATCTTGCTGCAACTGTTGTGATTACTTCTGTTGTGTATTGTGCTGTGCGCTCTGTTGATGACAAATCCTCAATTTCCGTGGTTTCACTCAAAACAAAGTTACGAAGAATTCTGAAAGGAACTGGTTGAAGAACCACAGCAGTTTGGTGGGAAAAGGGTGCCATCAGACTTGCTTTGGATCCTTTGGAACACCCCTTGTTTCTGTAAAAATATATTTAATCATTCCTATGCTTCACACAGTAAAGAAAAGAAGTTTTAATGGAAATGCTACCAGCCAGTGATATAAACAGAAAGTATTATCCTTGATGAACCAAATGTCTTTGCTAATAGCATGGAAATTGCATTATCTGCTAATCACTATTTTTAATGACTGAGTAAATGTGAGCACATCAATAACACATTCAGTGTATGCACAACAAATAGGGTGATCCCTGCGGAACAGTCTGCGTTTAGTTACTGGACAGGGACAGTAAAGCAGTTCGTCATCACAGATGCCACCATGATGTCATTGCCAATGAAATCATTGAGCATTAATTCATTCCCTGTTCAGACAAAGGCATTCCTCATGAGCACACTGATGACCCGAACATGCCATCTTCCTTCACACTGTATCTCCATTCACCAGCTCCTAGATTAAACACAAACGCACACATGCAAACCCTGGACCTAGCGCGCACACGCATACACACACACACACACAACCAGAAGTACGCTGAGGAAAACAAAGACTCTATTGACGCTGTATGCTCCAGGGAGTCTGTTGTTTACAGTCCAGTGCTTTGGTGTTGTGTGTCCACTCTACTGTCTGACACATGCCTTCTGGCACCATGAAGGATATAATTAACATGTTTTTTTTTCTGTATGCATAGCATACTATTCATCTGCATCAGTAATCCAATCAGCATAAAATCAGCATTTTATTATGGCTTTTAACCCATCAAAGTGTCAGCCTACTGCTATTGTTTTTCAGCATATTATTCAGCATCTCTATTAAATAATTTTACTAACTACAGTTTAAAAAAACAAATATATGCCTGGATGTCTGACAGCAACTGAAAACCTTTAGGCCCACCTTATGCTATGTTATTGATGCATAGCAAAGATTATGTGTTGTGCAGAATTTTATGGTCATGAGTTAAAATAAGCTTTATTACAATGTGTAAGGTGACGTGATCCCTGTTGGTTGATTTATTGCCATTGTGACCAAGACAGTGGTCTACAGAGTGATGGCAGTGTCAGAAATGTTTTTATAACAGTCTCAGTGTAGCCTCTGCTGTGATGCTCCTCTAAAATCCACTGATACATGGACTGAGAAATGGAACACGCTAATGGATGGAAAAACCCTTATTACCACGTTTTAAATATTTCTGTTTATGTAACCCCATTTTTTAGATATCACGCTTCTTGATGACTCAGGCAGAATGTGACCTTGTTTAAATCACTGAACAGACTTTGACTTTAAGCTCAACATTCAGGTCGGCTTTATTGTCAATTCATCTCATGTACTAGACAAAGGAATCAAAATTTCGTTTTTTCACTATCCCTTGGTGATGACAAGACAATAAAGACACAAGCACAACAAATAACACTAACACACTGACACTAACAAACGAATGTCTTGTGCTAAATTAAAGTGTGCAGTGGTGAGGATTAAATTAACAATAAAGAGTAAGTAAACACTAAATTAAACAATAAACTTTAACAGTAAGTAAAAGTTAAGTGAACATTAGGGAGAAGGTATTTACAGTGTAATGTCAGGTAGCAACAAGTTGAAAATAGTGCAATTAATAGTAGCAGCAGAAAATTCTTTTTGATGTATGTGCAGAGTGGCAAAGATTGTTTTGGCTTTCTTGACAGCCTGGATAGAGCTGAAGGGAGAGAATTCAGCATCCTCACAGCCTGGTGAATAAAACTGTAGTTGAGTCTGGTGGTGCGGCAACGGAGGCTTCTGTACCTCGTTCCAGAGGGTCGCTTTGCGGGTGAGGCGGGTGGTGAATATGTCTTGCTGGGATGGTAGTGGGGAACCAATGATCCTTCCAGCTGTGTTCACGATGTGCTGCAGTGCCTTCCTGTTGTTTTCAGTGCAGCTTCCGCCCCACACGGTGATGCAGCTGGAAAGGATGCTCTCAATGGTGCCTCGATAGAATGTGCTCATTATGGGTGGTGGAGCACTTGTCCGCTTGATTTTTACGCAAAAAAGTAGCGGTGTCACTGTGCATTCTTCACCAGTGATGCAGTGCTGGTGGTCCAGGAGAAATCCTCACTGATTTGTGCATCCCCAGGAATTTGGTGTTACTCACTCTGTCTGCCGCAGCACCACTGATGGTCAGTGGCAGGTGTTCGGTGTGACCAACACCCACGCTCTCATCAGTAATGAAAATGGTTTGCTGGACGGTCATTATTGTTATTAGTTTACATCTTGAATTATCCCTCAAAGGTAACTTCATCCTAGTGCCTGATTTATAATTTCTGAGAATCAAATCGATTGTAGGTTGCTTCTGCACTCGATTTCACAGCCTTTATAACCTTCCTCTGGCTTTCCTTTTCCATTTTCAGGCTCAGAGCTCTGCTCCTATGAGCTGGCTGGCCATAGGTACCCGAAACTTCCAGAGCGTTTTGACAAATGTCCTAAACTTCCAGTTCCTCAGAGGTAAGACTCTCAAGCTCTCAGTCTAACAGCGGTCAGCTTTCTACTCTGCTTACATTGCATTTTGCTTTCCTTTCTCTGCAGTAAAGCTCTGCCGGTGTTTAACCGCTGCACGCCT
Source organism: Duopalatinus emarginatus (assembly GCA_028565595.1). Taxonomy (NCBI): domain Eukaryota; kingdom Metazoa; phylum Chordata; class Actinopteri; order Siluriformes; family Pimelodidae; genus Duopalatinus; species Duopalatinus emarginatus. The sequence goes on along the minus strand of JAOVVF010000010.1, from coordinate 7,228,789 downwards.
GTGGACATTTCCTGCTATTCTAAGTTTGCAGAAGCTATGGTGACGTTTGTCAGTGATAACACCATTCTCCACAGGCTGATCGCTGGGGTGGTAGCCAGTAAAGAGATAATTGCAGGACTATGCCTGCTCGCGCTGGGTAACTGTCTTCTGTGTCTTTCTGACTGAATGGGATACATATGTATTAGACTAGGTAATACAGTTTAAATACAGCATACACTATATAGCATACATATAACTTTAATATATTGCACTACAGCAGCAACAAGCTTATGCAAAGTGTTTGCAAAATAATAACACAAGTCACAGAAATGAACATTTTGTAAATTGTCTTTTCTGTTGAACTTCTGTAGAATATAAGCTTTAAGTTTCTATGTAGAACCCTACAATAGGATGTTTTTATGTGGTAAACAGTACTTGTAAAAATTTTTTTTTTTTTACAAACTTAAGAACCCTTTACCGTATCTGTTGAAATTCTGAGGAACCCATTTTCTAAATATCCATAGTAATTTATCAAAACTGAACAAGTGTGTTAGATTTAGTTTTGCCCTTTGGACCACAAAAATGCCAGCAGGAATCAATGTTATTTGACAAAAATAATAACTTTAACAATGCAATAATAACACACATAATAACCTTTTCATTTATTGATCGGAAATTTGGTGACAGGAAATCAATTGAGCTCAAAGAACAAATGATGCAGGTGCTACATAAACAATTAAATAATACCAATATAAAAAACTTGTTCAAAGCTGGTGTACCACATCCAACATTTTTTCTCATTTTGTCTAGATGTCATTAACAGTATTTGCAGCACTTCAGTTTGCCCTTTGGCCCAAATTGTGTTTCAGTTTAGCAGCTTGCGTCTTAAAAAATGTTGTCTGCAGTTCAGTCGATTGAGGGTCAAATCGCTTTCTCAGTACAATAGAGCTGAGCTAGAATTGGCTTGGAAGCAGTGTGCTGTGTGTTTGTAGAAGGCACCAGCATTATGGAGCGGTTATATATAGATTACAAGCTGAAGCTGTAGCTGAAACTGTGGCTACAGTTTTAAAGGATGCAGCAAAACAAATGAAGTGGCAAATGGAGTCTTGGAGTGATCGTTTTGGTCCATACCTGAATGTGATTGATATGTTCATGGGTGCCCAAACAAACTGCACTAAATAAGTAAGGACAACATGGTTGGATTCAAATGGACTAAACTGACTAAAGAATGTTCTATAACAAATAGTATAATAATATAAAGGTACTGTGCTGGTGCAGGTAGCATTACCACCTCGTATCTCCAATCCGTTAGTTCGTGGTTTGATTGCGAGCTCTGGTTGCAGTCTGTGTGGAGTTTCTCCTGTTCTCACTGTGGGCTTTCTGTGGTTTCTTCAGTATCCTCTCACCTTTTAAAAACAGGCAGATTGTGAGATGGCTACACTAAATTTGGACCGATATGCCATCTAGGTTGTATTCTGGCATTTTGCCCATTGGTCCTAGGATAGGTGTCGAATACACTGCTAACCTGACCAGAATAAAAAAACGATTCAATGATTCTGTACTAGTATACTATATAATGTCATCAAAATGTTTAAGCACTGGGGTAGAGATGGACCGTTCAGTATTTTCAGGACCAATATTAATCACCAATCGCCTTTTAGCACGATCAGCTGTTAGCCAATACTTATTGTGGGCAGGGCTTGATGACACTTTAAACTAGCACAATCAGGACTTAAAACAAGGTTTAAACATGTGCAGCTTCGGCAGCAGTGGGCTGTTGACTGTTATGTTTTTTATCCACATATCCTAATACAGTATGGGGTTTCTTCAGCCATGCATGAGGTCTGCCATTTCAGTCTTTTTTGTCAAAAATGAAAGAGTCTGTATTTCCACCTAGCGTTTTAGCTAAAAACTGTGGGGACCTGTGACCGAGGGGTTTGCGCAGGGTTTCACTTCCTAGATTAAACTAGATAGAAATACAGAAATGTGGTTTGCCTGGGCTAAAGCAATGTGGCTCATTTATTTCACACCATTGATAAACTCACGACCGACTGTATATTGATCTTTCCATTTCTACACTGGTGGCCAAGTTACTCCATAGTTCAACAAGACTATGATTAAAATATGATGGCTTAACAAATTACTTGTACATAAGAAAAAGTTGAATACAGAGCATAGTGTTTACAGACTACATATTGTAATATGGAAACATGACCGTGGATTTTATTCAGAACTGCAGTCATTTGTAATATTTTGTGACAGACCCAGTACTGTAATATCATCCAGAACGTCTATTGAGACCAAAAGTGCGGAATAGACTATGTGTGTCATTTTTCCTGTGAGTGAGTGCGTTAGCAGATGGCACTGTCCTCTTCAGTTTGCTGTGGGTGGTTTGTCCAGAAGAATGTACGAGACAAAAATGTCAACACCAGTGCAGGTGGTTTAGAATTTCGACAGGCGCAGTCTTTTTAGCCTTGTGTACATTTCGATTATTTCGTTCAGTGTTAAAACTAGTTTTCAGTGTGTATTAGTTTGTCATTTGTCACTTTAAAATATTAGTTAGGATCAAAACGTGAAATAGACGTGTCAGTCTGCCAAAACATGTTGGATGTCAGTATACCAGTACACCAGTCAAAAGACAAAAAAATGGCTATAATGATTCTTTTTTAATGCCAATAACATATTTTGCACCGCACCTTTAAAATACATTTCACCAAACTGATGTCAGTATTTTTAAATTCTTTCCTTGGCTGTCTTTCTATAAAGATCACACTGAGTAAGGAGTCAATTTATTAAATACTGTGGTTAAAACATCTCTCTGTCTAAAGATATCTAAAACCATGCAAGCTAAGGGTACTATTCTCAGACAGGGAAAATCAGACCTTGTTAACACTAAGCTGCCATAGAAATGGGTATAAGCCTAAATATACGCCTAACCAGTTCTGCTTGTAATGTCTGAGATGTTCCTGTGGTCCAGTGGGAATGTAATCTTAAAATGCAAGATTCATTCCAGTAAACAGATTTAAAAAAAAAAACTTTAGTTGTGGTTCAGATCCATGCATAGTGTCACTACAGTATAGTTTTATACTGTATAGTTATATATAGTAGAAGATGTCCAAATGTCACCATGTAAATGGCCATCAGCTAAACTATAATCAGCTTGTTTTGTAGTGTTTCTATCTCTCTCTAACATGCATGTGTGTGGGATGTACTACGCTTCCAGTGCTCTCCATGATCCTGATGGTCATTATTCGCTACATCTCTGCTGTCCTGGTGTGGATTGTCACTGTTCTTGTGGTGCTGGGCTCGTTAGGCAAGTTTGCTTTCTTTTTCTCTTTCTCTTAACCGTCTTTTTCTGGCATTAGGCTTGGTTTGGAACTCTTCCCAGCTGGACAGTATATGTTTGGGAACATGTACACTTGTAGCAGTGCTTGTTTTCCTTGTGAAATACCAGTCTGTTGCAATCAGCTACGGGTATTTCTTTATATCTGTGGGCGTTGTTGTATGATATTTCAGGAGCTTATGTGTGAAAATATGAAGGTGTAATGTGTGTTTGTAGGAGGTACCAGCTTTCTGTGGTGGTTATATATAGACCACAGGCTGACGATGAACGAGACTGTGGCTACAGATTTAAAGGAAGTAAAAGAACCGAATGACGAACCCGTGGCTTCCAAAGACCACATGCAAGGACTGCTGGTCTACGCCACCTCAGCAACTGTGTTCACGGTGAGTCAGAGAGACAGAGAGAGAGAATCAGAGAGAGACAGCTATAGGGAGAAACAGGGAGAAAGTGAGAAAGAGAAACTGAGAGAGAGCAAGAGACAGAGAAGGAAATGAGAGAGGCAGACAGTAAGACAATGACAGACAGAGAGCATGATGGAGACAGACAGTAAGATAATGACAATGACAGACAGTAAAAGAAAACAAAGAGTAGGACAGAGGGAAATAAAGAGACAAAGAAAAAGAGTGAGACAGACAGTAAGAGACAGACCATGAGTGAATGACAAAGAGTGCAAGATGGAGAGAAATGGAGATAAACAGAGAGAAAGAGAAACAGAGTGGGACTGCGGCTGTGAATAATGTACACAGAGTATGCACACATCATCCATGCAGGCGTTAATAGCAGAGCAGTCTTTAAATTCTTAGTGCCAAATCTTTTACTGACTTTAATATTTAGTGTTTAATGTCCTCTCTACATCCCTTTTCTCTTTTTTTTTTTTTCAGGTGATCTTACTGTTGCTGATGTTGTTCATGAGGAAGCGAGTGGCTCTGACCATCGCTCTGTTCCACGTGGCCGGGAAGGTTTTTATCCACCTACCACTGCTGGTGCTGCAGCCTTTCTGCACCTTCCTTGCCCTCTTCCTCTTCTGGGTCTACTGGATCCTTGTACTCCTCTTCCTCGGAACCACCGGTGAATAATCCTGTCACCACTAATCAGTATCATCTGACAGACCCAAGCATGGTTATATGAGCTGATCAGCCACTAACGAAACCTATTGGCTGTGAATTATTCACCTGATGTTAAGAGTGACATGAAATCAAGGAAACAAAATGTAATAGTTACAGCTATTTGTATGACAATTACACTTGGACTGAAATGTCATTATGCTAGCACGCATGATGCTGAGCTTAGCTTTATCAGGAGCTGCTATTAGAAAAGATGCTGTTCCAATTTCCAGCTTATTTTGACTGCCAAAGAAATTTAATTAGACAGTTCGCACTCCATCCCAAACTCGCCTGGGGCGGGGACAACATTTGTTAACCTTTAGAAAATTCTGATGATTTCAGCTTTTTGGTGGCTAACTAAAGCTCTTATCTGACATTTAAAATTTCCACAGGGCATTTGATTCTGCAAACACAATTGTTAGGAAATCATCATAACATATATAATTATACAATACAAGTTCTTCCATTATTTTCTAAAATAATATTTTACAAATTTTCATATATTCAAATATCTAAATACAGGGAATCCAGAGAAGAATGAGCAGACGGGTCTAAACGAGTTCAGATTGAGCGGCCCACTGCAGTACCTCACCTGGTACCATGCTGTGGGTCTCATCTGGATAAGTGAATTCATCCTGGCCTGTCAGCAGATGACTGTAGCTGGAGCTGTGGTCACATACTACTTTACCAGGTCTGTTGACATCAGATTAAGCTCTATATTATTTTCAGACAGAGAGACGGTGAGAAAGTAAAACTGCAAGATGGAGGGGGTGGGCAGAGAAAATGAGATGAGAGAGACAGACACAGACAGAAAGGGAGATAGACAAGTAGAGAGAGCGACAGATGGTGAGAGAAACAAAGAGAAAGGGAGAGAAAATATAGTGCATGATGGAGAGAGACAAGAAGAAATGTAAAATACAAAACTGAGTGAGGGGGAGAGACAGAAAACAGGAGAGGAGAGAGATACTCAGAATGAACGAGACAGAAGAGAGAGTGACAGACAATGACTGACAGACAGACAGAAAGTGTGTGACAGAGAAAGGAACATAGACAGACAGGGAGAGACAGACAGACTGTCTGACCAACAGAGAGCGATCTGTGAGACATCACATTTTGCATAGGAACTCATGTTTATCACTCAAACATTTTTTTTTCTAAATGTGCTGACTGTATGTATATTTATGCATTAGAAGATTAAGTAATGTAAACATTTATTAAACTGCTTAAAATCAGAAGATTTGCAATAATGTACTGCAGTTCTGTCTATAAATGATGCTTTGTCAGGGTTGAAAAAGGACTATATAGAATATGTAGTGTGCTTTGTTTTTTACTCTGTTTTTACTCCTGCTCTCTTCTATAAGACTTTGAATTATTCTTCTTCGGGTTTGGTAGGTCTACAGCTAAAGTTGTGTGTGAGACATTTTTTCCCTGTTTGTGCCCAGTTGATATTTTCCTGGTCATGTACATGTCTGCGCTGCCATGGGCAAAGCGCCACTTCAGGGGCTGTGACATTTGAAACTTTTGCGACACAGTGGTATTTTCAAACCCACTTTGCATTTTGGTATTATCCTGACTTCAAGCAAAGCCTTAAATGTCCTGTTCTATTTTTTACAACCTGGTTTCAGTGTTGTACACTCATAATTTTAGCACTTAAATGTAGGTTACTTCAGTGTTGTTGGTTCTTTATTTCCTAGCTAATGATAGGAGATTATTTGATTATAGACAACATAACCAAGCATCCGGATAAAGTATTACTTCCGGCCCTGATGATTTTTCCAATTGCACCATTCTGTGCCATGGTACTGCCTCTGCCAATGTTTGTAAACATACCAAAGGTATCTCTGCCACAACCATACACAGTACCTTAATCTTATGCCTAATATTTGCATTTGTGTTATAATCATGAGAAAGTATCAATAAAATAAATTCAACACCCAGGGGTAGTCGTGGAGGGAACCGGTCCTGTAACTGGAAGGTTACTTGTTGGATTCCTAAAATTGACAAAACACGACTGAAATGCCCACCTTAGCCCCCACCTCCACCCTCCATACTGCTCCTTGCACATCATGGAAAAGGGCTGCCCCCTGCTCTGTGCAAGTTTGTTCACTAACCCTAGTGTGTGTGTTCACCCCAGTGATGAATTAAATAGAGGTCTCTGTGCAAGCACAGTAGTTCATTTACTTCATTTTCACATGTTTATTGTAAATTTGGAAAAAAAGGCATTTGTTTCATAAATTCTTTCTAGACCTTAAGGCACGGCCAGCTGAGTCTCAATAAATTATGTTTAGTTTTCTTCTGGTGTGCTCTTAGACTCAAAACATTTATTTAATAATTCAACATAACTAAACTAAACTTCCTACTTCAGTATGATGTGGGGACAGGCACAGATATAATAACTTAAATAAATTCATCTGCAGTTCAGTAACATCCTGTTTCTTCATAGGGACAAGAATAAGCTCCCTTTGACGCCCATCCTGTCATCTGTGTTCCGTTTGATCCGTTACCACCTGGGCACCGTGGCCAAGGGCTCCTTCATTATCACCCTGGTCAAGATCCCGCGTCTCATCCTCATCTACATCCGTAATCAGCTCAAAGGAAAGGTCAGTCCACAAGAGCCTGCACTCAGCTGTCTACACAATACTAGTATATTCTGTAATTAAATAAAATAATACACTAAGACTCATATTCTTCACTGTACATTTAATGTGTGAGCACTTTATGTAATGTAGATGAGTATGTAATATGATGCTTAACAATATAAATACGTAAAAAAAATATTATGCTAATATAAAAAGATTAATATGATTGTTGAATGAGAGAATCTAACAGTATTCTAGTTTATTGTCAGTGTATTTCAGCAGGTAAAGTCCTCACATTTAATCTATTACCCACGGTCACGTTAACTATGACTTCCACTCTTATTATTCAGAAACTTATAAGAATAGGGTTTGACCCAGCATATCATTATTTAACTTTTTATTTTATGGACATTTAGCTTTTTTCTGTGTAGAGGTCTCCCTGCATGTTCTCCCTATGTCCGGGTGCTCTGGGTTCCACCCACAGTCTGAAGACATGTAGTCAGGCCAATTGGAGATACAAAATTGACCATAGGTGTGAGTGTCTGTGAGTGTCTCTGTTTGTGTGTGCTGTGTGATGAACTTGACCTGTCCGGGGTGCCTTCCACCCAGTGAGCACTGGGATAGACTTTACTTTATTTAACATTGTCCTCTAGTCACATATATATATATATATATATATATATATATATATATATATATATAGTATTAAAGATGAGCATTAATA
>JAOVVF010000010.1:7203922-7217372 GCA_028565595.1 Duopalatinus emarginatus | reverse complement strand
AACAAGACAAATAAAGTCTTAGCTCTCAAAGTCACCAAAAGTCCAAAAATACAGAAACATATGAAACATTAAGCCAAAAACACATGAAGCCAAAACATCCAAATATTCAGAGAACAACCAGAGAACGTAGCCAAAGTCAGAATCCAAAACATCTAAAACACTGTAATGAACACCAAACTCAGCCGCAACTAAAAAAAAAGAGACTGAGAATTTAAATAGTCTAGTCTAATCTAATGTCTAATTGTCCCAGAAACAGGGCACAGGTGCATGCATGCAGTCACATGGCATGGGTCACATGGCACAGAAACACAACATGTTGGGGCTGCTGGGTGTTGTAGATTTTACACTTCTTCCAGAGTCCATTGGGTGTTATGTGCTATAGGGAGTGCAGGAATCGGGTGTTGCTCAAAAAAAAAACGAGTGGGGTTCCGTGGTGTGGAAAGTTAGTGAGCAGGGGACTGTGAATACGTGTAGTGTGAAGGGGTGCCAGGGATGGCCATGTATGAAGGCCACCAGGGATTCTGGGAAGTGATCTATGGCAGGTCTGTGGAGTGTTCTTATTAATGTCCAGATGCCTGACCCTAAACTCTGCTTTACTGAGCTCCAAAATAAAAACATATTTATGCCATATTTCAATGCAAATTTTCCTGAATATGCACAAAAGTAATATACATATAGTGCATGCATAACATGCACTGTGCATGGGACAGAATATCTTTTCAAAAAGTATTTTAAATATTGACTTGTATGTTTTCTATTAGTATTAAAATAAGTCTTTACAGTAAATTATATAGTCCTTATAATAAAAAAGTATTTAAAGAACCCATTTTGACTAACAGCAGCATGGCATCTGGTGGAGACCAATTATAGACCTTAGTGATGTAGCTGAGCTTGTGGAGCTAGTAATAAGTAGTAATAATAGTAATAATTAGTAGTAATAATAGTAATAATAATAGTAATAATAATAATAATAAATATTATTATAATAAATATTATTATTAATAATAATAAAAAGTAACCAAAACTTATTTACAACATGGCCACTTTTGATTCAAATATGCATACACATAGGGATACCTGGTCTAATTAGATTAAGATGTGGGTTGAAGGCATCCTGTTATTAACCCAATTAAGTAAAATGTATTACTTTTTTGATTTAATGTATTTGTTGATTTGCCTGTATGTAACTGTTCTAGTCACGCTGATCCCTTGTCTGTCCTTCACAGGAGTTCGTGGAGAACAGTCGGCGGTCGGTGGCACCGGCAGAGCGTGGACGAAGCAGCAAGCGGTCCCGTGCTCGTCAAGAGGCGGGGCTGACTGAGATGAAGGCCATGGTGAGTGTTGCCGTGACACCGGTGGGCTGTGAGTGGGAGGTCCTGCAGGAATTCCTGCCCTACTACCTGCTGCTGTGTGTGTTGGTGGACTGGGTGCTGTCTAAATACATGCTCGTCATATGCTTCACTCAAGACTTTATCATCTTCATTTGTGTGTGTCTGCCTATGCTCACACTCTTCTTGCTGCTCACATTGCTTCAGAACACACCCAGCATGATCACACCCTGACTAACAATTGCTAGCTTTATTTGTCCATCAGTCTTCTTTTCATTTTTCACTAACATTTTCTGTATTTTGGTTTTGTCCTTCTTGCTTGTGTGTGTTTTTTTTTGTTAATTTCTGGCTGCCCTGTATCCACTGTGCTTTTTTTTGTAAATAATATCTTTCTCTGTGGCCTTATTGTCACCATGTTGCATTTGGAGGAGAGGTTTTTGAGCTCAGCCATGCAGGGGATGGAACTGGCAGGCTGGAAAATGAGCCGCAGTCAGCAGGAGGAAGAAGGGAGGGAGGAGTTACAAGCTTAGGCAGTGTACACACTCTCCACCAAAATGCTGGCATTAAGTCATGTTTCAGCCCCATGGGTGCTGTCATTAACTGCACTGCCACTTGGTTCTGCATTATTTGCTATTGAATTAAGGTATTCTTTGGGGACATATTTTTTGTTTTGTTTGCAGTTTTCAAGATTCAGCATGCCGGCTTGGCTGTGAAAAGCTTCTCTACTCATGTCTGAGGGAGGATTACAAACAAATTGAATCCTTTAACGGGTCAACTTTTCGGACAGCTAATGTCTTTTCACCATTCTTTTCCCGGCATGTCCTCTCATTTCTCTCTAATGTTCATACCTGCGTTCATCCTTCATTTTTTTCTCCTTTTCTTGCTCTCGTGTTGTGGCATTGTGAGTGTTTTTGCGGCAGATATTTTTTATTCTTGTTATTTGTAATAAAAATGTAATCACTGTTTTCCTCTTAGGCACCTGGAACAAGCTCAGCTTGACCAAAAGCCGGCCATGGGACTTTTTAAAGACATTCCAAAATGTTTATTTTTACCAATGTGTAACATGTTTACTATGGTTTCACTCCAGGGAATACAATATTTTAATAAGAAACTGTAAAAAAAAAAGAAATAACAATGTAATGAAGCACTTTATATTGAAGCGCTGCATATTTTAAAAGGCTGATGCATTTTTCGTAGTGATGTCCTTTTTTATAAGACTAAAAAAACAATTGCCATCTAGTGAAACACAGTATTAATAATGTCTAGAATCACTGTTTTTATTATGTAAAAATTTTCATAACAGATTTTTGTTCCTTTTTTCTTAAATGGGTTTCTTAAGGTTTGGTAGAAACCTTTGTGTCATGCAGCAATGAAGGACTTAATTGGTTTTTTATTGCTTTAGGTCCTAACACTGAAGCATCTGCACATCATTTGCTCTTATTGATATTTTTATTACATCCAGTCACATTATGGACGTGTATTTGGGAGGATAGGAGGCTGATTTTGTGCCTCAGTGTTGAAGCATCAATTCCCCCCCAAAAAGGATTTTTAGATCTGATTATTGTTTCTACAAATGGAAGGTATTTGCTTTACATTTTGTCTTTTTTCTTTAGAGGGATAAAACCTAATGATTTAAAAAAGCTGGTTAAATCTTGTTCCAGTGACAGCTGTTGTGAGTGTTACCAGGATTTATTTTTATTTATTTTTTTGTTCACTTTAAACTAAATATAAAGCACCATTTGAAATTATGTACCGAAGTTAATTTGGATATTGTATACAAACACTGAATTAGCATTAAGACTCTGAGAAGCTGAACATGTACTACCCAGGATCTCAATCAGCATCTTTGCATAGTTTCTTAACCCTATAATGTTTCATAGCTGAGCTGCAAGTCTTTAGCTACAGCATCACATAAACCTCTGGACTTAAATTCACATTGGATTTGAGTGCCAATTTTCAAATAATTTAAGTGCTTGCATGTTTCTAGACTGATCTACTTATTGTAGAATTGTACTCCGACGTATAAAGAATGCCAGCCCAGGACCTGGTTTTCTAATTGTGTCCAAGCACTAAACTCATATTTGATTATCCTACTGTAAATGAATGGCTCTCACTAATATTTAACAGTGTGGTGCTTTTGGGACACCAGGCCCTGGTTTCTCCTTAAACACAGGGTGATTTCTGTAGTCCCTCAGCCTATTGGAAAAGAAGTTAATATTTCCACTTGTGAAATTGCCATTTGTTTTACTCATCAACTCTGAGTAGTATTAACCTGTCATTAAATATGAGTCTACTACTATAATTTTCTCACACTACATCCTGTGGAGAGTCTGGGTGTTTTAAATCTGTGTTATGTGTGAGCGTCCACTTTTACTCCTGCAGCAAACTCAAGTCTTCCTACTTGCACTACATTTCCGAATCTTTTTTTTTTTTTCTTCTTCTTCTTATCATCCCTGTGATACCAAGTGGCTTGGAGAGGAGAGGCACACAAAAACTCGCACCTTGCCTTAACCCATACAGCATGCAGCACATCCTGCTGGATTTAATTGGTTGGTTACAGTATTTTTGCAGTACAGTATGACCTTGAACTGCAGAGAGTTTGTAAGCCTTAAACCAGGTCAAGCTTTTCATGACACATTCGGTATCTAATGTCTGCAGTGAAACTACAAGTAAGTTGTTTATGTACAGCATGTGGACAGGAGGAGTCAAGAATTTACTAGATACTTTTACTCTTTGTTAAAGATGTGTGAAGGATTTTAGCCAACATTTGCCAGGTGTTTAGAAGCTGAAACATGGTCATAATTGGGATGGATGTGGTGTAGGTACACCTTTAGTAAACAAGTTGAATTTGAAATCCAGCATAAATAATATCTTAATGTTACTTAACGTATGTTAAGGTCTAGTTTATAAATGTTCCTTTGTTACAAAGGTTCGGATAAGCAACTAACACAACTAAGAGGCTTCAGCAGTTACCTTTTAAAGTGTTAGTTCATGGCTACAAATAAGTGAATTGGTTGTTTTGAGTTTTATTTTATGTGGTGCTTCATGTTATCCACAGACTCTGAATAGATGAGATGGCATGTGGAAAGTGCCCACACATTTACCTTTTCATTTATTTATGAACATAGTTTTTTGTCATCAACGTTCTTAATCAAGCTATGTCATCTGTTCGCTTATCAGACCCGGGCAAATACAAATAAAGTCAATAAAAGGGGTTCATGTCTATAGCCCTGTAGATAGTCTCTGGACAGTTGGGCTGCCTGGAGCTAAATAATTTTACATAATGTGTGTTATTGGATAAGACACAACAAAGGATCTGCTATTAAAGCTAGGCTGGTTCATGTTTAGAAAACATGAAAGCTGCTGAACTATGGGTTAAATTTTTTTTTTCTAGGTTTATCAGTTTTTAAATGCTGGGTTCAGTATTCTGAAATGTCCACATCTGGACTATACTCTTACCTCTGGTATAAAACAATACTCTTTCAACCTTAGAGGATAGCATTTAATATCCAAAATATCACTTGCCAATTTCTCATCTGTTATATACTATATAATTTCTCATCCATTTAATTGAATTTTACAATAAACATGAACCTTCACATTTTCCCAAAGCCTTAACAATATACATGTACCTTGATTTATAACAGTTTTTTATTAATTAATAATTAATAAATTAAAAACACCCCAAAAAATTATTAAATCTAATGTTTCACGTTTGACTCATTTTGATCAGCCACATGGTACCTGAGAAACGTTGGCTAAGTTTCTTACACAGCATTTGCTTTAAGAAGGATTTAGAGTGGACCTGTATAAGAAATCAGGTGAAAATAATATAGCGGTGTATGCATTTTTCTGTACAGTATAAACAGTATATTTGAACATGTAACGATACATGCTGACTGATAACAGAATGTTGATTTTGTTTTCCTTTGAAAAGGGATTTAAAGTGTATTGTGGTCTTCTGTTTGTCCATGTGCGTTATTCCATGTCTCACATTAGGGAGAACAATGGGCTGTTATATAGTGGATGGTATTTTAAAAGTACCTAAGAATTTGGTTCAGACATGTAAACAAAACATAAGACTTAATATTTGTTACAGACACGTCTTATGGTTTAAGCATGTTAAGAATTGCACTAAGTACTCATTTTAACACAGAGATGGCATATGTGTAAACAAAAGACTTTGATTAAAAAAAAACAACACGGTTATAAACACTTCATTCTGTAGACTAATTTATTCTTAAATGCTCGAAAAACAAAATCTTTCTGAAATAGTTATGAACTGGTAGCGTGAGAATTTCTTGACAACTGTGGTGAGATGTACGCTGTTAGCAGAAGTTGCCCTTTACTATTTTACTAAATGCAGTGTTGTGTTTTCTGATTCTGCTCTGACTGGGGAGGATCTAAGTGAAGTGAGCTGATCTGTGATCTTGACGCAGTGCTGAGGAATAGCAGGATCTGGCTCTCTGATTGACCCCACTTTGCCAAATGGTGCACAATGTAAAATGCAGAAGACGTGCACAAAAGCTGTATTGTTCTAACTGCTTGTTTTGGTATTTAGTTGAGTCCTTGTTTTTTCCTCTTTCTCTCTCAATCGGGGTGGCAGCTGAGCAGCTGGCATGTGGCAGGTTCAGGCTTGTCACTGTCCGTCTGAGAGATGTAGAGATGCTCTGCTTATAGCCAGAGCCAAGCTAGTAATGTCCATAGTCACAACACACATACACACACACACACACACACACTCACACACTCACACACACAGTGACACATACACATATAAACACACATATACAACCTGCATGCTCCCAGTTTGGGCTTTTTCTTACTCTTTAAAACAATGAGCCATTTTTGTAGGATGTGAATTGTTTGGCGTTAGGATCCATGTGACTTAAACACTGACACTTCTAGAAGAATAGCTTTATTCAGTGACAAGCCACTGTTTTTATGTTGTCGAGATGTGAGTGTGTTTCTCCTCTTCATTACGAGAAACTGCGCTTCTATTCTCATCCCCGTGGAGAAATAGGCCGTTTCTGTGTGAAGAATACTGTTATGAATAGGCAATACATCAGTTTCCTTGTCTGGTGTAACACTAGCTCTTAGCTTTTACCTGCAGTAGAGTTGTTTGTAACATTGAATTAAGTTTTTTTTATATATATTTATGATTTCATATGTATCTTGTTTTTTAAAGTAATAAAATTGAAAAATTTAAACATTGCCCTCAATCATTACTTAATTTGTGTTGAACTCTGCCCTACACTTTTACATTTTACTTTTACGAGTCCGCTCATATGAGGGTGAGACAAGTGCAACAAGTGAGTTTATTTCAAGAGTACTCCAGATACTTATTAAGCAGTGGAAGTCTTACATTAAATGAAATGGGGATAATAATAATAATGCAAAAAATACTGTATTCATTTACAAAGCACACAACAAGAACATTGTTTTTTTTATTATAAAATATATTGGTATCTTACAAATAAGTGCATCTGTATTAAATTATTATTACCTGAAGTAAAAAATGTTTTTTTTTCTTTCTTTTTTTTTTTTTTAAATGAGTTAGCTAGTGTAAATAAAGTGCTTTAACCTGTTATATTGTGTTCAGTGCAGGAATCTTTGGTGTCTCCTCATGTTTCTCCTCAAGAAACGACTTTAGATTTATTACATTGGTCAAATCTGTCTGTAAAACCCCGGAAGAATTTGGCTTTGTTTGTGAAAGCAGATTAAGCATGTTCACTGACTCGCTGGAAAAAGTTAAACTGGTAAACCTTTTTCTGCCTTTTTGTCCTCAAAGCTTGTTATCTAGTCATATGCTAATGGAAAATTCCATAATTGTCTATCAGAAACAGTTCCAGCAGTTCTCATTATTGTATCTGTGTGTCAGACATACACATAATAGTATATCGTATTTGATTTTTTGGGGTTTTGTGCAAGTGCTTTTGTATATTTTTGTTTGAATGTTTGAAAGCTTATACATCATCATCTTCCTCACTGGGGATAAAATCCAGGGTGTTGTCTTTGCGCTGGTTGTTCTCGGAGCTATACTCTTTCTGCAGTTTCTCCAGTTCACAGAGCTCAGCTTGCAGCCGCTGCAGATGCACAGCACGCCGGTTCTTCACATGCTTCATTCGGAACGGGTTTAAATCCAAGAAGGCAATGTTCGTCAACTTCCTGTAAAAGGTAAAGGAAAGAGGCAGCAGGGTTAAAACTGGTAGAATGGTGGAAAAAACTAACTTAATGTTTATTCATTCGTCTACTACCACTAATACTACTAATAGTCATTGTGGATGAATAAAAACAAGTACATGATGCCATATGGGTAGAAACAGATCACAGATCAAAATATCCTGTTCCACAACAAAATCTTTCCTGCTGACTCGTAAACATTACTGTTGTGTGTCTCGTTATAGGGGAAAGTTATAGGTAATTATTAGGGGGAAAAACTTTGGAAGGACGGATGGATGGATACTTTATCCCCAAGGAAATTGAGGCATCCAGTAGCTAATATGACACTAAAAAGACATCAATACACACCAGAAAAACAAAAGGCTGATAATCAAGTAGATAAAAATAAGGTAAATAATTAATAAAAAAAATATAAAACAGAATTAATATAAAAAAACAGTGCAATTGGTACTATAAATACTAGTAAGAAATACACACACACACATAGACCTCTGTATAAAACACATATATAAAAACATACTACTGTAAAAAAATTGTGTACAGCAGCCAAATGACAAAGAGAAAGCAGGTCAAAATGTGTAACAATAAAAGTCACACATCACTCCTAATAGTCAGTGTTACACCTTGTCATCTCTGGGAGGAATTCCATAGTCGTGTGGCTGTGACTAGCCTTATTTTCATCACAAGTGATGTGTACATGGTGGGTGTTTGTCTCTAGGCAGTGTGCAAGCTTTGTAAATTATACATGCTACAGTCTGTCTTCAGGGACAAAAATAGTAACACCGTCGAGTGCTCTGATGCATAGGGTTATAAGGGACAAAAGCAAGTCTCATAATAACCCACTATCCAGAGGTCAGAAAGTGCTGGTTTAAAGAAACTTTTGGTTCACCTAAGGCTTAAGGAACAACATATATCTCAAACTGACAAGTAGGTTACTTTCAAAAAGCAGGTTTCAAGAAACAGATACAAAGTAAGAACTTTTAGATTTGAGGATTTAAGATTTTATTATGTATTTCACAAGATTACTTTTGTAGGATTTCTCACCTGCCGTCTGTGACTGTTTTGGTAAAGAAGCGGAGGTACTGATAGATTTCTACGTTGTCGTGGATCTTTAAGATATCCTCCTCTTTGTATTTGAAAATAGCGAGTGCATATCGAAAAATCACCTGTAAACAAACAAACAGTGTTAATGTAGTGTTCATGCAACAAGGCAATTATTTATATATTTTATCTATTAATTAATCTAACAGACAGACTGTGCTTATATTAAGTTCAAATTCAGTGATGAATACAGCATTTATACAGTAATTATATAATTCTTTAGGTCACAGGATTTTTTACCATAACACCAGTTTAGACCAATTTTAGATGCCTATCTACAATACTGTGCAAAGGTCTGAGAAAAATGTTTAAAACTAATCATCTAACTGTTTATGGTTTTTAGAAAAAAGAATAAAAATGAATATATAAATACACAATTATATTTATAGAAATATATTTTTAAATACGTGTATGACTGTGTTTGTAGTTTCCGGTTCAAACCTTATAAATCTTCAAATCTAAAGTTTGAAGGCGATTAAAAAATCTCTCTCTTAAAAAGGGTGCACAGCAGAGATGCCAACCTGTCTGTTTTGATCATATTTCCCTGACAGTTTGGATCATAGCTGGAAAATGTGATAAAGAGCCAGCCACATAATTTTTGCACCCTTGGTAAAGATGAGTAAATATAACATTATGTGTAGGTGAATTTTTGGATAATTTGCTTGTATGAAAAAAGCATAAGGAAACTTAGTGCTGAGCTCTACATAATGTACTACATTATAAGTGTGCCAATACATTTAACACATACGTTTTGTTAAACCATTTTTTATTATATATTAAACCTTAAAACTTATTTCTTAGGATAAACCTACTTTAATTGAATGTTTAAATTATTTTACTTTAGCAGTGCAGCATTTATAATAATACACCTAATACACACTGTATGTGTTACAATAGCTAGATTCAGTTTTTTGAATTGCTTAATAGGAAGAAATACTTTCAATTCTAGCATTCTTCTGCATTTGACACCTAATAATAATTTTAAAAAATGTGATTTGAAGAAAGCTGAGCTTTGTTCTTTGACACAAATATGTCAGATAACATTTCACTGGAAAGCTTGTTTTCTGTTTTATATGTCAGTGTGTGTATCATGCTGACATACATACCTTTATAAGCCTTATTATAAACCATATAAGCCACATTATACACTAATGTATGACATTGCATGGTAAATCAACTTTTCTTCTAAAAGATCTCTTTCTATATTCAGAAGCAGAATATTATGTTTATTGATCACTGACATTCATGTTATAACTCTAATAACTCTGAGGACCTGATATTTGGTTGTATTATGTATGCAAATTGATGCATATTTAATGAATAAATGTTTGTTTGTTTGCATAAATACACACTATTCTCCTGTGGGCCTTAAGGAGAAAGGTGTATATATTTTTAACCACAGTACAGTACTGCATATCCTTACAGTTGAATTAGGTCTAAAGCACAGTGTACCTTATTGCCTTCATAGAGGAAGGCATCCCAAACTTTAAGCAGGATGTCACTGGGCAAACTCTCCACAAACATCACCAGAAACCAGTTAAACGTGACGAGGGAGACGTCCACACTGTGTTCCTCTAAATGAGCCATCAACCTTGGTAACTTCTCTGCCATGAAGTCCTTAAACACCCGCTGGTCTGCCTGTGACATATAAAATTATGTGATCAGAACACACTATTTATAGACCTCAACAAGCATGAGTCTTGGTTTTATGTTATACACAGGTACCTGAGAGCCCAGAAGTGTTTTCGTGTAATAGTCCTTAGGCATGAGGAACTGCACTATAGCCACTAGACACCAAAATGCGTCCTCTTCACTCTGCAGCACCAGCAAGGCAATGGCGGCTAGTCTGAAGATAATATATGACACAACCAAAAGGTATATCAACCTATACAAGCTCAATTATGTTGTATAAGTGTATTCTGGTGCAACTAATAGTTATGGAATTATTTAATGGTAATTCATGGTGTGGCCACTAGATGTCAGGATTTCCTTATCTGTACTTACTGTACTTACTGAGGTCTGCTGTGTGTATATTGGCCACTGCATAGCAGTAGTGAGCCAGTTTGCACATACCCACCTAGTTCTCCATCCTTTAACTGAGCAGGGGCAATAAAATGAGCTTTATGCCAGAGGATTGCAGAAACACAGCAAGAAACTGAATTCATTTGCTATGGCTACTTAAACAAATCTCTTAATATAGTCTCAAACTTACACTAATCTTAGATTGTTTACGTTCTGTCTAGTGAACTTCCCAGTTTGTAAAAATTGTGGTTAGATTCAAATTGATGTTATGTATTGTTGTTCAACGTAAACTTTAAACCAGGAAATCAACAACTTCTTCTTTGTGTGACTTGCACTAAACTTTTTGTGACTTTTTGTCACAACTTAAATTAAATGTAACAGTCAATAAATAGTATAAAAATAATAGTAACGAGAACAGTAGCAGTTCTTGGTGAGCTCCATTAACCCTTCTATATAGATATTTCCGGCCTTCATAGAACAATGGGTCCGTTTTAAAAGACTTGCTGCTGCTTAGCCCTGTTGTGTTGTGTGAAGGCTTTGTGCGTACCTGTTGAGTCCCTGGCAGTAGCCAACATCTGGATTCTGCAAGGAGAAAGCCAGCAGAATTCTCTGGAGCTGCTGCAGCATTGGACTGGAGGGTGACGAGAAGCTCTGGTTGGTTGTGAGCGTGCGATGAAGGTCCAGCTGGATCTGCCTGGCTGCCGGGTGCGGTGTGGCATGGCTCTTCTCACACAGCTGCTTGAATAGGTCAGGGTGGCGCTGACGCAGTGTGTGGGTCCTGACCCGCACCAGCCAGCGCCACATACACGGCCTGTACTGACACGGGACTCCTGCACGCACAAGAGTCTTCAGCTCCTCACTGGAGGAGAGATCTTCAGGGGAACGACCTCCCAGGAACTGAGTCCAACGGGCTAGAAGTGACCGTATCCCACTTTCTTGCTGAAGTAGATTGTTAGAGCGGATCTCCAGAGCTTGGATCTTGGCCAGCAGTTTCATGTCCTCAACTTCATAGTCGGGGACGATCTTAAAGCCATACTCATCGTACTCCCTAAAGAACAGTGCCATGTGTTTGTCAGGACTGATATGGTTGCTATTGTGCTAGTTTGGTACAATCCTAGTTATTATGTCTTTGTATTAAATCTCTTAGTTGGTTTAGCATCTTTAAAATCTCCTTGTGTTTACCTGACATTCTCGATTCTGATGACATCTTTCTGATCAGCCTGTAGTGCCTCTTCTATTAGCTTCCTGATAGCAGCTCTTTGCTCTGCCTTCAGTTCCTTATCCTCTTGGAGTTTTCTCAGGACCCCCAGATACCGGCTTTCCATCTGACAGTTACTGGCTTCCAGATAGGCACACTGATACAGATCGATAAAAGTCAGGAGACAGTACAATAGGATGTGCCTGAGATGATGCAAGTCAAAAAGAATACTGTAATAATAATTGTAATTCATAGACAGTGCTGTTAGGGGACACATTTTTAAATTTGTGTCTTTACACAGCTAATTGCCTGGCTGAAGGACTCACGATAGGCAGCTAGTGACTAACAATAGGTGTTGGCCGGTCTCTCTGTAATATTTAATTTTTAAGCTCAGTTTTATTTGGGGAGAGTGAGACATCAGGGGGATCTGCTTACACTTAAGCATAGCTAATATTTATTGTCCTAATGCCTAGCAGGTAAAGACTATTTGGCTCTAAAGCTATTTGACAGTTTGACAAGCTAGAATACCAAATACAGTTAAGATGATAAAATTAAAAGGATGTTAGCTAGCTAGCTTGATGTAGTGGGTTAGTTTATGTCTATTATTGTCAGAGATGTGTGTATTAAAAGTTTTGGCAATACACTGTTTTCTTCTTGGGCATTATTTATATTGGGTAGCATCTCTGAATTTTGATCTTGAACTCCAAAATATGCTCTACATTTTCTACAAGATTTTTTTTCAGCATGTCAAGCAACAACTGGAGACACTGATGTCATGAATGGTTAAATAATTTGATGACAGTCTGATATACAATATACTATTGCATTTGAAAGAAAAGTTGACATTTTAAACTAAGTAACAATAAAGCATCCTCACCTTCACCATCAGAGATTTTTCCTGTTCTGAGCTGTTCTGCCACAGTTTGGTCAGCTGGTGGATCTCTGAGTTCAGGAACTTGTTCTGGATTTTGTAAGCCTCCATGTCATCCTAAAACACAACAGGAACAAACCAAATATTTTACATAAAACAAACGTTTGCCCCACTTTAGATTGCCGCCCCAATAAAGTCACTAGATCTAACCTGGCCACCCAATCGTAAATTGTATTTCTACATCACTACTTTAATTAATTATATAATCTTGCTGAGATGTTTAACTACATATGGTGCTCCATTTTTTCAGCAGTGGCCCACCTTTAGGTTATCCATCTCCTGTACAAGCTGCCTGAGACTCTCTGCACTTATGCATTCAGATAAGACGGTGCACCCTGGGTCATCTATGCATGCTGTCACTTGCTCAGATAGTTTGAGAATGACTTCCTGCTTGGCTTGGTTCTTCTCCATGAGCAGCTTCACGTTTTCCTGTAGCTCTTTCACATGTGTATCCCTCTCCTCCAGGCTTCTCCTTAGTGCCTCGTTCTCACGCCGGAGTTGCTCCAGACGCTCGCGCAGGTCTGCGGTGCAGCGCTTGCTATGACGCAGCAGCTCCAGACGCTCCTGCTCGCTCTCAGCAGACAGGAACTGGGCACATGCTCGCTTCTCCAGCTGAGCTGCCTCTAGGGCTTTGTGCAGCAGCCACACCAATTCCTAACAACACACACACACACACACACACACACA
>JAOVVF010000010.1:7185944-7196301 GCA_028565595.1 Duopalatinus emarginatus | reverse complement strand
TGTGTGTGTGTCTGTCTGTGTGTGTGTGTGTGTCTGTCTGTGTGTGTGTGTGTGTCTGTCTGTGTGTGTGTGTGTCTCTGTCTGTCTGTGTCTCTGTCTGTCTGTGTGTCTGTCTGTCTGTGTGTGTGTGTCTGTCTGTGTGTCTGTCTGTCTGTGTGTCTGTCTGTCTGTCTGTGTGTGTGTGTGTCTGTCTGTGTGTGTGTCTGTCTGTCTGTCTGTCTGTCTGTCTGTCTGTGTTTCTGTGTGTCTGTCTGTCTGTCTGTGTGTGTCTGTCTGTGTGTGCGCGTGCCGGTGTGCATGTGTGTGCTGATTGTACCTTGTGTGCAGCATTGCAGTGGCCCATGATGGGGTTCTGGCTCTGCGTCTACTGCTCTGGCTGAGGGATGATGTGTTTGTGGCAGTAGCATGTGGAGATGAACTAAACCAGTCACGTCTACTTGTGCTGACCCCAGCAGAGACCCAAAGCTCAGATGCCAGACTGGATATCAGGTAAAGACCAACATATCAAACTGTCAGTTCCTGTAAGATGTGTATATGCTGCAGTTTTGTTTGTTTAATCCCTGTAATTTTGGGTTAAATCAGGTCAGAGGTCAAGGTTGAAGGCCAGGTGATCAGCATGTGCCACAGCTCGAAGAGTGACACTTTGGCTCTGCAGCTGGAGGATGGACAGATCAGGAGAGTGAAATGGGGTAAGTGAGCTTGTTTGTTGGTTCTGTACTTAAATATTTTTTTGTACGGAAGATGGCAAAATGGTGTGTTCACTCTGTTAGTGTTATAATTACTATGCATTACAACTACAAAAACAAATTTTAAACTGAAAGTAAGTAAAAAAGGCAGTGAGCACATGTGCCCAGAGTGATGGGCAGTCCCTATCCGCTGTGCCTGGAAAGCAGTTTTTGGGGATAGGTGGCTTGCTCTCCTTAACCAGAAGGTGCTTAAAATATATAATGTCATAATTTATAAATCTGTTTATTTTTTTTGGTGTGTGTTTTACACTTGATTTTTTTATTTTATTTATGGATCAAAATTTATATATGAAAATAAATACAAATTTAAGCCAGAGGTAAAACGTCTGAGCTTCTTAGGAAAAGTTCCTTTTGTCACAGTGATTAAACACGAAATTGAGGATTAAATTTATGAATTACATCATTAAATATTTTAAGTTTATTAAATGTATTGTAAAATAATTATTTAATATCCAAAATTAAATCGAAATATACAAATATACAAAATTTAGATTTCAGTATAAATCTCAGTTTTTTGCTGTATAAAATAATTTTAATTAAATAAAAATTTGTTTTTTATTTAGCATTTATAGCATCACTCCCTGGCAGTATAAGTGTGAATGCTCATTCCATGCAGATTTTTTTACACTGTGTATATTAAACACTGACTCCATACAAGTTTTTTCTTGAGCCATTACACCACAATTTGTGCTAGTTTAATTGGACTTATATATTTTAATAATATCTTAAATGGAAGATATATTATTTAAACAACAACAACAAATGTAGTTAGCATGTATTCAGCATCAGTCTGCATGTATTGAGCTGTAGGCCCTGGTGTGTAATGTTAATGTGTGTAACAGTGTGTCATGAGTATCTCAATCATTTCTGATGAATTTTTTTTTTGGCAGGTATCACTGGATTTTTGTGGCACATGTGTTATTAAATTATTATTATTATTTTATTATGGCTTGAGCAATGTAGTAATTATACAATACTTTACCGTTCAGACTCTGCAGACATGACCCTGAGTGACTGGAAGGATTCTTCAGAGTTCAGCGTTAACTTCCCCCAGCCTTGTGTTCATACTGCACTGTGTACCATCAACGGAGAGGTAACGATTCATAAAACACATTCCGCTTCATGTTTCTTTAAATATGTCTGTTATTAGGTGTGTATTGAGATGTATTGTTTATCTCTGCAGGAGCATTTAGCAGGTCTGACGGAAAGATCCCACTTCTATATTGGTAACATTATGGTGTGTATGTATGTGTGATCTAAAGCCTTCACCACAAGTAAATATTTTAAATAGTCTGCCTAGACACCCGATTGTGTTTTAGTGTTTTCCTGATTTGTAACTAATTAACCACCTCTTTCTTAAAATATTGGGGGATTTGACACGGGAAGAGTTGAACAAGAGTTGTAATGATTTTTTTTTTATGTATGTTAGCTAAACAATATATAATGTTTATGTATTGGTGCTAGCTCTCTGATTTCAGTAAGAGATTCAGTTACATACTGTATATCTGATTGACGTTTCTGTCTTGTAGGTTGCGTCTAACATTTCCTCCTTTTTGGTGTATGAGGACTTCCTCCTTCTTACCACACACTCTCACACCTGCCGTTGCTTCCTCTTGACCACAATGTCAATCAAAGGTATGAAGCCAAGGTCCGGGCAGTTTGTTCCATTGTTTTTTTCCTCTTATATTACAGCAAAGCGAAGACTATTTAAAAACACAGACAAGAACAACGTGTCCTTTTTATTCCATACGTTATTCCATAATAACGTTTTATTCCATAAGTCCAACAGCCGCAAAACATGTTCCTCTTGTCACCAACCTCACTTTGTCTGTCTGCGGTCTGTTGTGAAGCCAAAATTCTCAGCCTGTCATGATATCAAGAAATAGCGAAGCCCTTTTATAAACTTTATCAAGCTTTTATTGTGTTCATTATTACTATAGGAACAATTGCATATTAAAACGTGCAAACAGCCTTGCTGTAAAAGAAAGTTAATCAAATAATGCACTGAACCCAAACTTAGCATGCTGTTAAGCATTATAAATTTTAAAGCTAAACTACACAGCCTAGGATTTATGGACGTCACACCTATATGTGGGTTTTCCTTTGTTCCTTCCTGGTTCAAACCGCACAGTTGTATAGGATGTCTGTGTATGCTGGACCATTAAGATTTCCCTTTACTTGAACTAAGAGGTCCAACCTGTTCAGCCATGACAATTTCCCTGAGCAAAACATGAGCTCCATGAAGACATGGCCTGCTAAGTTTGGAGTGGAAGAACCTGAGTAGTTTACAAAGAGCCCTGAACGCAACCCCGTGTAACACCTTGATCTGGTTTGACATGGTTATGTCACATTGTACTGTTCTTTAGGAGTAACGCTACTGTCATTGTTCATCTTGCAAAATTGTTTCTGCAAGCAAGAGCAAATGATGAAGCTCTTAGTGCGAGCCTTTTTCTAAATTCATACCTTGTCATTATGTGTCTGCAGATGTACAGATGGCTCTGAGTTCAGATGCAGCTCAGAATGATGAAAGTGTGCGAAGAGTAGAGAGAGGATCTCGCATTGTTACTGTGGTGCCTCAGGACACAAGACTCATCCTCCAGGTTCGCCCTGAACTCGCTCATCACTCATGACATGCTTCAGATAATTGAACTGTTTTGAAGACTTTTGTTTTTTTTAGGCAAAAGGTCAAGAACATGTATTGACTGTAATTATTCTACAGAGATGCCCGAGAAGTCACCTTGGGACCATGTAGCTTCAGATAAAATGTCTGTGACGTCAATTTTTTATATTAGAAGAGCTTCGATAAACGGCTGTGTTCTATTTTTTTCCCCCTTTTAGATGCCCCGTGGTAATTTAGAGACCATCAATCACCGAGCTCTTGTGCTTGCTCGAGTCAGGAAGTGGCTGGATGAGTATGTGTAATAATTCATAGCAGGTAAATGTGTTGAAACGTCAGTGTGTTTGTGAAGTTTTAAATATCTCTCCATATCCTAGGCTGAAATTTAGAGATGCTTTCGAATGCATGAGGAAGCTGCGGATCAACCTGAACCTAATTTATGACCACAATCCCTATGTGAGTGATCTCTACATGATGGTCTAATTTCCTCTTTTATGATATGGTAAAGTAATCTCGTAATCTGGTTCACAGGTGTTCTTGGAGAATGCAGAGCTGTTTCTGAAACAAATAGCCTCAGTCAACTACATCAACCTTTTTCTTACAGAGCTTAAGTAATAACTTTCTGCGCATACACTATACAGTCATACAGTTTATGTATATTATTATACGTTATTATATAGACCTTTATATGGTACTGTTATATATTATGAATGTATTATAAACATAATTGTATTTATTACTTAATAGAGAGGAAGACACTACTGAGACAATGTATCCATATCCAGTGAATTCTTCATGCCAGTCTGCTTCAGTAACATCGAAAGGAGGTCAGGGGAGGAAGAAAGTGGACATCATCTGTGATGCTCTGCGATCAGCCATGGAAACACTTGATCCGCATAAGTATGTTCTGTACAATGAATATTCTCATTTTTTAAGGGTGAGTCAAGAATTAGCTGCATGGGCAGCGGGGTGCGGATGTGTATGCAACAACACAACACCTGTGGATAACAGTCCTCTTTTTTTTTCAGTGCATGCTGCTGGGCAGCCATTTTTTCTTGCACTGAAGTCACAAATTAACTGACATAACATGTTTAAACCTGCACAACAGTAACCGGAGAGACAGCGACCTAGTATGGAACGTGTCGATAAGACAGTGTGGCCAACAGAAGTTTTAGTTTAACTGGAGTGTGGATAATTTTTGCCTCACCCTTGTATGTATAAATTTGAAAGATGACCGTGTATTTCAGCTAGCTAATAATGAGCATTCTGATTTGTTTTTCCCCCCTCACAGATACTGCTTGTGCATTTTAACATCTCATGTGAGGAAAACAACGCCAGAACTGGAGATTGCTCTACAGAAGGTCCATGAATTGCGTGGTATGAATTAGGGGCAGTTGATATGTAAAAAAAAAAATAAAAAAATTATATGACAGTTTGGTGATATGCAGTTGAGTAGTTTCTCATGTTTGAGTGCAAATTTTAGATTAGTATAAGTATGTGTTTATGCATGGCCAAACAGCTACTCATCACTTCAAATAATAATGGAAACAGTCTGAAGTGAGTGTTGACAACATCTACAACATGTCAGTAAAGCACTAGTGTGAATTATACACTTACTTCTCTAAATTCTTGTTTGGGCACTAGGGGGCACTAAGATGTCTCTTTAGGGGCCAGGATCACCAAGTCATGAAACACATTTTGGGAATAATGGAAAGCTTTTTGGAGTGGCGATGTGTAACAGGTTATGAGTAAAGTGGTGTGATTTGAAAGTGAAAGTGATTTAATTGCAGTTGTACATTATGTCATGATTCTACACACAACAAGCCATAATACTGAAGAAGGTGTATAAAAAAAAAGGATAACTATTATTTTGTAGCTATATTATTTTGTGTTCAACTAAAACCTTTGTCTGTTTAATTCTTGAGCCCATAAATTATCAGCAATTAAAATATCAGAATTTATTACCTTCTTAGATTACAGACAGATACAGTCTGTATATTTTCATCACTTTTATGTTTAGATCTGTCAATGTTAAGCTACTGATTTGTTTAATTTGCTTAGTGAACCCACCCAGTGCAGAGAATGCAGTGAGTGCAGAGGAGGCTCTGAAGTATCTCCTGTTCCTAGTCAATGTTAATGACCTATATGAACACTCTCTGGGAACCTACGATTTCGACCTGGTACTCATGGTAGCGGAAAAGTCTCAGAAGGTTGGGGGATGTTTACATGAAGTTTATAATAACACTATTTGTAAAACTTTTAGTAGAAAATCTGAGTGATGTCTGACCTGCGCTCTGTGTTCTCCTGTTGTTGATAAATTCTAGGACCCTAAAGAATATCTTTCTTTCCTGAACATGCTGAAAACCCTGGAACCTAATTACCAGCGCTATACTATAGACAAGCACCTGAAGAGATACAAGAAGGCCTTGCATCACCTCAGCAAGTGTGGTGAGAATTTACACAGTCTAATGATCGGTTTACAATATAACTAACATACAAGCAAAAGAGCTAAATCTCTCTCTTTCTCCCTCTCTCCCTCTGTCTGTCTGTCTCTCTCTCTCTCTCTCTCTCTCTCTCTCTCTCTCTGTCTCTGTCTGTCTCTCTCTCTTTCTCTGTCTGTCTGTCTCTCTGTCTGTCTGTCTGTCTCTCTGTCTGTCTGTCTGTCTGTCTGTCTCTCTGTCTGTCTCTCTGTCTGTCTGTCTGTCTGTCTCTCTGTCTGTCTGTCTGTCTGTCTCTCTCTCTCTCTGTTTGTCTGTCTGTCTGTCTCTCTCTCTCTCTCCCTCACTCTCTCTCTCTCTCTGTCTGTCTCTCTCTCTCTGTCTGTCTGTCTTTCTTTCTCTCTCTCTCTCTCTCTCTCTCTCTGTCTATCTCTGTCTGTCCATCTGTCTCTCTCTCTCTGTCTGTCTGTCTCTCTTTCTCTGTCTGCCTGTCTTTCTCTCTCTTTCCTCTCTTTCTCTGTCTCTCCCTCTGTCTTTCTCTCTGTCTGTCTCTCAGGTGAGGAGCACTTCACAGAGTTATTAAACTTAGTGAAGGACCAGAAGCTGTACTCAGACGCCATGCAGCTTTATCCTTCAGATTGTCAGCAATACAAGGTTTGATTGATAGTTTGTAATATGATGTGACTGATGTATCAGTCAAATAAAAATGACAGCTATTAGTCATATTCAACATGAACCAGCATCTAAGTTAAGGTTAAGCTTCCCACAGAAAACCTAGCTTTGTTATATTAGCTCTTTTACATTCACAACACTAAAACAGCTCCCTAATACATTCAGCTTGTTACTACCTGATTATAAAAGTATTTCAAATCATTTAATTAATATTCAGATTGTTGGCATAGAATAAAAATATACACTGCCTTGCGTAATTATTCACCCCAATATTGATATGATAAACGTGTATAAGTATTGATCCAAGGGTGAATAGTTCTGTAGCCAACACATGCACTTTCAGATGTTGGAAATCAAATGATAAAAATTTTAATTTTTGGTAGTAAAAGCAAACAAATACTGAAAGTAATCCAGGAGAGTGAATACAGTATGCACTTTACTGTAATTCAGAGATGCTATTAGCAAATGTACAGTATATTTTACACATGTACAAAATATCTTATTAAACATGTAGCTGAAACACAAACGCATTTTAGTACAGCTTTTTTAACCTTTAATTGCAAATTGGTGATCTATACAGTGCAAAACATTATGGAGCAGCTGATATGGGCAGTTATGTAGCCCAAAACCCCCAGACTCACGAGTTTAAGAGGTCTCTTCAACACTGATTCTTATAGCTTTTTTTTATAAGAATCAGTGTTGAAGAGACCTTTTAAACTCGTGAGTCTGAGGGTTTTGGGATAAGGGGCGACAGGGTGATGCTTCCATAGGATACCGTATATTCTAGGTCCACCGCAGACGTCCATGCAGGTCTTAATGACATAGAAAGCATGTCTAAACCTAATGCTTATTTGAATAATCACATCCCTGAAGGGAGCTGGGTTCACAAATAACTCTGGCCTCGCTGTGATGTCATCAGGAGCTAAGTGTGGCCTACGCTGAACACCTGTTGGAGGATCAGCAGGCTGAGCAGGCAGGATTGTTGCTATGGCGATGTGGAGAGCTGCCGCGTGCTTTGCAGGCGTTCATCAGCTGCACCAGCTGGAAACACGCCCTCGCTGTGGCAACACACATGCCCGTGCCACCTACACAACTGACACAGCTCGCACGTGATCTAGCAGGTATTGTGTGTGTGTGTGTGTGTGTGTGTGTGTGTGTGTGTGTGTGTGTGTGTGTGTGTGTGTAGTCATCGATCTAACCTACTTTTAAGCCATGGTTTAGGATGCATATCAAGAAACAACCCAAGAAGTTGCTTAAAATAAAGGCATTAAACTGATAATCCTAAATCTCCTTTACAATAAATACACTAATAGATTTTCCTCTTAATGTCAGTAAAATATTTAGTTTTTTTATCTTTCAGAGAAGCTTCTGGAAATGAGGAGACATACCGATGCTGCTCTGGTGTTGGAGCAATATGCTAAGGTGAGAGTAATAAAATCAGGCAGTGGTGTAGCTACTGGGCCATTATTTAAAGTGATAAAAGCACATCTTGGAGGAATTGTCAAGCATTTTTACCCTAATCTCAATCTGCTAATGTTGCCACAAAAGAACAGAAAAACTTTAATCAAAACCTCACTGAAGGCAGTTGTTGAATTCAGGCAAAAACATGAGTAAAAAAAATGCAGTCCTGGAATGATAGCGATATGAGAGGGAGTCCAATCAGAGCTGTTTTTTTTGTAGCTTTATCCAACTTTCTAGCGCTGAATAAAATCTGTTTTCTTTAATGATTTTGTAATTTCTGTGTGTCATTAAGTCAGATCTGTAGCACTCTTACATTTACTTTGAGATATGCTGATTTATTTAAAAAAAAAACACCTAACCACAAAACTTCTAAAAAATGTTTTACCTTCTAAAGGTAAAGATTTGATTTAATTGTTCTATAAAAACATTTTTTGGTTTTCTACTCTTATGCATCTACATGATGCTTTAATTAATCATCATTGTGACCTGTGCTGCTGTAGGAAAATAATCAGTGGGAGGTGGTTTGATGAGGCCTGGTGTAAAGCAGAGTTCAGAGTCAGTGGCTAGGAAGGACACCCAGGACCCCTAAACTCATTGTGTTGTTCATAAACCCAGTTTAATCTGACTTTTGCTTTGTGACATTGGTGCATTATGATGCTGGAAGTAGCCATTAGAAAGTGGGTAAGTTGTGTCCATGAAGGGATGCACATAGTCACCAACTATACTCAAGTAGGCTGGGGCATTCATACCAGGATTGATTGGTATTAACAGGCCCAAAGTGTGCCAAGAAAACATTCCAGACACCATAACACCACCTCCACCAGCCTGGACTGTTGACACATGGCAGGTTGGGTCCATCCATAGACTCATGCTGTTGGTGCTTAATTCTGACTCATGTGTGCCTTAGCAGAAATCAAGATTTAACAGACCAGGCTATGGTTTTCTGTCAACTCCAGTCTTTCCGTCTGCATAACTGAGACGCACTGGGTTTTCTTTATTAGACTATTCTGAGTCCTCCTTAGAGACTGCTGTGCGTGTAAATCCCAGGAGATTGGCTGTTATAGAGATCCCGAAACCATCTGGTACAATCGTGCCATGGTCAGAATCGCAGAGATCACTTTTTTTCCCCCCATCCTAATGGTTGATGTGAACATTACCCAAAGCTGCTGGCCCATATCTGCATGATTTTATGCAGTGCCACATGTTTGGCTGATATATATCATTGCCTGAATGAGTAGGAATTTAAATATCATGTTAAAATATAAATTGTTTTGTGCATGTTAATTGAAAGTGGAATTTGTTGGTCCTTTCAGGACTGCGAGGAGGCTATTTCTGCCCTGATTGAGGGTGCTGCATGGGAGGAAGCTCTCAGACTAGTGAGTCATTTTATAGCTTTAATTTTACATTGCTCACAATCATTTGTAAGAAATGTAAAATACAGGCTTGTGTTTATGACCTGTTGTTTTTCTTTATTGCAGATTTACCTTTACAACAGACCAGACATCATTGAGACCAATCTGAAGCCTGCACTTTTGGAAGGTACTAAAATATTTTCACACTTGACTTGTCTTAAAACTACTTCTGCTTGTTTATTCTCACCTCAACTTTGATTTCTGTCTGATTCTGCTCAGCTCACAGTACTCAGATGGCCTTTGTGGACTCTCAGAGGGCTTTGTTTACACGCCATAAAAACAGACTGGCTGTTGTGCGAGAAAAGAAAGAGAAGTCTAGACTGTTTGTTGGTAAGTACCCCTGTAAATTGCATAGCTGTCAGATTGTTTAGCTTTACTCTAGACTTCAAGATGGAACCGATTTATAGCTTTCTCTCTGCTGCAGATGAAGATGGCGCCGACTGTGCAGACGCTGAACTCTACTCGGAGGCCAGCAGCGTCCTGACTGGCAGCCGTCTCGGGTCAAAGTATTCTCAGAGCAACTCCCGCATCTCCTCGTGAGTATTCAGTAGTAATAATGCTAAAACCGACATACATAGTTCAGTCTATTATGCCTTACTAAGGTGACTCTGCCTTATTTATACCAAACACCACAGGCGTGTCACTGGTCAAAATGTACGATGTGTATGAAGGTGGAAACTCAAGTGCAGGTACACACTGCAGATTATAAGCTACATGATTTTTTATCCCTATTTTTATTTACAAGATAACTCCATTGTCATGAATATGGATTAAACCTATTCAATCAAATATTTGGTGAGGAAAAAGGTAGAGCATCCTGTTAGGGACCTGGCAGATCATTTCTGAGTAATTCCTGGGAAAATTGTCAATGTGAAGAAAGTGTGCAACAGTTATAGAGGTGCCAGCTATTATACAATACCCAGCTCATAGACATATTCAATTCAATTCAATTCAATTCAATTTTATTTGTATAGCGCTTTTAACAATGAACATTGTCTCAAAGCAGCTTTA
>JAOVVF010000010.1:7161345-7175091 GCA_028565595.1 Duopalatinus emarginatus | reverse complement strand
CAAAGAACAAAAAGAAGGGGGGGGGGGGTAGTGCAGATAGCCCACTGGTAGCGGGAGCAGTAGGTGCAGTTATGTACAATTTTTGTATAGATATAGCAGCAGTTATTGTCAATATGGTATAAATGTAAACATAGACATTTTGTTTAGCAGCAGTATGTCCATTTGCATATAAGTGTAAGCATTGTGTAGGCAGATTTTCATTTTGTTTTGTATTTTTTGGTGAGATTTTGTCCAGTCCAGTCACTGAAATGTGTGCAGTTTATCAGACCAGAATCCGATTGTTCAGGAACAAAGCAAACAAAAGCAATGTGATCTGGCAAAATACAATTGCAATGTATCAAACAAGAACAACTTGAACAGCTCAACACAACTAAGTGCTTTCTCCAAATTTAACACAAAAAGCCACTTGCAATGACTACTGTAATCTCAGAATTGTTCAAAACCTTTATGTCTCTATTACTTAGTAGATCACTCTTTAGCATCTGGCATCTTTCCTGAGGAATTTCTCATGGCCAGTGGCCTTCAGCTCACTAATATACTTGGTTTTGCATGCTGCAACTGCCTTCTTCAAATCCTATCGGGATCATTGAGAAGCTCCAATGACACCCAGGCTTCAGCTTCCCTTACAAAAGGCATAAAGTTTTCTCCTGGCATTTTGTGGTGAATTTGGGGAAATCACTTATTATTAGTTATGTTGAGGTATTTAAATTGCTCTTGCTTGCAAACAGCTGAAAATTTGTAAATTGTGCTAATAAACTACAGCCACAGTGGATCAGGAGTATATAATGGGAACACTGGGTGTGAGGCAGTCATGCACCCTGGATTGGATACCAGTCCTTTTCAGGTCACCATGCATGTACTATATTTACACTAAAAGCCATTTAGTCAGCCAAACTACCCACTGCCATGTTTTTGGGAAAATCAGGAGGAAACTCATAAGGGAAGATTTACACAGAAATAACTACAACTACATCTACAAGCAATTAACTCCAGCTTTGAAACAACCAGTAAAGTGAGCTCTGAGGTGGCAACTGTTTCCCCTGTGCCACTGTTCCACCTTAAAATAGGCATTAAAAATGTAAACACGGATTTTCCAGAAGTCACCCACAGTGACTTCCACCACATTTCTGTCCATACACAGTGTTCTGTAAATAGCACAGTGTCAGTAGGGTGTAGGGTACAATTTCTCAAGGACAGTGTATCTTTTCAGCCTCCTGAACAAATTATGCTCGAGTGAGGTGTAATATGAAATCAAGTAAAAGGTTCTATCACAGATGAGTAGTCATTTAAACAGGTCCTACTTAAAGCATTAGTTACGCTCTGGCTAAGCCATGTCTGCCATCTTAGCCTTCAAAACAACACTTGGAAGAGGTGGTGTTGGTAGCAGTCCTGTTGACAGCTCTTTATGTAATTCGTAGGTTTTATATTTATATTTATGTATTTATATAATTTATATTCATTCCCCTGAAAACAAGGTTCTCTGACATGTCAAAAAGACACAGAGAATTAGAAAGCGTCTTTGTTTGCATGCCGAACTACATTAATATTTCAAAGGACAGAGAAGTGATTCACGTTGGATGCCAGCTGCGTCTCAAATTGTTACGAGACCAAGCAAGAAAATGTAATTGCAAGAAATTTAATGCTTTAATAAATCCAGAGACTAAGAGCTGTAGATTATGACCACAGTCTGACCTTAACACAGGTTGTATAGGGGATGGAGAGCGAACTGAAAGATTTATTGTTGTAGGTGTCCTTGTGTCCATGGATTTTTTTTTTCCAAGGTAAAGCTATCTGAACCTTTTCCAAGGTAAAGCTCTCTCTCTTTCTTCATTTGATTTACATGGAACCCCAAAGCATTGATGCTAGGTGTCATTTTAACACGGGTTATTCTTTAGGGTTAAGTATTTATAATCAATAAAATCATGCATGATTAATGTTTCCTTATTCTTTAAACCAGCAATGCCAGACTCACACACTGATTAACTCTTTAAATACTCTGGGACGTATTTGCAGCTTACGTGATTGTGTAGTATGCTACACGTTACGTAGACGTTCTGACCAAGCTGCATAATACAGGTGGTAGGCCGTATGCAGTATGCAGTATATACGACTGTAGTATGCAGTATGCAGTATAGTAGTATGCCTCGATATAGTATCTCGAGTATAGTATAGTAGTATCTCGAATACAGCCTTTGAGAACTGACTGACTGCCTAAATATCCCACACTTTGAGTGTCATTGTAATGAGACAATCGATGTTATTTACTTCACCTGTCAGTGGTTATATGGTTTCAATTTCATGGCTGGTCAGTGTAAGTTACTACAGAAACATTAAACAAGAAATAATTGGGGCAGCCATAAGCGTGTGGTTAAGGAACCAGCTTTGTGACCAGAAGGTCCCTGGTTCCCAGGTCGCTGGTCCCCAGGCACTGCGGATAGAAGCTGCCCACCGCTCTAGGCATGTGTGTTAACTGCCCCCTAGTGTGTGTTCACTGGTGTGTATATGTGTGTTTCACTGCATGGGTTAAATGCAGAGGTCAAGTCCACTGCAGAGTGGTCAGAAGAGTAGTTCACAATCACTCATGTTTAAGATCAAGCCAGTTAGCCAGATTCAGTGTTCAACTACAACTCCCAGAACACAGTGCTGCCAACAAACATGGCCACTGAGGACTCCAATTCACAGCCATTACAGACTCTTTCATTCTTGTTCAGCCGAATACTGATGCACATAGACTTACTCACATGCACACCCATATAAATGCCCTTACTATACCTTTACTTTTCTACTGTACCCTTACTCTGTGTATCCTCTAGGTTATTATAAGAAATAAATACAAAGACTTTGTTTATTGATTGTCTTTACGCTTTACTGATCTCATTTCATGCAGGTTGATTGTTGACCCTAGCCCGCACCCTGACTACAATTCTGGATTATGTATTCGCCTTGATTGCTTCGTTCAATAAAGCTCGGTATACTTGCACCTGTGTCCATACCTGCATCCCTGACAGTAAGCTTTCATGCATTAATGTTTTTGTGCCTGCTGTGTATGTGCCTCATTAAGAACATTTATTTCCATTTACCCTGATAACTGATCTCCCATCCTAGTTGTGCTGTCTCACAAACGCACATACACACACAGAGATCTGAGAGTAAACTGAAGCATTTTGAATACATTACACAGCAAGAGTAATAGAAAAAGGGGGAAAGGGTCACATAAACAAGTCTCCTCTCAGCGTTTACCGAAAAAGAGTAAATGACACATTAATAGACACTAGACCCTCCTAGAACTTACATGACATTCTCTGTATACCATCTTTTATGGCTTTTCCCATCAAGTTCATTACACTTAGTAACTGTAGCAGAATGCTAATATTCCTAATGACTTCCTTAAATATAATAACTTATAAAGAAGGACTTGATACACTGCATTACTAACAGACATGTAGTATTCGCACTGTGTAATAATTCTAAAGGGCATTTATAAACACATAATAAATGTATCCATTCAAATGGATTAGTTTAAATGTTATAGCTTTTTTATAGTTTTTTTTGGTTGTTTTTACTGGCATTATGGCAGCTCAGGGAAGTAGCCATGCCTCTTAACACGTTGCCATTTTACTGGTTTGATTATGTATATAAGGGGCAGACTTTCCTGTCTTGCAGAGAGCCTATTGATTCACTGTGACCAAATCCAAATCCATGGCGCGTTAGTCCCATTTGAGATGGCCACCTGCTTCTAAGGGTAAACACAGCACTGAGACCAATCAGCCTCCATGAACACGGTTGATGCAGCATGATTTGTGAGTCACTGTGAACCAGTTTTCAGGAAATTATAAAAGCGATATTAAACAAGCATACATTTTGTGCTTTTGAGCAGGATCTGGTCTATAAGTTAAGACCTCACTCTTTTGGTTTAATGTGAGGTCTGGTGTGAATGATATGACTACTACCCAGAAGGTAGCCTAAAACATTCAGATTATAGTAGAAGTGGGGTAAAAACGTGTAATGCCAGATGCAGAACCTTCATAAGGTAATTGGATGGCTTTAATCAGATATAATGAGATCTGCTATGAATATAATGATGAATGTCACCACTGCACCTGCAAGCATAAAGGCTGATAAAGATATCCACCACTAGAAGGCACTAGTTCACAAACGGCGTGAACTTCAATCTGACAGTGGAATTAGATTTTGTAATGAAATGTGTGAAAATGTGTAATGAAATGTGTGATTATATTGTCAAACAGAATAAGAGTTGCTTAAGGACGTTTTGTCACAGCTCTGCACTCTCAGAAAGAAAAAGTACTGAATTGTGCATTTTTGTATCTCTGGGGTGGTACATCTTTTGTATCTTTAATATGTAGCTTTCATCTGGAAAAGTGGATTACAGGGTACCTGTGAAGATTATTTAAGGTAAGTAAAAGAGCTGTAGTTAGTTCACAAGTAAAGCTTTAAAGGTACAGTACATAATGATATAAATACTAAAGCTATGTATCTACAGCATACCACTTCAGAGACATGGAATGGTACAGTTTAGGTACAAATGTCTCTGTCTTTAGCAATGGTAAGTGCTCAGTGCTGATCATTTACTTTAGCACGTCATTTACAATACCAACATTAGGTTACTCATACGATCATCATGCCGTGTGAACTATTTGTCCAACATTATCTATTTCTTTCATTCTCACAAACTTTTTTGTCCCCTACTCATTTACATCGATTCTCTCTCATAAACACATTATTTCTATCTGTCTATTCTTTCCTTTCTCTTTCTTTTCCTTTTCTTTTCTGTTTCTGGATGACTACTGAACAGAGAGAGGGAACAGAAATGTCAGCCTGTGTCCATCACACATCTGTTATTGTAGTGCAGCACTGCAAATATGGAAACTTTTGAGTATGCTGAGTGACATTTATGGCCATTGGGAACGTCTCAAGATGTCAATGATGAAGGAAGGAACAGTGTAAGTTCAGCCAGAAAAGGTCACACAGCTACACTGAGAAAAAAAAAAGACAGGGTTATGCATTCCTCTAAAAATTCAGCGAGTCTATGTTTTAGATTGTAATTTGAGTTACAATCTACTGATAATCAAGTATGATCAAGTAAGATATGCTGTGTTTTAGAGATTAAAATGCTGCAGAAAAAGCCCACTCACTGGATCGGCAGTTTTCTCTCTCTCTGGTTCTGGGCAATTACTTGAGTAATTATCATAATTGGCCATCATCTGGCAATTACATAATGTAGTCTACTTCAAAGAATTTATACTTTACAATAAGTTGATTCAATGAAATTCAGGATACTTACTTAATTACAAAATAATTGAATTATTTACTTAGGTTATTTATTCTTAACAAATAAGCTATAGAGTATTTAAAAAAATACTGTAGAATACTTAAAATCCTCTTCATTATATCACTAAATTGATAGATTGTTGGTGTGAACTTGGGCTTTCATCTGCAGATGCTCAACTCAACTTACCTATCTATCTGGTTATTTATTTATTATATCCAGAACATGTTTCACTCCTTCTATTAGGTCTAATAACTGCAGATTATTTGTAGCAACTCTTATGTAGATGTTGAGTACATACAATGTTGTGCCCTGATGTTTTTTTATGGGGTTTCCCTTCATACTGTCAATGGATTTCTCCAAAATCCTTAGATCTATGCTCTCTCTTTTGCCACAGTCAGTTTTGTAAGATGCCATACAGATTGATGGATGTCAAGTTAGAGAAGGAAATGTCAGAAACTGAAATAGAGAGCTAATATTTTTCATATGTGGATGTAATTTTGTCTTATATTTTCCTTAAGCAATGTAAACTATGTGTATCTTCACAAGCTTGCTAACTATTACATTAAGCTATCTGACAAACTCAAGTTCAATTAAACTGTCCAGCTAGCTGGCATGGTTTGAGCAAAATATAAGAGAAATGCAAGATAAATCACATCATACGCAGTATCTGCATCCATGTAAACCCTATAACCGGAGATTTCCCCTGTATTACAAATCTTAAATTTCCCCTATAATGAGCAAAGGTGCACAGGTAGTGTGTGTGCTACACAGCTTCAGGGATCTGGGATTGTGGGTTGGATCCTCACTTGTCTGTGAGGAGTTTAAT
This sequence comes from Duopalatinus emarginatus, assembly GCA_028565595.1. Classification (NCBI taxonomy): domain Eukaryota; kingdom Metazoa; phylum Chordata; class Actinopteri; order Siluriformes; family Pimelodidae; genus Duopalatinus; species Duopalatinus emarginatus. The sequence goes on along the minus strand of JAOVVF010000010.1, from coordinate 7,168,975 downwards.
GTGTTCTCTCTGTGTCCACTTGGGTCGACTGTGTCCCCCCCCCCAAAAAAAAAACAAAAACATGGTACTCAAATTGGTGTTGCTAAATTATGTATGAATGAATGGTTTGTGTGGTACCCTGTCCAGGGGGTATTCCTGCCCTGCACCCAGTGATTCCAGGTGGGCTCCAGACAAACCTTGACCTTGATGGATGAACAGGCTAAGAGAATGACTGACTGACTGACTGACGCCGATGATCATCTAATCATAAGCCACATTTTGTTGGATAATACCACCATTTCCTAGCTACAACTTGTGACATGAACTTGTCCACAGTACATATATACTACAGCTTTATGAACAGTTCACAGATTCCCGACACAGAGCGAACAATACTCCAGTCACAACATTGTAGTCATGCACTATCATTCCTCAGCAATGTAATGTAATATCAGAATCATTTTTACTCTTAAGACCATTAGGACCTCTTAGTTGAGATAAAAAGAGATGCAAGAGCTTTAACAAATGGGAAGTTTCGAAGCAAAACAAAAATAGCAGCTTGAATGTGTTGCACAGAAGAACGACAAAGGTGATATGACTGGAGACATGGCTGGACATAAGATTGCACATTAATGGCTAATATCAATTATCCACCAATATCTTAACAATGAAAGGATTAAGATAGAGCAATGCATAATATCATACTGTCTTATCTGTGTTATCACCTAAGTCTGGGTACATAGAAATCAGCCACAGCATTGCTTTTACATACCATTATGTGGAGACACCACACAAAAAGGACCCTGTACATCTTCTTGCTGTAAGATGACAGCCCTACCTAGTAAGCTGGCATGCCTCTCTGCATTTGACCTATCCAGCCAGTGAAACGCCCACATACACACTAGTGAGCACATACTAGGGGCAGTCAGCCCAGAGTAAGTGGGCAGCACCTATCCGCAGCACCTGGGGAGCAGTTGGGGGTTAGGTGCCTTGCTCAAGGGCATTTCAGCTGAGACTTGTCAGTTGCAGGGCTCAAACCTGTGACCTTCTCGTTCCTTAAACACAAACCTACAGCTGCCCTGTGCATAAAGAATTTAATATTGCTGATTTCCATTTTTTCTACTCTAAAACTCTGTAGAACCAGAGGCAGTATTGATTTAAGAGCTGCTTTTCACTGTGAAAGGACAAGATTGCCAGTTGTCTTCTCACTACTGTTTATGGGCTGATGTCTGAATACAGCCTCAGAGGAACAGCACATGGTTTACAGTTCATTAATGAACTATTCTGGATGGGGGTGTGCCGGATGAACTGCTAGCTGCACACGGTTTTAGAGAAGCTTTAATTGGCATATTCAGGAAGTGTGTGAAGTTGCACTAATGCAAATGGTAAGTGCATATATTGTCCTTTATCTCTGCCTAAGCAATGCATTAATCATTGCTTCGGAGAATATATACCAGAGGACTGAGAGAATAGCAGGGTTCAGCTTACATTAGTGAAAGTTTTCAGAGATTAGAACATAAAGATTTTTTTACTGTGGTACATTTTGGCACCAGTCGTGTGTAATGTTTTGCATTATTTATTTACAAAATGTATTTTGCAGATAATAAATAAATTCTGCACATAAGCCGCTTGACAATGATGAACTATTCCGGGGTTTCTGTTTGGTTAATTAATAGTGCAGTAAGAATTAAGCCATTCTTTTTACCTCTATGAATAAGATGATCACATAAAACGAAATTGGATCACAGTGTTATCAGATTTACAGACATATATCCTTTTAGCTGAAGCTGAAGAAGCTCATTAGTTATTTATTGCAGCAGGTCAAGCAAGTCCCTCTAGCATGAGATAAAAGAAGGTAGTAAATGTAAGTGATGGTAATGACTACAGTATTGGGGAACTGGACACTTATAAACCACAGAAAGAGCTCTTATGTTCACTTTCAGTACATTATCAAGACATTTGGTAAAAAAAAAGAATCAGCAGGTTCTAGAGAGGATATGCTGTGAAATTACAAAAGTAAATTCATGTAATGTTCTGAAACCATGTCGTGTAATACTGATCTGCTTCACAGTTTTGTTAGAACACAGCTTACGCAGTATTACTGGTTAGACAAAAGAGCTAACATTGAGTTAGTGTTTCTACAATTAAAAATGTGCCATCTTCCGCAGAGAAGCTTTTATAAGCATTACATAATCTGCTCACTGAGCAGCCAGAAAACCTGTTGGATGAAATGTTTTAGAAACCAACATTTTAGAAACCAAATGTTAATTGTTATTACATGGTATAACTGTTCTTTGTGTTGGTTTGCTCAGCTAATTTCCCCACACTGTAGTCCTCATTATTTAGCTACAGCATTTTTACTACAATATTGGTTGGTAAGATTCACAAATTCATGTTTTACATTTACATTTACGGCATTTGGCAGACGCTCTTATCCAGAGCGACTTACATTTATCACACATATACAACTGAGCAGTTGAGGGTTAAGGGCCTTGCTCAAGGGCCCCACATTGGCAGCTTGGTGGTGGGATTCGAAACCCAATCTTCTGATCAGAAGTCCAACGTTTTAACCACTGAGCTACCAGTGCATGATGGGACTGACCAGATTAAAACAGTGTGTATCAAACAACATTTATGGTGAATTCAGGATGCATTCTTTTCAACATCTTTGCACTGGTAAAACTGGAGTTACACAGCCAAGTCTCAGTTTCAGTCATAATGAATTGCGTAGCATTGTAATCTTTTGCATAGTATTGTATCACATTTCGTTGAACAAAAAATGTTGTATTTAATAGTGCTGAATCACTCTGCATCACAAAGGGGTTGAATAATACTGTATTACATTACTCGTTGCTTCACACATTAATGTATCAGAATGTTGGCAATGCATCAAGATGTGTATCTTATTGGGCTCAGTGATGAAGACGCACCTCTAGAATGTCTAGGTTTTTAAGCACTACATTAAAATTGAGTGAGTGTATTTTCTGTCTGTTCATCAGTCTGTTAAGTGAAAGTGAACTATTTACCTACAGTGCTTGCACACAGAGGAATGTGACCTCCGCATTTAACCTATCCGTGCAGTGAAACACAAACACATCACTGAACACTAGGGGGCAGTGAACACACTTGGCTGGAGCAGGGGACAGCCCCAAACCATGGAGCTCAGGGAGCAGTTGGGGAGTTAGGTGCCCTGCTTAAGGGCACCTCCGTCATGAGCAAGGCACCTAACTCTGTTGTCAGATCACCAGAACACGGCATGTACATGTATGTGTACCTGTGATTCCTAGCCTTTGATTCACGTGTTTATGCTACTCTGGATTTGATGCTTGCTAATGTTTTTTACGTCTGCTCACACTTTGTATTTTGGATAAAGCTGCACTGTTATGTACTAATCACCTGACCCATGCCTGCCTTTTTGGCTATGTTTTTGGATTCGGTTCTGGGGCTGTTTTCCAGTTTTTAATGAAACCCAATCTGCAATTGTATCCATGTCTGCCAACAGTGGCAGACATGGATACACCCAACCTTCTGACCAGTAACCCTTAACCATATTAAGTCACCACTGCGCTAGTGTCCAGTAATAAAGCTTCAGTTCAATTTTGCTGTGCTTGTCATAGATATTCTCTTTTATTCTTAAATGTTCCTCTAAATGTAAGTGTATAAAAAGAGTGTGGTGTAGAAAAAAAGAATCAATGGTTTTGTCATAAATACATCATCCTCCTGTATGATTCCTAAACTTTCCCTTGACATCATCAGTTCCTAGATGTATCTATCTGTTATATGTTACAATAAAAGGAACAATGTTCAGCTATCTTTACTTCATAAAATTTCCTTTTTTTCCCCCAAACGTATTAAACAGTGGATTTCATAACAGGTATGTTGATTGAGCAATCTAAATAAGTCACATGACGCAGCAGTTTCCAATTTTATCTACAGAGAACCATTCCAATGCAGAAGGACCCAGGCCTACTTCCACCAGATTAATCTTGGCCTTCTATCAGAGATCAGGTCTGGCTCCTACTTTGTTGGAATGAAAACCTGCAGCCACATGGAAGATTGGACAGACACCCCAGATATGAAGCATTTAGTCCTTTTAAATGTTCTCAGATAATATCCTGAGCACAGCTTCACACCACTATTCTGAGACATACAACAAGTATTTGATTTTTATTTCACTCCATCAGCTGCAGTCCTCTTTGCTTTTCTCTGCTAAGTCGGTCTATTTCCCATCAGGCTGCAGAAGGATCACAAACTGAATTTAAGCGACACACGGGAATTTCGAGACACAATGCTGCAGATATTAAAGCTATCCACTCTTTCTCCGATTATCTCCCAATTTGTGTCCTACACTCAGGGCAATAGAGACACCATTCAGAATCAGTACCTCTGAGGATCCAGCTGCAGTTTAAACCAGACAGGCACTTATCTACAGCCACCTCTTTGTCTGTCAGCTTCAGATAGCGCTTAGAGTTTGCTTTTGCAAACTGGAAAGGGTTAGAAATTATAGTGTAGTGTTGCTAGTGTGGGGACCAAATAAGATTTAGAGAAGCAATTCTGGCTTTTCATCATATGCTCTTGTTTCTCCTTGTAAGTCGATGACAGACACTTGTCTGTAGAATGTTAAATACAGTGATGCTGAAATCATTTGTATACTAGGTGGTTGGAGAGAATCAAGAACTGCCAGCAATTCAATATGAGGAAAGAACTCCTTTATTTTTTCTTGTTTAATACATGAGAATTTAAAATTTGCAGCACACCAAACCGATTCAACTACTTTAGAATTGAGTCATGTTCTGGTGGGCATTAGGCAAATGCTGAAAGTACTAAGCATGATAAATCTCGCAACAAGATTGTATGATTATTTAAATATCAATTTTAGTCATAGGCAGGTTTTTAAGGTAAAGAGACCCCTTTGGCCAAAGCCAACATTTCTACCTATAGAACCTGCTTTTATTTTTAAAAAGTCATTAGATCCCAGTATTGGGGATTCCAATAATGGTGAGTTGAAGGTTCCACCACTGTAAAAAATACTAGATCATCATAGACACCCATAGTCACAGAACAAATTTCTATACCGTCTCCTATTATAGTCTGTTCAGTATAAATGTTTAATCTTTGAATTACATTTAGCCACATTCATTATTACGGTGTCCAGCTCTGTACCATTGTAGGATTGCAGATTGTTGTTTTCTTTATGCTGTGCTATATCTATTGATAGAAAGATTTATCACACTGAGAGAAGGCCTTAGTGTATTTAAAAGGCTCTGAAATTCAAATGATCACTGGCACCCTGGGGAAAAATCAATAGCTGCACTGCTCTCTTGAAAAACGGTCATGCGTCTGGGAAACAGTAGGATATTATTGATTGATTTGTTGGCATCATGTGGAAAATTCCATCTCAGCCCAGACAAAATATGTTAAATTATTTTCTTCACAGAAGCCTGTACAGAAAAAGGGAACGAGTAGAGAAATGGAGATATAACCAAACAAAGGCAGTTTCCTACAGCAGCCTCTGGTTGCCAAACCAATCCCTTTGCTATTTATTCCCTCTACAGCAGAATCTGAACCATATGTAGGGTGTGACTGAACATTACAGCTTCATTAACCATGCCGTCCTTTTGCTAAATCAGCAAAGCCAACTAAAATGGGTCGAAATGAGGTTGCTATTACAGCTGAATTACCAGATAGATCATTTGTGATAACATGGTGGCATTTTAATGGCAAAGTGTTCCTTCATTCTTCATTACCAGAGCTGTCTTATTTATCTTAAAATGTGGAAAAATGTACTACTTTTCCTTCTCTTCTAACCACAAGATCTGAGCATGATCAGTGTAGGCAGGGTGCCATTTGATCCATCCCAAGTTCCACCCACTTACCTGCATCCTTTAGGAACACAGGCCCAGATTTCTTATTATCCACTGCTGAGAAGGAGTCTGTTGGTGGGAGGATATGCAGCATATTTTACCTTGGCACACACTGTATCTATCTAGAGATGTGCCAGTCGAGGAGCGTATTAACTCTGCTTGTAAATGCACTTCCATGTAGCCATCAAATATGAAGAGACTCTCTGTTCAGCTTGCCTGAAAGCAATGCAAGGATGAAAAAACATGGTGGAGTGATGGGTCCACTGAGTCACTCTCTTACACAATATTGGCTTTTGAAAACTCACAGATAAAGAGAAGACAACAGGTTATATGGATGTCTGGTGACCTTATGGTTTTAGATGTGTGTTTATGACTAAGACAAATATTGGCTAACACAATGATGGCAATCATTTTACATTTGTGGCAAGAGCTCTAAAGTTCTTACAACATCAGAGAGGAAATAATCTATCTATCTATCTATCTATCTATCTATCTATCTATCTATCTATCTATCTATCTATCTATCTATCTATCTATTTGTCTGTCTGTCTGTCTATCTGGATTTTGTTATACTATGTGCAATGGTGATAAATATTAATCTAATCTAATTGAATGTAATCTAATCTAATCTAATCTAATCTAATCTAAAACAATCTAATCTATAGAGGAATATGAAATGTTTCCTAAGAAACAGGCAAAGTTGGTTAGAAAGGGTAACAGTTGCAGTGTAAATCATAAATCTGCACACTAGCAATGAAAACATTAAAAAATTATTTAAAAGCCTCTGAGAGATTACAACATTATGTTTAAAATATACACATAATAAAAACTGACATGCCTTGACCTTATTAAGGTTTAAACCTATGGCTCAATATCTTAAAACTACAGTTAGAATCTATAATTCCAAACTTGCTTTATAACAATGATATGGCAGAATATCTGACCCTTAATTGAATATTGTTTGGTCTGGGGTTTTATCCGCAAATTGTAAGCCGTCAAGACATTATTACGTAATCCAGCCCAAAAAGTGTCATAACAAAACTCATGTCACTTGACACAGATGTCATGTCAATTTAACATCATAGTCTTTATGACAACTGATGCCTGCTACAGTAAGTCTTTATGATGTAAATGTTTATATGCATGTTCAGTGTTCACAAAATGACTATGTATAGGTGTTAGACACACAAACTTTACCTTTTTAATTAAGGTGTTATTATATGACAATGTTAAATTGTTCAGCTAGATTATTGCATATTGCTTGATTGGAAGAGTGAGCATACTAATTCTCTCTATTATAATGGCATCAGCATTGTTTTGCTTAATTTGTTAATTTATTTGTTCTAACAGATAGAATGCATGTAGTCATAAAATAATGTTTTAGGATTTTTCCAGTGTTTAGTAAACAGAGATACACCTGCAGTTAGCGTTTCTCACACAAATGGAAATGGATCATTTGCTGCTGTATTAGATGCTAACTGATTGCAGAGCAGTAACAATAATAACATTCTTGAGTTAGTGCTCAGTAATAACATTTCATGCAATAAAATGATTTTCATAGGTTCAGTGAGCTGAAAGATTGCCATTAAAGAAAGTAAATTAGAAATTGAACGTCATTACACAGAGTACATTTTCTTAATATGATGATTTTTTTTTAAATGGTCAAGTTTTAATGATGCTGAGTCTGAAATGTGAATTACAAACGAAGAGAACTCCATTATGAAGAAGCCTGGGAAACATTTTTAGTATATAATCTGAATTATACACTAGATGCTATTTAATGCTAT
>JAOVVF010000010.1:7147768-7161245 GCA_028565595.1 Duopalatinus emarginatus | reverse complement strand
AATTATTAGGCTGTTGGATTTGAAATCAAGCCCCCATTGCTTCTCCTTGTTCCCCTTGTGCTATATCAAAGTTACAAAAAAATGATCATGGATGTAGGACACGTTTCATAAGGAAATGTTCTTAAAAGTTTTAGATTCCATTAAAGAGCAGATTTGCATAACTTCTTTTAAATTAAAGAGGGGTACAGAGAGCTCTGGGGATCAGTGCAGAAAGACTCTGTACTCTACATATCTACTCCAAAAAGACTGGCTTATAGATGGTGTATATAACAAAAAGCAGTGCGACTCTGATAAACATGATGTTTGTAGAGCTCAGACAGCAAACACCTATACAGTTGAAATTTTATCTGATCTGCCTGAGTCTATTTGGAGAAATCTATGTGCAGGTGCAGAAAGATGCATGTAAAAGATCTGATCTGGAAGGGCCACTGACACAGAGCCATAGTGCACTTTAAGACTTACAGGAAGTGCAGTGATACAATTTTTTTGAGAATATGCAATGATTTATAACCTGGCAGACTGATGCTAAGTCCTAGAGAAATTTATTTAAACCAGCCTTAAGATCTTGATAATGCATGAATTATATATTCATAAAAGATTACAAAACAAACAAACGGCACAACGATAACACAATATTAAATACACAGAAGTGTTATCTGAGCAGGTCTTTAGTCCTTTGAGAAAGACATATACAGGCAGGGCTGTTAGGACTGGATGTGGATGTCCATTCCACATTACATCATACTTTAATCTCAGTTCAGATCTAATTTCCTAGGAACCCTGGAGTTGAAGACCTGAGCTGGCATGCTGTGTGTTGTTCTGTACAAAGGTCTGTACACAATCTGGTGTGTTTTATTTACTGTAGCAGGAACACACTGGATTAACTCAGTATATAGTGAAGATGGCTGTATTAATGTTTATAATACAGTTAGTTATTTCCAACACTATTAACTGCATAATAATTATATTAGTGTTTATTACAACAGTTAGTTCTGCTCCACTAATTTGATTGGTTGGAGTTTCTTGAGAGTGCTTATAGCTTATATTTCTTATAATGGCACTGGAATATTTCACTGTCTGCATCACTCAGCTCATCTGGGTTTGCCACATAAGAATTCATTTTCCAACTTTGAAGCAATTGCTAGACAGGGCAAATGATAGTTTTTATGAATATAACTTCTGACTTGATATATGAAAGCATGTCAAATGAAGATGAAAAGGAAGAAGGGATGTCTATTTCACCAGAAGCAAATTTAATGGTAATGTATAAATCAAAGTGAGATAGTAGCTAGCTAGTTGACAGGCTGTAAAGTGAGAGTGGCTTGTTTGAGGTCAATTTCTGTTGGTAGAGCAAAAAACTGAACTTTTTGCCATATTGTGTCCACTTGATTGTATAAAGGCAATACCACACATACATTTGTGTTGTTATACTGAATATTGAAGTGGCTGAGATTTGGCTGTATGTAATCACAGACTTATAGACATTCAGAATAAGCACACTCCTACTTGTGTGAGATTGTGTAAAATGCCCTGAGCAATTGCTTACCGCTATCAGTGCAAAGGTAAAAATAATATGAAATTTATGAAATGTTGAGGTAGTGTTCATAATGACACTAATGAGCTGCTTTTGAATAAGAAACACTTTTGTTAAATAAGGCCTTAGTTATAACTCAGTAAAGTGCAAAATAAATTTTCTAAAATTTCCTATTAAACAATTGTCTGCAATTTAGCACTATTTTTTATTCTATCTAGTTAGAAATTCAGTGGCCACATTAAATGCAATAAAACCTTTTTTAATTAACTCAAGCCAAGTTTAAAGCTTATATTTTCTATTACTTTTAAGTCTCCTGTGGAGTTAATCTGTGATTAAAAGGCCTTAATCTGTTACCTAGTTCAAGGCTTATAAAATCAGAATTAGAATATAACTGTGTAACTGGGGATACTGTGACAATAGTCTAGAAATTACCAAGAAATGACCTGAAAAGACCCTGCTAAGACCCTTAATAGCCCCAAGCGCTCACTTTCGCTCACTCACTCACTCGCTCACTCACTCACTCACCCACTCACTCACTCACTCACTCACCCACCCACTCACTCACTCATGGTCTCTCTCCCTCTTTTGGCCAGACCCACATGCAATGCCATTATGCACAAATGTCAACAGTGAAGTAGGGGCTGAATAATTTACCATTGGTCCTGTATAAAACCATCACCTCCTTCCTGCCCTCTCTGCTCAGCTCTGTGCCTCCACAGCAGCCCTGCCGGAATAGGAGATGCATTATTTTATGAAAATGCCACAAGTCAGGGCTCAGTGTGGTAAGCAGAAAAGAATATAGAGAGATCCAGAATGTGTGCGAATTTTCAGTAAAAAACTGATACATTTTAGTGGATAACTCAATATAGTGATTAACTAAGTAGAAAGATGGGGTAATAATATATCAAATAATTTTTATACACTATATATAAATATTTATACAATATATTATACACAAATATTGTTATTAAAAATGATAAATAATTTATATAAAAATTTACCCAACTAAGATTATTGTCTTGCTTAAGGACACAGTGACATTTTTGACTACTGGGTCACTTCTGGTTGTATATAGAAAGGAGCGTTTGTGGACCTGCTACACTATAAACAGCTCTTTTTCTCTCTCTTGAAGACAGAAATGCAGCATGTCATGTTATAGACTTTATGGACTTATATGTGTGATTGTGAATGACCGATGGTCTACCGACTCGGCCATTATTGAACACTTCTGCTCTTCTGATCTAGAGTTCATGATGGTACAATGCAGACCTTGCTACCTTTCCTGGCAGTTTACTGTGGTTATAGTCATGGCTATTTACATTCCTCCACAAGTATGTTAGCTTATGCTATTAGCAAGCAGCAGTCGCATCACTCAGATTCATTATCGTGGGGGATTTCAACCAGACTGACCTACTGAATAGGTCTCTAAATTCTATCAGCATGTCTCCTGTCTAACATGCGGTTCACGTCTACATGAATGTCAAAGAGGCTTACAGCACCACCTCCTTGGCCTCCACATCTGCTCTGATGAAACTTACATACCGACAGCTGCTAAAAATGGCCAAAGCAACAGTAAAAACAGTGTGCGTGTGTGGCCTGAGGAATCAGAGCTAGTGTTACAAGTCTGCTTTCAGTGTACTGACAGGGACATGTTCAAGTGCAGCCACCAGAGACTCTCTAGTTGATGTAATAAATATGCAGAATCAGTCACTGGATTTATTATAAAATGTGTAGATGAGTCAAATAAAGCAAATCCACACACTTCCAAACCAGAAGCTATGGATGATCAGTGATGTCTGCAGTCTGAAGAAAGCATGCAATGACAGATCCAACCTAAACGCTGGCATAGTGGCTGCAAAATTTATGTACGGCACACAAACACCAGCCTACATCAGCACCAACTCAGATCCACAATGCTTGTGGCAAGGAATCCAAGCAATCGCTTACTACAAAGATTAAGGTCAGAAGCTCAGTGACCACATATGCCTCCCTCCCTGCCTCCCAGAACTGAACAGTTCCTGTGCCTGTTTTGAAGCCATATTTAGGCTCAGCTAACCATCTTGACCCTATCCACAGAGAAAGCAGCACTCATACAGACACAAAAGAAGGGTCTGATAAGGGTCTCAACTCAGAAAGCAGCAAGTCCAAATGGTATGCTGGGTCAAGTTCTGAAAGTGTGTTCCCACCAGCTGGCTGCCAGTATCACAGACATCTTTAACCTCTGCATGGCACAGTCAACCACCACTATCTCAGCCCCAGTCCCAATGAAAGCCATAATCATAGACATAAATGATGACTGTCCTATTGATCTCACTCCCAAAGTGCTTTAAGAGACTGATCTTAGCTCACAATAAGAGCAGTCTTCCTAAAATGTAGGACCACTATTAATTTACCTACCACACAGACAGATCCACATAGGATGTAATCTTCTCAATGCACACTTCCCAAAACCACCTGGAAGGAACAAACACCTATGTCAGAATACTTTTTCAGTTTTTCAGCTTCCGCTCTGACTGTTGGGAATTTGTCCCTGGCAAACAGGAGGAGAGCAATAAAACTGTGTACAATGAAGATGTGCTTTATATTTGAAGTTGTCCACTCTGCTACAGGTTGAATGGCGGCTTTCTGCAGTAAAACTGACTTTTGACTTACCTATATCATATCTATATTTATTATCATTGATCCTTGTCACCCTCTGTTATCAGAATACAATGACATTTGAGTAGCATGCAATTGATCTAGAGACCTAAGCAACCAAAAAGTTGGTGACGTAAGTCAGCAATGTAAATTTAGATTGTATGAGAACAGTAGTATACAAAAAAGAATACAAAATAAAAATTACATGAAAATTCCGCCAGGACCAGTCTTAAATATCTACATAATCTTTATAAAATAATTCTCTTATTTTCCACCATTTTAAATAACAGAGACACATTCATCATGCTCTCATTCACTCACTTTTCACTAAAACCAAGTAAAATAAAGCATCTAAAATAATGCAGATGTGTCTGTATACTTATATCATTGTTGGTTCGACAACACTTTCCTACTTTCTCTTCCCACACAATGGCTATGTATCTCTTTGGAATTGAAAGTGCAGCTTGTAGTCTATTGCCTTACATAAAGTGTCTACAGCTGTCTTTATGATAGCTTAAGAAATGCCACATTTATTTCACTGTCATAAAATCACATCCATTATTAACTGAAACAACCCCAAAGTTAAAAAAAAGTTAACAATGAATGATTAATGTATTGTGCTTGTTCAATTAGCATGCAGTTAACGTGGTAATTAGTCTGGCACTCTCTAAAATAAGGACATTTTCAAAAGAGAATAGCTCGTGAACAAACTATTCACTTTAACTTCCTTATAACTCTGATGGCCATTGTTCACAGGCACATGAGCATAGTTATGCTTTGTACTTAATTCTCTTTACAGAAACAAAGAGAATAATGAGAGAATGAATACAGATAGCAAGAGAGAGAAAGAGAGAAAGAGAGCTGTGCTTTAGTGGCAGCTCGCTGTTCGAGATGTGTGGATTCATGTGGGAATGCAGAGCTCGATAAGGGCTGCAAGATACTCAGTATGCAAGACAAACGGGCGCTCAGTCACATACACGTGCACACACATACACACACACATGCTCAGCATGCTGGATGTAGAGCTTCCATATCACTGTTTAATAGCATGCAGCATGGGTTTTGTCCTTACTGGAGCTCAACAGAACATAAATTCAAATTCAAGTACACACACACACACACACATTTACAGATTCTTAAGATGAGTGGTCGTAGCAAAAACTATTGGTAACACTGATGCTCCTGTCAGTTGTAAACATATGAGGTTTTGGCTCATTCTAGACAGTCTCGCTAATTTAGAAGACATGAGATACATCATACTGTCACCAAAAGTAAAGGAAATGATCAGGAACACAAAGTACACCACTTATGATTAATGAGCTACAATGAAAGCACAGCAACTTTTAGCAACAGACTGTACCAAAAACCTCTTTAGTGCTATTTACAAACAGAGCAAGTTTTCTGCTGGTGCAGAACAGATTTGGAGCGACCATGCAATTCGAGTCCGATCTTGTGACAAGGATTTGAGAGCGATTTAGGTAGACAGGTATAAAGATGCCAGTGATGACACACGTCAACAAAGATGTGTCACTTTGCTAATAAGGCTTGCTAGTAGTTTTGCTTAGCTATGCCTTTTATTACTTTTAAAAGCTAAGTTGCTGTACAGGAGGAGAGGTTTTTGTAGATCATACATGCCCTTTCCATTATAGAAAAAACCCTTATCCCTTTCTAGCACACGTTTGCCCTGTTGCCACCATATTTCTTCCTCCTGTTGTCGATGGCAGCTAGCAAATGTTAGCATACCACATGCAGCAGCACATCCAGAAGCCTCTGCATAATTTAAATCCCATTTCCACAACGGCACGTGCATCCATCCGTTTGTGAATTATGTGTCACTTCAAGTTAATGTTGATGCAAGGAAACCAGGCTTTTGCTCTCTGCTGGGAAAAAAATACCTTACACTGCACAATGGCAGACTTTACGCATGGTCAAATACACAAATATATACACAGAGGTATACTTGAAATAATGGTTGCACCATGACTTTTTTACTGGAATGCTTTCTGAGAAAGAAAAAAAAATCAGTCTAAGATAATATATCAATGTGATTACAATTAAACAAGAAGCTTCTAGTGATTTGAATAAGTAATGTCAGCATCTACAGGCAGGAGAGCTAGGAGTGATAGTCCGGTCTGTCTACTCCATACTGTTGCTGAAATGAAACTCATCAAATATACATGGAGGGAAAAAAAATATTTGAAGTGTAGAAGGGCTTTTGTGAATTGAATTTGTACTGCAATGCTATTGTGCCTGGACTATAATTAAAAACATCAATAAAAGTTTAATGATTTTCGAAAGTATTGCTCAGTATGTCACCAATGTCTGCTTTATAAAGTATAATTGATATATTTTTTTTCACCCAATTTTGCATTCTTGGTTATTAAAATGAAATTATATTAACCATTACATTATACACAGCACATACAGAACAATACAAATACAAATAATAAACAATACAAATAATAAAAGTATTAAAAACCTGTTTTAATAACATTAATATTGATGACTGTTGATGTTGATGATATAATAATATAATAAAATGGGATCTATATATATTTACATGTATATCAGTATCTTCGTCTATCAAGTACCTATTTAACCCTTGTTTAAAGTAATTAGTATATGTCATTAAAAAGGTAACAATTATTTACATGGTATTGTAAATGTCCTTTATCGTGTATTTAGCAGGCTGCTTAGGAGATTGTGTTGCCATATAAAAGAGCTTGGTTCAGTCCATCTTCCTGTGTGGCCCCTGTTCATTCCCAAATCACACAGGCTTGACACATTTGCCTAGTTGCCCAGTGTTTACCCAAATTATCTATTGCCCATCAAAAACACTTAGTGATACGTTCCAATGTGTTGCTGTCTTGCAAGAAACAACGTCTGTTTTTATTTATTTATTTATTTTTTTAACATATATTGTTAAATTTTGATTCTTAGATTTGGTGTTATTAACAATATATAGACTCATTTTTATGAAAGAGGAAGCAGTCTCTCAATCACAGCCTGTAATTTGGTAATTTTACCAATTCAAGCTAAATATCTCATCTTTACCCCGCAAGACCTAAGACAAAACACAGCCATTGCATCTATTCAAGCTACTGCTCATCCTACATTACATGAAATCTGAACACACTCAGTGCTAACTGCTCTCTTTGGTATACATGATATGACAGGGGAGAGTGTAATGTCATCTGTCCCACCCAGACAGCATGGCCAATTTGGCTCTCACAGAGTCAACAATTATAATTTATTGCTCTTGTGCCCAAAACCGTTATCATTTGATTATTGTTCTTTTGGCTATAAGCTAATCTTTTAGGCTTAAATTGTTTTGGTATGCTCAGTGACTTCAAACCTGGTGTTGAAAAGCTACATTATGAAACCTGTGAAGACCTTAAATGAGCATTTTGCACATGCACATTGGTGTGGATGCCATTCCTTAGATGCCTCAGAGTCTACACTGAAATGAAGCTCACTGAATTCATTTAAAACATATGTTGTCTCTACATGATTGAATTAAGCTACATTAACACTATTAGTTTTTGTGCATCCACCATAATTTGGTCATGTATTTTCAAAGCCTTAAATTAAATCAAACACTGCACTCACTTCTGAACTGCAGATAAAACCCAGCTCACTAGCACCTTTGAGCAGCCTCATTACCACAGCACTGCTCGACCATTTAATAATATTAGAACCTTGCTTGAGTTTAGTGTTTTTTAGTATTAGTTTAGTATAGTATTTAGTATTTCTCATAAATCCAACCATATATCCTGTTTTTTAGTGTACTCTCACAAGTTAAGAGCAACTGGTCTTGTGGAACTGGTCTCGTGACCGGAAAGTCCCAGGCTAATTCCCCGCACAGGGCAAGACATGACCGAGGTACCTTTGAGCAAGGCACCTAACTCCCCCAACTGGTCCCCGGTACCTGTGGTTTGGGGCTGCCCACTGGGCTGGGTGTTCACTGCCCCCTAGTGTTTACTGGTGTGTGTGTTTTACTGCACGAATGGATTAAATGCGAAGGTCACAGTCCTCTGTGTGCAAGCACAGTAGGCAAATAATTCACTTTCACTTCACTTTTCACTTTATGTTTCTGATTGTAATTTGTTTAGCATCATCCAGCCACCTCTGCTGAGGGTGAAACTCACTTCAGGCAAGAAAAATGTCCAGCAGAGAAGTGTCCTCAGAGAATGGCTCTTATTTACTATCTACAAATGAAACTTTAACTCTGGCTCATGTACCTCTGATAATGGGCTGAATCTGTAAAAGAATGGAAGTAGAATAAAAGAGTCTGGGTAAAGGTTTCACCAACGGTCCAAGAAGAGAATGACCTCCAGCTCATCACTGTAAAATATTAAAACATCCCATTACCATTTAGCAGACAGATACAGATTAGTCCATTCTTTGGTCCAAATTTTCCTTGTTGAGCACAAATGTATTCATTCTCTTTCCTTCTAAGGAGACATAATTTAACATTTGCAGTGAACTCCCACATGGTGAATGTTCTTTGCACCCGGTAGAATCAGGGCAGAATAAGACTTATCCATCACAAGATGTTCGAGAGAAGCCAGATAACTTGAGTGACCTCAGTAGTTAATAACCTCAAACACCCATCCACTGGTGCTGTAAAGAGTATCAGATTTGATAGTCTAATATGCAATACTAAACATATTAAATGCACTTTTGTGTCATTAAAGATTAGTTTCAATTGCTGTTTTATTTATTTGTAACCAATGACAGACTTATATATGTGTAATTTAGATACATACATTTACGTACTACTCTAGTCTTTCTCTTTAATGGAAAGATGAAGTAGGCCAATGAGCGTGCATACATGAAAAGTATGTGATAAACTGGCCATTGAAGGTAAATTCAATATTGGGCATTCTGATGTCTTTTTCCTTACTTAAAACACATACAATAGTAACTTATTATTATGATTAATCCAAAAGTTATCATTTAAAGAGTCTTGAGCAGATTTTATGTGCTTTTGCTTTGTTTCCATCTCCACCTCTTTCTTATAATTGGTCTGTTACCATATTTGCACATGTACTGAGTCCATCCCTTGATTACTTCGTCTTTACATATTAACTTTGATTCATGGATTATTCTTGTTTGTTGCTGTTTATTGATTTCTGTCTGTGATTTCATTTTCGATAATGGTTTCTTAATATACCTGATTAAATACTATGCGCAGTTTGTGCACCTCTGTCCTGCTCTTACTCACCTTGTTCCAAGTACACAGAGCACAAAGTCCATAGGGCAGAATGTCAGAAATATAGAGCAAAACTATTTATATAGAAAAATCAGAAACAGTATACACCAGTATATTCAGATTGATTTGTCCATATGTGCATACATTTGTGTCATTCTGTTTAAACTGCTCCTCTGCAACAGCTTGATTTTCCTTTGGGGATCCATAAAGTTGATATATAAATACACCTGCTTAATAAAAAAAAAGAAAAACCATTTACTTGTTGCCTGTTGTATAAGGTGATTATTTTCTAGAGAAGCACATGAGCAGGATGTATGGTAGCGGGTTTCTCAGGGGAGTAGCCTTCTGCACCCACAGCAAGACCCAGCCTGCACACACTAAAGGCCCTGTGGACATCCAGAACCCAACCCTGAACTAATGCTCAGGAACCTGCAGCGGACAGCAGTGTGTGTGCATGTATATGTGCAAAGAAAATGGGTCAGAAAATAAATTGTCTTTACTACTTCTGTGGCAAAATTAACTAGGACTTTTAGCTTTTTTAAATATAGTATAGTTGTTAATCAACAGTACATCTTGTACAACAGTACAAGGGGTTAGTTCTTCTCACAGATAAACCAAGGAATAATTTAAATATTTTTTTTTTTTGCCATTTCCTCCTCTCCTAGTTTCTTGAAAGTGGGCAACAACTCTCCTTCCCAAACACCCCCCCCCCCCAAATGTTAAAGCTTTGGATGCCTTACTTACCCCACAGTTATGTGAAAGCCAATTGATTTTGCTACCCATGTCACATCTCATTACGGCTATCTGAAGTGCGATGTGACTGAGCATATTATTAGGACATTCAGCTCAGATGGACCACAAACCCTCAGTGTGCTCCAGGTTCTGCCGAAGGGAGCTTTTGTATTCCCTGGACACAGACTGCAGGTCTGGCACTAAATATGGGGGGTAATTACTTTGTGGATTTTGTGAGAGTGCACTGCAACCTGAAAGTGTTGTGGGAAATTGGGAGTAAATGACCTCCCTCTTTCTCTCCCTCCTGCAGTCGTGTGTTTTCTCTTGTTTTCAGACAGATCTGAGTAGAAGATCAAAGTGTGGGCAGGAGCTGTGCAGAACTGATTCCCTGGTGGGAAAGACCTCACACTTGAAAGGACAAGAAGGATCTTTGATAGTGGATAAATATGCTTTTCCCACAAGAGTTAAGTAATGTTATATTATAATACTGGTATTATATGGTTATATGGATATTATTATAAAAACAATTCAATTTCCTAAACAACCAGTGAAAGCAACAAATCCTTTAGCACTAAGACATTGAAACAATTAAAGCACCTGTCTGAAAACCCATCACTAAAATAAAATTCAAATAAGTTGTATCCGAATGCATTGGCATTGGAAGCATTTTTAATGTGGGGGGACACATGGATGAGATGAGATGGGGGGGGGGGGACTGGACCTCCCCAATTTTTTTTTAATTAATTAGATGCCTTTTTCTTGCATTTTGGTGTATTTTTAACAGATTTAAATGATAGCTATCATTAAGCTAGCTAATAGATCTCCTAACATTAATTAGCCCGCTAACTGCACTAACATTTCCACTGGAAAAAAAATTGACTTACTTTCAGCCGCCCATTCCCGCCCGCAGCTAAGTACATACCACCCTTTCACCTGATTTGCGTCAGGTCGCGGGAACCAATCCCAGTGCAGATCTATGGCATGCACCTTTACTGTCTCTGTACTGAAGATTCACTTCACTGACATGCGGAAAACCCGGAGTGGACTTTATTGTTATGTGTTTTCTCCTATCGATGAAGTGACAAACGAAGAATTATAAAATGTGAAGGGGACACATCCCTCTCAGATTAAATGGTGGTGACGCCCATGTCCTAATGGTCATTGTAAATGCTCCAGTCAGTCTTATAGGTTACAGCACTGTTCAGCTTGCCTTCCCTTAAGGTGCTGCAGCCACCATGTAAAATTAAAAAGCTGATGTATTTTGACAGCACTCAACAGGGGTTTCTCCCTCCAACAGGATTTCCAGTGGTGTGGGATTAGGACAAACATATGATCACTAATTCACATTAAATGACCTTCACCATCCTCCAATGAATCATACACACTGAAGAGCTTGTTAGCTAAAGAAAAGCAGTTAAACACAGGTCTAGAAGTTTAACATTTTAAGATATTAATAAAGATTAGACATGTTAAATTAGATTTTTTCAGGGCAGCAGGTGTCTCTACTTTGATTTTAACTTATATTAATGTCTGCGTGGACCTTTGCATGGTCTCCTTATGCTATGCTAAATAGGTCTTAGGTATAAATTTTGTGTGTCCAGGGAGATTTGAGATGGATAAGAAAAAGTGGGAAAAGAGATGGCAAACTATTTGTCTACTGTGTTTGCACATGGAGGAACATGACCTCCCACGTAACCCATCCGTGCAGTGAAACTCACATTAGTGAACACTAGGGGCCAGTGATCACACTTACCTAGAGCAGGGGGCAGCCCCAAACAATGGGACCCCTCAGAGCAGTTGGAGTTCTTGCCATTGTATGTCCAGTGATCCTGGGATACACTCGGCATCCACTACTGATAAAGATCAAGTGATTACCAAAAATGAACTCAGATTCCCATATAAAACTGACATGTAGTGCTCACAACAGCAATCCTCTTTAAATACTTTATTATTTTTACATATTTTTTATATATGCATAAAGCAATTGTTTAGTGATGCATGCCATTTTCTTTATTAATAGTCCGTTTTATTAGATGAGTGTGCTACAGATAAAAAATGATTTATAATTTTGCATTATAATAGTGAAGAGAAAGAAAATTTACTGAAAGTGGTGAGCCTGCCTTCATTCCTCTTTAATGGCTCTTTGTATTGTATTTGTGTAAATGTGACATTTCAGTTGGAAAAGGGTGATTAACATTCAGCACCACAGCTAACCCAAAATGGAAAAGTACTGCAAAATTCATGTGCTTCTGTACCCCTCTTACCATTTCCTGCAATCACCCAGAGGAGACAGACCATGGGGATGAAAATTAATGTGGTCAAAGTGTATGACAAAATACCTATTGTATAACTAACAATCACCGCTTAAGGAGTTAAGACACAACAGGCCCTCATTAGGATTAAAAAATGCCTCCCTACAAAAAATCTCTTTCTGAAAGCCTCTCTCTCTCTCCCTCCCTCTCTCTCTTTCCCTCTCCTTCTCTTGCACTTATGAGTCCTGCAAATCAGCATGTGTGTGATTTCATGCCACTATTTGTGCTTGAGCTCTACTTTACTGATATAAGGAAAACTGACAGCATCTGAGACCTACTGCTGGGTGTTTGTGTGCAATATTGCAGCATATTCTGGTCAGATAAATTCCACTGGGACTACATAGGAATAATAAAATTAAAACAAATCAAACAAAATGATTAAGTTTAGATGTTAGACATATGAAACTGTTTACTACCAAATCCACATGTATATTATATTAGGCAGAGAAAAAAACATTTGTATTATTTTCACACACACACACACACACACATGTTTTGGTACATTATTTGGCAATATATCTTAGTATGAGTATGTGGGTTGTGTCCCTGAAAAATTTGCTAAATCATCTCTGCCATTGCCAAACAGCTTATTCTGCCATTGACTCGTTTGGTGTTTTGGTGGACTGGATGATTGAAGTTTGAAGAAACAAGACATATTGGCAATTTAACAATTCATTCATTTAAAAAACAGGAGCCTCAGTAGTGTGTGGAAGAACTATACACAGCCACAACAGCCTGGCATGGAACAAATGCATGTTCCTTACAAATGTGGCAACATTTAAAAGGGAAATTAACAGGCTTTCCAGTGGTATAAAATTCATTGCCAAGAATCATTGTTACAATAAAGAAATAAAACACAAATTTCCTGACTTTCCTTTCCTTATATATTAGGGCTGTTAAACGATTAAACATTTTAATTGCGATTAATCTCGGAATTTCATATAGCTAATCGCAATTAATCACATTTTTTAATCTATGTAAATGAATAAGGCTTTAAAGTGAAATGTTAAAATTAAAATGGCGAACACATGTTATGCTAAAAGTACT
>JAOVVF010000010.1:7114364-7135063 GCA_028565595.1 Duopalatinus emarginatus | reverse complement strand
AAAGAGAGAGAGAGAGAGAGAGAGAGAGAGAGAGAGAGAGAGAGAGAGAGAGAGAGAACATTATGAATCCTATTAAATTCAAGCTAAGTTTTACAGGTTTGGACAGCAGATATCAGAATATTGGACTAGAGCCAGAAGCAACTAAAATTACATCTTTGTGTTACTGCTTAATTATTTCTTCTTTTACTATAGTGTGTAGGTGTTCTATGCATTTCACAATTTTATGAATTATTATAAAATTATAAATGCAAAGCACTTGTATAATAAAAGCAGGGAGAGTGAAAGAGTGAAAGAGTAATATGTGGACACATAAGTCAATGTTCAATACTGTTCCATGGAAAAAGCAATGCTGTCAGTGGGCTAAGATGTGCCAATTCGTGCCTGTGCTGATGGAAATAGAAAGTGCCTGTGGTGTTTTTTACTCATTGGCTTAATGTGCTCCCTCTTCTAAGCTTGGAAAATCAAGAGTGCTCCACTGGTCTGGTTCAGAGCTGGTTATAGTGTATATATTAGGACTGATGTTTTTCTGTGTCAGCTCAGATTATAATGGCACAAAGTCTGTCTGTTTATACAAAAACAAGGAATTAATTCACTTTAAACTTCAGCTTGAGTAAATTTTACACAGAAATATAAACATTTATAAACTGAACAATATCTATTACTGGGACTATCTTGTAAAACATGGCTTTAGATATTAATAAAGTCTGAAATGTGTATGAGTGTGTGTTTTTCTATATCACAAGAAAGATATATATATACATATACACACACACACATATATATATATATATTCTTATATCGCCTTGGTTACAATCAGCATACAGTGTAGGCAAGCATGTGCAAAATCCTTAGAGTAAAGACTTTCCATTCTGTGGCCATCTTGTATATGATCAAAAACATTTATTTCTAGTTACACAAGACCATGTTCCTATATACTTGAATCTTTGATGATGGCATCTTTAATTATGTCTGTTTCTATGGTAGCAGTATTTGACAGCCCAGAGACTTGGCCAAATACCAAATGACATCACATTCCATTCTTGCTTTATACTACATCGGACAAAGCATTGTGGCTTTTATGTATTGTACTGTTTAGCTAATAAGAGTCCAAGATTCACCCTGTAGCTTGGCTCAGAAGTCAGTATATATAGACTACAAATGATTTATGTCATAGACTATATGTCATGCAATGGAGAGCTTATCTATAGCTTCTGTGTTTTAATAAATTATTGAGGAAAATACCAAATGCAATAAAATCAGTAATAAATGAGTAATAAATTAACTGACTATCCTATTCTCATTAATAACAATATATTTCTACTTTTAAAACATGAAATAAAAATAAATTGTTTTGGTGTTAATAATTGTTGCTAGTGTAAAAAATAATGAAAAATGAAACCAAGTGCAGTAAGCTTCTTTATTAACAAGTTTTTAATGTACAAAACAGATGAAATGGCAAAGAGTAAATTGAGCGTAATCTGTGAGTAAATTAAAAATGGCCAGGCCTGGGTATATGATATGGTAATAATCAGATCAACAACTAGTCCCCCACTACTAAGGACCACTATGGAATATAGAAAGTGGACGTTTGTGTTTTTCTTACTGCTCCTGTGTTTCTGGTTCTTTCACTACACTTGCAATAGTAGTATTTCATGCTTGGTGTCTACAAGAGCTCTTAAAGTTAAATGGTGTTCATCAGATAAGTAAGACCACTTATAAAACATATTTAAGCAAGCTAAATAAACTGTGTTTCCTCTGCATTATCTTTATATACAAAGTCGACAATTTTGCTATAAGGTCAGGCAGTGGCACAGTTGGTAGCTTTGTCAGCTCACAGTAAGAAGGACCTTGGTTTTATTATCTTAGAGACCAAGATAATGCATATTGACCTGACAGTTGTGAAACTGTCTTGGTTATGTCTTTTTGGTTGAGTCATGCCCTGCAGCAGCCTAAAGTCAAATAGTAAAAAAAAACGTGTGAGAAAAAAAATCTAAAAAATAGATTTAGATTCATTGTAAAAAGTACTATTAGGTGTCCCTATTTTTGTATGTGGGCCATAAAATGTAAATTGTTTAATTGTTAGGCAGTGTTGAGTGTTGATAAGAGACTGTGATTTTTCATGGTTTCCCTTTCCCTTTTCCCACATATGCTAAACTCCAATAGGCATAAAAGCAACTCATGACAGCACTGATAATGAGTTGGTGTTCTAAATTAAGTTGAGTTACAGCTAAAAAAAAAAAAAAATACAGAATGCAGTGCTTTGGTCTTTAAGGATTTGTATTATCATTTGTACTGTCTGAATAAATATGACAGGTATGCAACACAGCCCTTAAGTTAATATATAAGTTGGGCAAGAAAGTATATAATATTGATAGAATGAGTCTTGCCAGTTTCAGTGAAATATTAAAATCCAATGAAATGAAGGTGATTTGTATCCTCTACACATTTCAATAATTGTTAGAAATCTACATGTATAATTGAATCTGTTGTCCATTAGGGAAAACACAGAGAAAAATGTACTCTTTTAAAATGAAAGTGAGGAAGGAAATGCAAGAGCTGACATGCTTGAGGTCATGAATGTCTGCAATCAAATCCACCTCAAAACCTGCTGCCTCCTCACCCCGAGAGGGCACAGTGAGGGATTTTACACAGCTTACATTAAAGCAATGTCAATGAATAATACATAGTAAAGGCCTCTATGCATATTTATGGCTCAGTTTCTGTATCATACAGAGTTTGAGTTGGTGACAGTTGAAGCACAATTTAGAATTATGCCATTTTTTCCTTGCAAATGTAGGATTAGTGGCTGTGAAGAATAAAGAATGAATATACTTACACAAAGCATCTACTGTTTCATAAGCATAAGTTGGTGTACTGTGATTTCTGAGAGATTAAGAAAACACCAACAGATCAACATTTAGTTCAACATTTATGCAACACAAAGTTCATTCATTGGCACATTTCTTTTAAAAACAACACAACCTGAACATTACACCAATTATACATGTAAATTATTTTATCATCAGTTATCATCATTAGTAAGCCTGAATGTTTTTGTTGATCTTATGTAAATGCTTGACTTAAAACAATCAATGCTTTGTTAGGTTAGATAAATAAGGAATAAAAAGTTGAATCCATGTTTGTTGAGCAGTCAGGTTTCAAGTTGACCAAGAAAACAGAGACCTTAAATTCAGAATAATGAGCACTGATATAAAAAGTGTAGAAATGTTTAGTAGGTTCCATGATGAATTGTGAAATTCATCATTCAAAATCGAACTAAATATGTATAATTCTATTTTACTATCACCTTTTTATTTTACCATTTTTGTTAAATTGTATTGGATAAAAGTGCAGTAATGTATCATATATGTTTAATTAAATATGCAAACATTTGCAGTTGCCTATATTATATAACCCTTGATGGAGACTTTAAGAATTTTAAGAATTTTAAATAAAATACTACCAGTGGGCTAACTGCACTGCCCCCGCTTGTATTTTTTGCTTATTGTTCAATGTAATATAAATTGTTTGTGTATTTATTGTATGTTGTCTGGCGTATTTATTGTAAATTGTCTTTTGTCATTGCACATGTGCACTTTATCTTGTATTGGTTGTATTGTGTAGTTTATTCTGTGTAGCACCTTGGTCCTGGAGGAACATTGTTTCATTTCACTGTATTGTACATCACTGTATATGGTTGAAATGACAATAAAAACAACTTTACACTTGACAGATGATGACATGGTCATCATGGTGACTGATAAAGAATGGATAACCCATAACCTCAATTTACTTAGTTATTTTATTTATATAAGTTATTTTAACTTTCACAATCACCATGTTGAAACTATGTTGCATAGAAGCTTGTAAGACGGAGGATCTTCATTCTAACTGCCTTTAATTGAAATAACTTGCATTTTACCAAGGACAAAGCACCTAAAAAATTCAACTATACCAGTTATGTGATTTTTCATTTACATTTATTCAGCAGACATTTGTATTTAAAGCATCTTTTTGTGCTGGGAAATTGAGGTTCTTACAATCATTTACTTACCTGTTCTGTGTTAATCCCTGATTAGTTTGACTGTGTATGCCCTGCTGTATTGTTTTCTTCTATAAAACTATAAAATTTATACAGATTCTACACTATAAAGATAATACGTCTCTGCTCTCGCACCCTGCCCTGCACTGTACATTACAAAAAATAATAAGCATTCATTGTTATCAGTTACTTAGCATAAATATCAATATTGGATTTAGAATAGCCCTTTAGAAAAAGGGTCTGTGGTGTTCCAATGTGTAAATATGCATTCACAGGAAGAAAGAAGTGGAGGATGCACGGGACGATAGGGAGTGCAAGCGTCTATCTTTCCAATCCAAATAATCTAAATAGATGTGCTTTTTCATATGTAGACTTGGAGATGAATGTTGGCTATTTATTTACCAAAACAGCAAAAGAACAGAAGAGTATCACGGTCATCTTATTTCCCAAAAGTTCTCATTTTCTCTAAGAAAATCTCTAGGATCTTATAAAGGCTCAGCCTCTGTGGACATACTCAGAGTAATGACAGCTGCAAAGACAGAAGAATATCAGAACATAAAACTCACAAGATGTGCTCAAGAACTCACCAGAGAGGGTTTCAGGGTTTTAGGTTATTGCTACTGATATTGGTAAAACCAGGTGACCTAAACTGTTAACTGTCTTTCTTAATATTGATTTGAACATTTTAAGCTAACAAACAGAAAGGCTCTATGAAGGGAAACAATATTTATAATGTCCTGAAGGACTAGAAAATATTGCCATTAATGACAGCAGTACAGTGTACACCATGTAATAATATGTATGCATACAATTGAGAATTTACATCATGTTTAGAAAAGTCCACTTGTCATTCTATAGAAAATGATTGGTTTTCACTAGACCTATTTTTTTAATCTGGGCTCCGTTCCTCATTCATCTGTGCTCCTGTAGCCATGGAAACTCTATCAAATGCTGTATTGAGGTTTTAACTTTCATTGTGCATGCTCAAACTGGTGAACGTTTAGCCATTACTAATCACTCATGGCTGCAGAGCAAAAAAAAGCTGAATGCATTCAAAAGTAATGGAAACACAAATGGACATATAAAAAATAGGACCAGAGAGATAAGATCTTACAAAATACAATACAGCGATTGCTATGGCACTACGGCTAATGACAGCATAGCTATGTGTGAATAAGCTGCTGTCAAATTGCTTTTGTTGATCCCTGTGTAGCTGAAAGCACGGATGACTATTACTTTACAAATCTCTGACATTCAGAAGGAAAACATAAAGGGCTACATTTCCATAATAATGGTTTCTTGGGTAAATCATGGATAGAGTAAACTATGTGCATGTGCAGTACACATTTTTGTTATATGAGAAGGCAAAAGATGTTGCATGATTATGTAATTGCTGTCAAATCATAAAGTTATTCTTTGTTTGTGTGATGTTCATAGGGTGTACAAGCAGCAGGGTCTCTCTTTCTCTGCCTGCAATGGTTCAAGCCTCCCTCAGTCAGCATTTTGCCAAATGTGTAAAGTTTTTTTTATACAAACTCTGGAAAAACATATTTCATTTTGTACTTACATCAGAGAAAAAAATGGAATTTAAGAATGCTGTTGTACATTTGAGCCACCCACAGATACATATGAACCAACAAGATATTACTATCACTGTGGCAACAGAGAAAACTCCTTCTGCCGATCAGAGCTAGCCCACCAGACAAGCTCTGCCTAGTGCTATGTTTTGGTTGCCCAGAAACCACTTTCACAAGTGGTAGCAAACATACTCTAATAGGCAACATATCATGAGCTAGTTAGCTAGCACAGACTAAAGAATACAGACTAAGGGAAGTAATATTTGTAGGACAGACTAAGAAAACTGAGTATCAAATATATGAATATGCAGTTTGTTTGTTTTTTTGATGAAGCATGTCATGTTTGCAACCTCAATAAAGAGTTACCTAACCACCAGGCCATGGCTTCTCCTGATGGTCTGGTCAGGTCAGGTGATGCTTGGGTAACTACATACTTAGTATGGCCATACAGTATATTTTTCTAAGGTGGCTTGAATATACTGTTCTAAGCCTAATGATAAGTTAATTCATTTTTCTGTTATTCTCTTTCTTTTATCTTTTTACCATAACATTTACAAATCTGATATAATAAAGCATTATTATGCTAGTTGGAGGCATTCAGCATTAATTAAGTCTGCATGATACTCATTGAAGAGTTGATTGGATTATTCTGTATGTATTTCTGTAGATATTAAAGTAAAAGTATGAAGATAGACCTTAGTGAATGTTAACAGCATGTCACAAGCTAATCAGTATTTTAGTGTTTATATCAAACATCAGATTGGTGGGAAATGTGATATTAGAGATTGACTGTGGTGTGGTGGTTGCTGCCAGATAGGCTGGTTTGAATATTTCAGAAATTGCTGATATGCTGGAACAGTAATAACTAGTCAGCATTTTCACCATCCTGTAATCTTTATTAGTGTTTTATTTACAGCATTTCTGCACCAAAATCCTTGTTCTTAGGAATGGCTGTTTAGTTTTATATATTTATTTATTTTTTATGTATATCACACAATTTTACAATTCATACACCAGACTATGTGTTATGCAGTTTTATAAAATCAGCCTATAAGCCACTACAGAACATTATCTACATTTGCCACAGCTTAATGTAAAGTGCAGTGATCGCAGAGGAAAATAATAGTTGAGATCATTAAAATGACAACTTCTTAATCAAGAAAGGAGTATTTGACAATTGTAGTCAAGCACACAGTCAGGTTGGCATTACATTGGGGATGTAAGTCACTGTAGGGAAAAGCCTTCCTTAAGGAAACCTCCATCTGTTCCACTGAAATCAATGTGTTTCAGCCTTTTAAAGATTACCTACATCTGCTGTGTTCCTCTGTTTTCTAAAACTGAAGCATTAACACACTAGCTAATTATACAATACTTCATTTGAAAAAAAATAATAAACAAAGAAAAATCTGTGACCACAACATACTTCAGACAGGCACTAGGTAAATAAATTGTTTCATTTCAGAAAGTAAAGATATGAGCTAGTCATTTATATTGTGAAGTGTTTTGGTGCTACATGACCCTATCTTTTACTTTGTGCTGAACATTCAATCAATATGTAGTTTGTCTGTAAGAGAGTTTCAAACATGGGCCTCACTATAACCCACATAAATTGTTTCTGCCCCCACCACTAAAGGCTTAGACCTAGGCAGAAAGGATTTTTAGTACAGCTGGGGAGTGGCTATTGGAACTGATATAGTTGATGAGATAAAGACTGTAGCTTTTTCATTGTTCTTTTTTCCATTTTTAAACAACTGGGCACAAGAAACACACTTCATAAACAAGGTATACAAGTAAAATAAATATTTATATAATTAGTTAATAATGTATAAAATTAAATATTGGAGAGGGATTGTTAATATAACTTAACTGCGCTTGACAAGAGTCTGATAGTTTGATCAACAGTTGGTATAATTGTCGACTTTTTTGTTAGAAGTAGTGGCATGTCACTTAAGTCAGGGCCATGGTAATGTTAACTAGGTCTGTAGGCAGTAAAAGTAGCTTACAATTTGCAGGTATATTGGTTAGCTACATTGATAAATTATATGTATATATATATATATATATATATATTTATATTTATATTGTCTAAGTGCAGATCTGTCATGGGTCAGTGCTGGACAGTCAGTGAGCCAGCTCAGCATTGGTCACTGGGTGTCACAGTGTAAGTGTGTGTGAGAGTCCATGGCACTCACTTACCAGAAGAGTTAGACCATGAAACAGCTTCAGCATGAAAATGTGACTGCTACACAATACACAGCCTAGCTTTTTATCTTTTGAGGGCTTTCCTGCTGATATGGTTAAGTGTGTGTAAAGAGAAAGATATGCTTTAGTGCATCTGGATGACTGCCATACTATATACACTGCTCATGTCAGAGGTTTGATGGCCTTTTCTATCCTCATTAGAGGTGTCTTTCTCATGAGATCAAACCAGGGCCTCACAATGATGCCTTGCGCGACCAGACAGCAAATTTAGTCTCTGCTCTCTGTCATCAGGTCTCTTTCAGGAAGTAGATAGTTCCTTGTACTTCAGATTGTGGTTATAGGCTCTATAATACTGCTCTCTTTAATAGTCACAAAGGTCTGTATACAGAATAGGCAACTTAACTCCAAAGGTTATGTCAGTATTTACAATGAAAGTTTCTGAATGTCAAAATTATTTTCTCGGTTGAAAATAATACTTGAATATTTTGAGTTATAATGATCACATTAATTATGAGAAATTTAAGAAAGTTTAATAACATGGCTTCCATCCTCATAATTCATTATAGATGTAAAATAGCACTTGATCCAGCACATGCAATTATTTTCTATTTTGTCTTTTTGTGCACATTTTATTTATTAATGGGATATATAGCTTTAATAATTGTTCACTCAGGCTGATGACGGTGGAGTGCCCTCATGTCTATGTTACCTTCTGGTTTTCCCTTGTAGTTATGATGTCTTAACTAGTCTGCCGGAGTTTCTTCTGGCTCTCTGCACAACTTATATTTAATGTGACCATTACATTAAAATAACATACCTAACTTTCTGTATTTTCTTCTCTACCCTCTCTCTTCATCTCCCATTTGGATGAGCTGCACCTGACACGGCTAAGGCACCAGAATATAACAGTGACCCTGATTTCACCTGAATTCTGATTCCTCCTGCTCCACAAACCTGCTCGATCCACACTGATGACCCCCCATATCTTCTTGAAGACTTATATGACCCAACATGGACATGGACAGTGTATAGAACACCATAATGGACAGATGTAGAAACCATGAATCAGATTACAGACTTATAACTATAACTAAAATTTCATTTATAATTGGACTGTCTGTATCACCCAAATGAGGATGCTTTCCCTCACAAGTCTGGTTCCTCTTAAGGTTCTTGTCATCTTGGGGAGTTTGCCACTGTCGCCACCAGCTTGCTTATCTGGGATAAATTTTCTATAAATGTATAACCAGTTCCATTATTTCTGTAAAGCTGCTTTGGGACAATGTCCATTGTTAAAAAGCACTATACAAATAAAACTAAATTCAACTGACTGGACTACTTTACGTTCTCAGATAAATAAAAATAACACTAATACTATTTACTATTCTGTACAAAAACATGTTCAAAGTTTAAAGGATGAACTAATTAAACAGCTCAATTTAAGTTAAATCACATCCTTCAGATAACATTGTCTCTGGTTAACTACATGAAGCCTTAGTATAATAATTGCTATATTTACACTAGGTTCAGATATCAGACAGGTTTCTGCTCCTTCTGGCCTTTATAACATGAACAGTGACACTTTTACTATTTTTCTCCTATTAGGGGAAGATAATTAATGTAACACCACTGAGAGTGGGCCAGCCAAGTAGCAGGCTAATTTACACCACCATACTGAATTTTAACATGTGGGATGGGAATAAAGGTCTCCTCACACTCATGGATATGATGGCCTTGATTTCTCTTCTTCATTACCCGTGTGCCATCTGGTTATTTTTGGTTTAGTGGCTCACACAAAGCAGGTGGCTTGGCATTAAAACAGTGTCTCAGTCTTGTCACCCGTAGACAGGTTTGCTGCATATTATGGTTGACTGGAGAGGTATCAGTTATCAACATTGACCTGAGTTATCACTGCCAACCAGACCAATACCCACTCAATTTCCCAACAAAACCACTCCTGGGGAAGATGCATGCTGGCAAAAGCTCTTTACTTTTTTATAAGTGGGGAACAGCTGTGTCTATGTTTTTACCTCTGCAATTTGAAGACAGAGGTTATACTTTCTAGGGCTGAAAAAGAATCGCTGACTTTAGCGATTCTGCAAACCCAGAGCAGCAATCCTGGATCTAATTAGGTAATTACTTTATGTAAACTGCTTTGTCAACAGATTCGAGTGGCAACTGTATTAAAAAGAGAGTTAAAACCTTATGTTATAAAAACACATACTCTGCTATTAATTTAATTTCCCATATAATTCACATGTAATAGCTGTGTAACAAAGGCCTATAAATTGGTTTCATCTTATAGGCCACAAATTGTGTAAACTTGTTGTTTTTAAGTGTTTCCGAATTTGATAATCTATAGTATATTATTTAGAAAATACTATGGATTATTCATAGTTGTTCAAGCTCTTTTAAGCTATGTACATCTATCACTGGTGAAATGATCCTATAACAGTTAAGTCATTCAATTTAACAACGAAAGTACAGTTACTGCTAAGTGTAACTAATTGGGTTCTGAAACAGTGACAAAAGGCGAGAAAAATAGAACCAGACCAGTTCTAGAGCAGACTGAAAGAGATGAAGATGAGCTAAAGGTTATTCATTCAGTGCTCCTAGTTTCTACAAAAGTTAAAAACTAGCCTATACCCTTGTCAGTAGCTAGAGTGAAACTTATAGGAAGATATAGTTATTAAAGTCGGGATGTCATTTTCTAGCAAAGTCTAGGTACAGGGTAGATATACCAGTGTAAATAATAGGAACTCATTTGGAAACTACATTGTAAAGATAGACAGTCCAGCAGCAAGAAAAGTGATATGTGATATGTTTATGTTTTTATGTAAGATTAAAGCTGGCAAAGAGGCACAATGTGAAGCTTACATCTCAATTTGATCCTGAGCTCAGGTTACTGTCTCTCATGTTCTACCTCAGGTTTTATGAGTGTAGGCTCCGAATCCATTGTGAGCCTGACCAGGATAAAACGGTTACTGACGACACAGCTTCATCTGCTTGTTGACTTGGCAATAAACTGATGAATTTTAAAGAAGTTTTAAGGTTTTTATTATGATAACAACCGAATTTTTATTTCTGATCTAATGCTCAGGACAGTTTTCTAGTGAGAAAGCTAAAAGGACTGCAGTAAGGTTAATCACTATAAATGATTCCATGTCTCTATGAATGCATCAGTCTTGATTGCAAAATAATGAGAAAGAGACAGACAGAAAGTCTTGACAGTGGTTCAGAGGATAGAGTAGATTAAGTCTGAGGCATGGTGAGCTCAGCCCCTGCTATAATATACATTATGGGAAAAAAGACTCAATTAATATGCTAGAAGACCATGTTAGAGAATACAGTTTCCCAGTGTGGAATCGTGTTCGTGATCTAGCTGTGGTAATGAGTGTCTGCTACATGCAATGAGAATGTCTCAGTGAGTGTATTTAAAGTATGTGAGAGATCAGTTTCGCACAAACATTATTGTAGTCTGGGGCGAGGTGAGATTCAATGGTGACTAACTCATTACTCCATAACTGGATAGGCGTATTCCCAGCAGATTTTGCTATGATGAGGCAGGGTGGCTGAAATAGACAGTCCATTCCAAGAGATGCATAGGTCATGACTCACTGTCACTGACAGGCAGGAAGAAAAAAAGGAAAGGAGCTGGAGTGAATGACGGCGTATCAGACACCTTAAGCAAGTTTGTTTTAGTGATGTGGTAATGGCTAGACATGATACTGGATGAGAGAGCTAAAATCTAATGTCTCCCAAAATGCATCTCAATATCATCTAGTACTCATAATTGGGCATATTTGAACACACTGACAAGTTTAAAAACTTAAAAGACTGTTATTTAGCCCTTCCCGCACTGTGTGGAAACTGTAGTATGTGTCGCGTGTGTGAGGTACGTGGTGGACAACAACACTAGTAGATGCAGTCACGGTAATGCAAAAATGTGTGTTTAATTTTCTCATGATTTCCAGACACCCCCACCGTCAATACAGATTTATCCTCTTTCAGAAATATCATCAGAATCTGAAGATCCAGCACTAGGAAATTCTCAGTCCAAGTCAGTCATAATGGTGTTTTATCGTGGTGTTGTTCACTGTTGTCCACCCGTGACATCATCACGCAGTGTCGGGGGGGTCACAGTAGCACTTGTCATCGACAAAGGGGGGCCCCATATTAAAAAAGAGAACCACTGATTTAGAGAATTCATTAGGATGCTTAAATATACCCACAGCATTCTTAAATTACCTATGATCCAACTCACATTCAACTGTAGAACAGAACTGCAGGTGGTACCTGTACCGTTTTGTCATACAGAATTAAATAGTACATTATTTAAAATAGGAACACAATACAGGAAGGTGTGAATTTTGTCATCAAGAAGAAATAGTAGAACCTAAGTAAGTGAAATTATGATGCTGACAGGAGCGAACTGAGACTGAAATAATAAAGTTAAGTTTTGATTTACGTAGGTTCGTACATTAAACATCAGAATGTGGGGAAATGCAATCTCTGTGACCGTGATGTAGTTGTTAGAGCCAGATGGGCTGGTGTGAGATTTTCACACAACAGTCTCTAGAGTTTGCACAGAATGGTGTAAAAACAAAGCACCAGTTCAGAGATGAATAACCAGGTGAGAGAAGTACTTCAAAAAACACACATTACAACCATGCTGAGAAGAAAGCAAAAGCTCCAAACCTGGAAGTAAATGGGTTACAATATTTGAAGAACACAATGGGTTCCACACAAGAATAGCAATCTGAGACTACAATGGATGCTGGTTCAAAACTGGACATTTACAGAATATCACTTGCCCAGTTTATAAACACTAATTGAAGTGCTTGACTTGTAACTGCATGATGTTATGCATTGTGATGCTGCCACATGATTGGATGATGGGATAGGGAATTGAATGAACAAGCAGGTGTACTGGTGTTTATATTTATGTGACTATGTCACAAACCTTGTATTGAAGATATTGTACTTAATTTTAAAAGGTGGCACCACAATATGTATGCATGTGATCAATAATTAGCAAGAAATTGTGAAAACTTTTATATTTTTATAACACTGAGGATTAGTAAGGATTCTCAGGCTATAATTATCTGTACTAAGAAAGACAATGATGTGGGCTCCTTTTTTTATTTGATATCACCATGGTATTATGCACTTTCTGAAACTTAAAACACATTGTAATCAAGAAGCAGCAACTTCAGCTCCATTGTATAGTTATAACCTGGAGGCAGAACAGGTTTGCACAGTGAAATGAGAAACATATCCATTAGTGAGGAAGCACAGCAGGTGGAGGAATGTTTCCTTGGGGCACAGGAAAAAGGACATAAAGCCCTACTTTTCTTTATTCCTTATTCTCTGTAGTGCATTTGGATCTATGCCTCAATAGCACCTACTTTGCACACTGAATGAAGAAATGTGTACAAATGGAGAGACGTGTTTATGGAGAGGAGATACAGTTCGTTGGACCCTAAACCTAATCACATTCCTAAACGTGCATCTGTATGTGCTTGTTTGCTTGCTTGCTGTTTGATGTTCTTTATTCCGTCAATTTCTTTCCCATTTAGGAGCGTTATAACTGTTTACATTGTTCTGTCGGAGGATTTGTTCTATGCATATCAGTAGTGATCCATAATAATTCACAGAAATTGCAATTGGGTTCTACTTTTGGTTTAAATGAGAACATACAGGAAAGAAAACAAGAAAGCTTTGATTAGAAAAAAGGAAATATCTTTGGATTCATTTTGGATTAACTTTGAATTATCTTTGTTTTCTTTCTTTCTTTCTTTCTTTCTTTCTTTCTTTCTTTCTTTCTTTCTTTCTGTCTGTCTGTCTGTCTGTCTGTCTGTCTTTCTTTTTTTCATTCCCACATCCAGGGCTGTAACTGAATTACTTGCTATAAACTATGCTGTGTGGGAGTCTTGGTTTCCCGCAGCTCATAATTTAACCAGATTTATGGCTTGGGATTATTCTAATGCTTATTGTAAAGTCTGGTTGTTCTTAGCTTTCTTGTGCTTTAAAATATACACTATAAGAATCTGAAAGCTATTTTATTGACCTTGAAGCATTGTTAATGATGGTAATGCAAATGGAAGCCTGTTGCTTCAGTCAAAGTAACACTATTCTACATTTCAACACCTTATGGAGCGATTTTTCACCTCAGAGTCATACTATGTGAGCACATGCATCATCATACCCTGTGAACTATATATACTGTGAATAATCCTGCATTAAAATTGTAGGGGCAAGAGGGAGGCATGTGCTAAAAGGATTATTGCTAAGCACAAGTGTTACTTAAGCATGCATTTCTAATGTGACTAACTCCTTCTTCATTTCTGTGATGAATATTTATATCATTTTAAATGAAGTGAAGTGAAAGTGAAATTTGAGATATTTATCTCCCTTTATGCTTCTAGATATATCTATGCAACATTTCTCAAAGTATGTACTGGAGTATGATTGTTTCAGTAATATTATAAATGTCAACCATAGTCATTTAGCCCCTTAAAACATTTTGTAACTTCCACTTTGCTTAGTTATCGATTTTGTTAGCATAGTGTTATAACACTTTCTAGTTGATTTGCATTAGAATAAAAAATTACATTAGAAACCCAAAACAATTGGCTTTGCTTGGTGTATTTATACAGCAGAAAACAGTCGGTACATGACAGTGCCATGCCATTAACATGAATGAAAATATCGCTTATATGACCTTCTAATAAATGTAGTACACTCAGCTACAATAGTTGTCATGGCAATCTAATGTATGTCAGGCCAGAACATGTCATAAGACAGCAAATATCACATGATAATCATGTTACCTTGGTCATCAACTTGACATTATTATAATAGTTACATGTCTTTAGAACAGGTAAGGATATTATAAATGTTTATATAGATTTAAAGCAGTTGCCATCAAAAACTTATGTGTTTGTTATGAAGTAAACTTTCATCAGAGAGGAGTCTTGTATAATAATTGGCAAAAACAAATAAATCAAACAAAAATAATCATCATTCCCACTGAAACAGCTTGTGCTTCATAATCAACCTCACAATAATCATTATGGCTATCGTCATCCTCCCTAAAATCATGTCCTTCTTGTGTTTTCTCAGGGTTGGCACTCTAAGTCCTGGCCATTGTTGTTTTCATGTGGGCTTAGGCTTAGCTGGAGACAACAAGTGTGGCTGAAATATTTCCAAATGTCAGCTCAGAAATTCCACCCACTCCACTTTATAATCTGAGTTTATTACCAAGCTTTGCTCCCTGATACATAAATCATCTTCACGCCTAGTATTAGGACAAAAGGTGCATTTGAAAACAAAGCTTTACAAATTGCTGTGTAATAAAAACCAAGTGAATCTGGATGACCTCTGGCATTTACATACATTCTGCTGCGGTATGTGGATCCCGAAGAGAGGAATAGTGCTGATAAATACCTTCACGATTTATCTCCCTAAAATGTCCTTGGTCCATAAGACAACCAATACATAGATTAATGTAATTTAGAGTAATTAATATAGACATGCATTCCACACTTTCATAACTTCATAACTATAGTCCTGTTACTTTCACTATAGGTACTAAATTGTCTCAATCTATGTTAATCATAACAATAAGGCCCACAGAGTCCTACTTACAGAAACAAAGAAAGAAAAGGACTGGGTTTGTCATGAAGCTACTCATACCTTGTATTGCAAAATTTATAGTCCTTGTGCAATTAAGCTGTTTTGTTTTATTTATACAGTAACCTTAACTAATGCTAACAGATAAATCCTGAAATAGAACTGTGTCATTGCAAGATGAATCCCATGAACATACACATTTCCATTGTCTGCTCTGATGGAAAGCACATGTAATTCATCATATACCCTACAGCCTTGTCTTTAGTTCTTAGATTATTCAGCACACCTGTTCTCAGTTTCCAGCAGTCTTTAAATGCACACCACAAGCATTAGTTCATGGGCAAATCCTACTCATGGATTACCACTCGTGACATTTCTACGTCTTTTGAATTGTGCATGCAATATCCTGGTTGGACCTTACTTGGTCTTGTTCTTTGGATTTTTGTACCATGGTTGATTTCTAACAAAACACTGACGAACACAGTTTAAACCAGATATCTGAGTGCCAGAGATTACCTAGTTGCCAGTCTCAAATGACCACATATTACATATGCTGTGATATGACAGGATATGTGCTATAAATGAGTCAGACGTGCATTTCTTGCTTTATTTAGGCATGATGCTTGGCAGTGGGTGTGCCGGTCCTGGTGACAGCTGTTCTCCTGGGATTTTTATACAACCATCTCAAGGGCCTACAGAAAATAGTGTGAACACAAAACAGTGTTAAGTGATCATATGAACAAAAACAGCTTTTAGAAATACAGGGAGAAAACATCAGGCTAATGAACAGATCAGACTTCAGTGGTACAGTGGATTCAAACTGACACCAACAAAAAGCTACAGGATGATTAAGACAAACTGTGCATGGAGCTTTCTGTTCCTGATTTTGCACCTACTAGATAAACTAACAAGGCAGGTGTCTAATAAAGTGGCAGCAAGTGTACACAGTGTTTACAAACCCCTAAAAAGTCTGATGCACCACACATTAGTCACTACTGACCTGGGATTTGACCATATTATTTCTGTTTATGGTCTTATTGTCCAGGGGTTCAGGCACGACCAGGGATCCAGGAAACAAAACAAGGGGGTCTGTGATTTTTTTTTTTTTTACAATTTAATTACAGTGGGATGTACAATCCACCCACCACATTAGTCCAATTATATTTAATATTGTTTTTTTTCAGTAGTTATTACAATATTTGACTGATGTCTCAGAAACATGTAGCCTATGAATAATGTTAATGACTAATGTCTTCTGTTTGTATAACGTTCACTCCAGCTGAACGTGAAACTTGAAAAAAGACCAGGTTATGTTTTTTTAACTGCCCACTGTAGCCTCAGATTCCCGTTCTTGCTTGTTTTTGGGAGTGGAACCTGATGTGATCTTATGCAGTCAAAATATGAGGTGCTGTTCATGCTGGGATGCTTGTCTGCTCACCATTGATGCAAAATCTGTTCACAGCTCTGATAGCAGGACCGTTGCTCACTGGATGCTTTTGTTTTTCACACAATTCTATGTAAACTCTAGAGGCGGTTGTGTGTGAAAATCTCAGGAGATCAACAGTTTCTGAAATATTTAAACCAGCCCACCCACAACCATCTAGCACCAACAATGGCATGGTCAAAGACATCACAGATCACATTTTTCTTAGTCTGATGTATGTGAAGTTTAAGTAAGCACTTGACTTGTGTATTGACTTGTATGCTGCTCACACACACACACACACACACACACACACACACACACACACACACACACACACACAAATATCAGCCATAACATTAAAACAACTGGCAGGTGAAGTGAATAAGAGAATTATCTTGTAACAATGGCACCTGTCAAGGTGTGGAATAAGTTGATGTGTTGGGTGCAGGAAAAATAAAAAAGTGTAAGGATCTGAGCGACTCTGACGAGGGGCCAAATTGTGATGCCTGGGTCAGAGCATCTTTAAAACTGAAGGTCTTGTATGGTGTTCTGGTGTTCAGTGGTTAATACTTACCAAAAGCAGACCAAGGAAGGACAGCCAGTGAACCGGCAACAGGGTCATGGGTGCACTGACTCATTGATGCATGTTGGGATCAAAAGCTAGCCTGTCTGGTTTGATCTTACAGAAGGGTTACTATAGTACAAATTGATAAAAAAAAAAAGGTTAATGCTGGCTATGATAGAAAGGTGTCAGAACAAACAGTGCATTGCATTTGCATTACATGGCATATCATGGGGGTCTGACCACCTTCTCAAAACAAGTATATAACCTTCTTAAGTGCAATTGTAAAATTACAATATATTGCCCACATTAATGCCTGGAGGAATCTTGCAATATGCTTTCAGACTGCTCTAAAGTGAACCATACCATTTCTTAACCTTGATGTTAGTTGAAATTCTTGTCTGCCTGTCTCACTCATTGCTCTTTAAAGTTTATGTTCAAGTATGTATCAGAAGCCAATGGAGACACTGAAGTTTGCTTGACTGATAACAAAAGCTAGTTTCTAAGTTAGCTAGTTAAGTCACAGTTTGGCTAATTAGCATCAACTAGCTAAAGTTTGCCTTACCTATCATTAGCTAACTAATGTTTGCTAGCTGATAGTAGATCATTTAATAGCCAGTGCTGGCTTGGCATTTCTTTATCAATATAAAATATTATATATTACCTAATGTTAGCCAACACCACTGCTTAGTCATGAGCAGTAAGACAAAGAATGATTCATAGTTGTAGAGAGTTTGACATAGATATAGAGTTTATTGTTTTATTTTTGTCTTGGTGTGACTGTGGTGGTTTAGTGCGGCCTTTTTGATATATTTTTTTTGATGTACCCCTTTTGTTTTCACTCAGGAATTCAGTAGATTTACCTGGCTGTTACTGGGTAATTGAAAAATATTAAAGTCCATGTCTACTAAAGGCTGAGTAATTGTATTAGTTTAAAGTAAAATGTCGAATGAGATGATGTGAAATATTGACTTATTTTTTCTGTTAAATTATTTCTAAAATAAGAAAACAGCTGGGTAATTTAAATGATGTTTTTAGTCAGACACAGGCCTAGATGATCTATGGTAATAACACATCTGCTTACATTTTTGGCTTGTTGATAGTGTTTTGGTTTTGTTTCAACATTGCGTGGGTCTGTGTTTGAGAGGAAATGATGGGTTGCTGCTGCTGTGTGGGTCTGACTTGCTGACAGTTTTGCTCTAGAATTCTTTGTTGGTGACTACAAAAGTTTAGATGTGGTACTGCCCCATGGGTTATTGATTTATAATGGATTTTGGTAATGGATTTATCATCTACAGACCATAGGCAGTATGATAAACAAGAAAGATGCTGTAAAGTTTGTCTGAATTCAGTTCTCTGAAGCATGTGTCTGCACTGTACTGGATTGCCTTTATGCCCTGAAGAAAAAGTTGACCACCCCCTCAAAGTCTTTATGGAATTTGCACTTTCACAGCTCCTACAATAGGCATGAAAGTATCAGAACTGGACTACAAATCAAAGGAAGATGGTGGCCTGATCTGTTTAATCACATTTTCTTTTATCTCATGTGGAAGGCAGGGTGTGTATGCATCAATTGCCTGAGGAAGAGGTGGCACCAGAATGCATGGAGGCGGATGGAGAGTGATACTTTAGGCAGTTTTCTGCTGGGAACCCTTGGGTCTTGGCATTCATGTGGCTAATACTTTGAATATACCACCTACCTAAGCATTACAGACCAAGTACACCCCCTCATGGCAACAATATTCCCTAATGACAACAGCCTATTTCAGCTGGACAATTCAGTCTGCCACGCTGCAAAAATAGTCTGCTGCTACTGTTTTGGTGTCAGATACCACAGCATACCTTCAGAGGTCTTGTGGGGTCAGAGCTGTTTTAGTGGCAAAAAAAAACAGGCTAGCTTTTGCTCCTCCCCATGCACATCAGTGAGCCTTAGGGGCCAATGGCCCTGTTGCTGCTTTACCAGTTGCCCTTTCATTGACCACTTTTGATATATATATGTAGGTGTGTGTGTGTGTGTGTGTGTGTGTGTGTGTGTGTGTGTGTGTGTGTGTGTGTGTATGATAGTGCCACCATGCACAGACGTCACAGGAATGAGGCTACAGCTGCTGCTTCTCTAATAGCAATCCACTTCTCATCCAGGCCTGCCAGAAGCACCTTACCTGGGCTAATGAGATAAAGAACTGGGCTGTTGCTCAGTGGTCCAACATTTCTTTTGGAAATCAAAGACCTATAGTCCAAAGCCAATGGAGCCGTCAACCAGGAGATTTTACAACACTTCATGCTTTCCTCTGCTGACAAGCATTTTGGAGATGCTAATTCCCTTTTCCAGCTGGAATTAATTCATTCCCCCAGTGCCAAAACTACTACCAAATGGTTTTCTGACTATGATATATCACTGTGCCTGACTGGTCAGTCAACTATCCAGACCTGAACCTCATAAAAAATCTATCAGGGTATTGTCAAGGGAAGGATAAGGAACACCCGACCCAGCAATACAGATGAACTTAAGGACACTAATAAAGCAAGCTGGGCTTCAGTAACATCTCAGCAGTGCTACAAGCTGATTGTGTCCATGCATTGGTGTAGTGATTCAAGGTAAAGAAGAATTAACCTAGTACTGAGTAAATAAATGAAGATACTGATGTTGGACACATCTGTATTGTACATTCTTTTGAAATATTTCACATGACATGTTATGAATGTATATATGAAAACCAGAAACCCGGGTACAGACGAGCATATGCAAACTGTACAGGCTGATGGTGTCTCCATGTTTAGCAGCGCTTCATCCTTTTGGAGCATGTACAAGGGGTCCCATGGAATGTCAATATATATATATTTGGCCCTGCGATTCACTCGTAGTTCATATTGAGGCTTGTCGCGCGCTGCTTCAGTAAGCGTAGGCTGCGTCCGAAATCGCGTACTTAAGTACTCGCGTACTGAATTCGACTGTTTTACCGTTAAAGCAGTACGCAATTCCAGTATGTGAGCGAGCAGTATGCACAGCCTCGGGCGCACTACATCCACCATACGGAAATATGCGATTTCGGACACAGCCTAAATTGAGTGATGGTGAAAGATCTGTTAAACGGGAAGTTTCATTTTATTTGTGTATTGTATATTCAGTACTGCCTAGTATGTGAGTGAATAAACTCCCTTACCATTTTCCCAGCAGTTTTTTTAGCATAACATGTGTTCGCCATTTTAATTTTAACATTTCACTTTAAAGCCTTATTCATTTACATAGATTTAAAA
>JAOVVF010000010.1:7073020-7096433 GCA_028565595.1 Duopalatinus emarginatus | reverse complement strand
ATATCTAACAAGATGCAAGACGAACAGTAATTTCAGCTGGAATAAACTTGTTTTCTTAAACAAATGAAAAAAAGACATGGGAACTGGATATGGGAACTGATAAACCTTGAAGAGCACCTCGTTGTCCTTAGCTTGATGAAACCTTTCTGAGGCCATGGGTGATTTTTTCCCATACCAGCAGCTGTGGATTTTTTAAGGGTAAAAAAGCAAATCTAGGATTTTAACCACTAGAAAGAAGACATTTAAATATAGCATTCCAATAAGATATGCAGGAAATCCCCATCAGTGCAGCTCTGACCCCTCAGGAGCCTCATGCTGGGAGCGGGATTGCCCTGAAATGGGTTTTCACAGATTGTGTGATTAAGTGAAGCCAAACAAATTTCTCTAAACTGGAGTGGAGGGTGAGGAGAATGTGGGTGAGACCAATTTGAATAATGATGTTAGTTATCTGTGGAATCAGATTGACTGCGTGATTGATAGCCAACTCCTGGGAGTCACACAGAGGACGACAGGAGTGATTTTGTAGGGGAAGACAGACAGGGCTGTGGTGAGCCACTGTTGCCAATGATAGTCTAGGATTGAGCCTGAGCAATGTCTCAGGTTACAAGAGCAACAATAAAAACACGCACTGCATCAAGCAAAGGAAAGGAATATACAGAGGCATTTAAAATTGTCCATGAATTCAGAAAGCACTGAGGTGCTCTAGGCTATGCAGCATGTGTGTTCATATGGTTCACATAAACCATCTAAACACACATTAAATAAAGCTTAGATGAAGAAAATTCTCACCAAAACCACTGATTGTGTTTTTAAATAAAAAAGCAATTTAAATGTATTTCTATCTAATATTTTTTTCTGTATTCATATTTATATCTAACAGGCTAGCCAATGCTAAAACTATATGCTAATATGGTTTCAGAAAAACGTAAACAAATAAAAATATGAGGTCTGGTAGACCTTAATACTCTTCCTATGACAGAAAAAACTGCAGCAGTGCAGTTGACCTCCAGTCAAGAGGAAAATGGAATTTTATTAAATGCCAATCAAAACTGTACAGCTGCCTTCAGCATATGTAGCATCAAGCAGTGTGAATTGTATTATAATAATGTTTCAGTACAATCAGAGGCATCCCTATTTACACCACTCCAATTTAAGATGTCTAATATACGGTATAATATAAAAAAC
This sequence comes from Duopalatinus emarginatus, assembly GCA_028565595.1. Lineage (NCBI taxonomy): Eukaryota > Metazoa > Chordata > Actinopteri > Siluriformes > Pimelodidae > Duopalatinus > Duopalatinus emarginatus. The sequence goes on along the minus strand of JAOVVF010000010.1, from coordinate 7,095,248 downwards.
AAGGAACGTGTAAGTTGGATGGTGTGTGTTGGATCCTATGTGTTTAGTGATTCTGGTGCTAATTCGTTGGTTGGTGTTGCATTTTTATTTTTATTTTTATTTCTGTGAGAGGTTAGCACTTGTGTTCCTCTCTGATGTCACTGCCAGCGTAAATACAAGTGAAAAACATCCAGTGATCTCAGCATGAGCGAGATGCTCAGCACGCTAGCTTCTAAAAACAAAATCATTATTTTTGCACTAACCATGGTACAGTGATGCTCAATGTCATATTAATGAGACATTCAGCATTGAAGCGGTGGCAAACACTGCACTCAATGTCCCAGAATTCAGTCCAGTTCATATTGAGTTCCATACAGTTCCATTGTACTGAATGGAGTCAGAAAATGACCTCAGTTTTGCTGAATACCAATTTATGAGATGACAAATACAATGGTACTGATGGTGTTATTAGAATGACAGTTGCATTTGTGAAACCTTATTTCATTGTACAGTGTAACTGCCGGTTACTGTGCATATCACAATAACCTCTGAATCATATTGGTTTATTTAGAGATGAAGCAAGAAGCTAATTCAGACTGGCACACACTCAGCAGGTAGTCAAATTGCATTGAAGGAAACTTGTATTAAAATAGATTAACATGTTGACGAAACTTTAAACTGTAGAAGTCAACAAAGAAATTTATGACTAATTTTGGAAAGCACTAAAGAAGACATATTAATTATAAATTTATTCACAGTATTTTTTTTCCTTCACTTAACCTATCATGGCCATCAGGCAGCTTTTTCCTCCCACGTGAAGCCTTGGCCCACATCTTTTCATACGGCTGCTGAGGCAACAACAGGGGCAGCGTAGCATATTCTGCGTAGCCCACTTCTGCATGCATGACCTTACCTCACAACCATCCACCATAGACTAGTGTGACTGTGATTAATGAGGAAAGCCATCCCTCTCTCCCTGTGATCATGATCAATTTTGCTCTCTTGTGCTTCAAGCCATGGATAGTTGTAGCATCAGTGGGATTTGAACTGATCTCCATATGATAAGGTAAAGGCTTTTCTGTTGTGCACTTAAGAGCAGGGAGATTTATAACCTATTACATTTAAACCATAAAATCCTGACAGTCTAACTGTAGATATTGAACAACATGGAACGTTTGTGAGAATGTGTATGTGCAAATCTGAAAGAAGTGCCTGAAAATGAAGACAATAGGAACTAAATAATGAAGGGAATTGAGTGGAGTGCAAATAACACAGTAGACAATGTTGTGGTATCATTGTGAGGGAGAAAGACAATTACAGCACCAGACAATCCAAACATGCACTATGTAATTTGTAATCGAGCCTAATGGCTAATCAGCATTTTTAAGTTAAATCAGCAGTGTAGGCAGTCATTTCAGAGAGCCATTAAACATAGGTTCTAGCGGGATGACCCCTGCAAAATAAGATAAGCCGTATGACAGGCCAATACATAATAGAGGGCATAGGAACATGTGCACAGTATGCAAATGAAAAGGTTTATCTCATTATATTCCTTTCATGAGGTTTATTATAAGTAGAAAATATCAAATGATTCTGATCTTATTAGTCAGAATAACAGGCCTATATATGAGTCCACATTTTTACTAAAATATATACTGGATATGCAAGAGGACTATGGCATCTTATCAGATGAGTAAATAAAGACATCACTAATATTTTCATCATCAGGTGGCAATATTTAAAAAACCACTCACCAACACCCATGGAGGGGAAAAAAAAAAGCTGCTACCCAGGTGTCATGGTTTGGAGCTGCCCCCAGATCCAAAATAAATCCAAAATAACTGAGATAAGTTGCTAGTACACATACACACAAAGAGTCTGCTTGTCAACTGTTGTCACTTTTGAATTTTGTAATTATATTTTCTTACCGAAAGAAAGGAAGGAAGGAAGGAAGGAAGGAAGGAAAGAATTAAGAGAGATGAAATGGTCAATAAATCAATCAGGAGTAAAGTGCAGGTATATAACATTACCATATGCTAGTTTGATACTGTGACATTCACTGCAGTAGAAAGTCAGACAGCCATTTTAATTACAGTGGTTGTATATAAATCTCAGTGGCAGGTTTTAAGTATATACTTGAAGCATCAGCTTGAGCATAACCTTAGGAGATCAGCTGACATCTATTTTGGTTTGTTGCCAAATTGCAAATTGCAGTGGAATGGGAGCTGCAGTGTCCACCAGACTGGGCTAAAAAGAAAAAGCCAGCAGTGAGTAGTTTTTACACGCTTCTTAAAGTGGCACCTTACACTTTTAGAAAGCCAGAGGCAACTGGCCTCACCAGGGCAAGTGCTTTTAACAAGGTAAATGTCACAGCTTTCTTTTTCTTTCTTTTTTTAGAGAAGGTGTTAAATCATCATTCACTTGGATCAGGGGACATCTGGAATATGGATAAAAACTCTGATGACTGTGCAGAAACCAGACCAATTGGTGGCCAGGTGTGGGTTTAAACAAGTAGGGTCACTGACATATGTTGAAAGACGTACTCTAGGTACTCTATAGGTGCTAGCATGTGTACTCTCAGCAACAGGAAGCCGCATCTCCACTACTTCCCACTAAATATTCAGGCCGACATTTGGGTGATGAATTCAACCTTACAACAGAGATACGTTCTTGGAGAAAAATTTGTACCATCCTATTTCTCAGATTGCCCCATTCACGACCTTGTCCTTCCATGCCCCAGCACAAAACTAGTTTTGCCAGGGCCCAGCACTAACCCAGCCATAAGCACCACCTTAACCCTGCCTAGTAATGCTAGCCCCATCCACCAATCAACACCAGAGGCTATACCCAAAAGCTGGTCCAAAGAAAAACCAACCAAAGAAAAGGAACAGTTCTTACACAGCAGATGCTTCTTCATCAAAGGAAGATGAGTGCCTGTGTTTTGTTTGTGTGGAGCCCTTTGTGAACAGCTGTCCATGAGAGACTCCATGAGGTCCAGTGCAAACAGTGGGCTTATAAAGAGTGCACCCCTGGCAAGGCAATTTGTGTGTGCCAGAGTTGAGACTTTGATTCTGATAGTTTCAGACCAGGGTTGAGATTTGTTTTGATGCTTGACCTTCTATGTGAAATTTTTTTAAAATGATTTGTGTGGTTGGGTCTGATTTAATTCCCAAGTTCCAGAATTGATTGAAGTTCTATGATTAATCAATCTTGTAAAAAAAAAAAAGATAAAAAAAAGTAAAAAAAAAAAAAAAAGCCCAACCATCAATTGATTCTTATGTTATCTCACTAATAAAATGCCTGCTCACTATTTAAACTCTTAATAATATATAATAATGAAATGAATGCAAATGAATACAAAATATACCCCTGAGCTTTTAACAATATGATGCATTGATCTCAAGATATATAAAAGATAGTGAACAGTCTACCTGGTCTCCCCTACATTATTTGACAGCAAGCTGTGGGGTTTAGTTCATTTTTAAGACATCTTGTCACTTTACTTTAAATGAAAATCTATGAGAAGTTTGTAAACACTCTTTCCTTTATGTATGAGCAACTCACCAGTAAATCATTTACAAAAATGCTAGTGATTACATACACTGTAAGATGCAAATCGGCTGTTTTAAAAAAGAGAAAGAAAGAATTGCTAAACTACGGTCATTATTTATATGCTGATTGGTTTAATCTGAGGACATATCCATCCTTCCTTATCATTATGTGAATTATTATTACATGTCTCTTTCATATAGTCATCTAAGCCACATAAATTAATTATTCTTTCTTGTTAAAGATGCTTTGATGCTTTGCTCTCATTAGCTTTAGTTGCCCACACACACTTTTTGTGCTTGAGCTTGAGCCATAGTAGGTCCCAGTGATACAGCGAGATCACTTGAAAGATAGATAATAAAAATCTGGGTCTCTCCAGATAAATGATATACATGGTTATAAAGGTTTTAACCAGCAAGCTGAAATATTTTATGTAGAAACTGAATTTGTCCTGAGCTCTAATGATCAGTGTGTTCTCACATAGACAGCACAGCATATGTGAATAAGTCAGCTGAATCTAAAATGGGTTTTACCTGCCAGGCCCCTCAATTTTTCTCTTCTCTCATTCTCTTTCATCTCCACTGGATGCTCAAAATATTCCACTATATCACCAGTGAAGTGAAGACCAATCACAAGGGCATGAACGACAGCATTTTGAATTTGCTTTAATTCTGTACTGAAACATTTCTTAACCATAGCTCTGCCTTCTTGTCATCGGCCGCACAACCAGTGACATGTGAGCCGTAAATGGGATATAAGTGTCAACCCAAGGCCCTGCAAGATCTCTGGTATCCAACCAAGTGTACCATCGAGTCCAAGGCATGACTGTAGCACTTTCTGCACACTTGGCTTTCGAGCATCCTTATCTCTAAAGCCAGGGACCAACAGCAGGCATGAAGCATAGTTTAAGAAAAGGATCATGCAGTTTGTGCAAGTAATAAAATCGATTTGTCTAGTGTAGTGTGACTGATTACATACTAGAAGGTCTACTGGTTCCAGAGCTTTACTGCTTGCAGATTCAAGGGAAAGTGAACAGTACTGTTCAAAATTCAATATTCAGCATTTGGTATTCAGGGTGATCAGAATTCAATATTCAGTTTAGTATTCAGGGTGATCCAAAAGCAGAAAAAAGTTTTTCTTTATAACTGATAGTGTTTTCACTATTGACAACATTGATAAACATATTTAGTAATTGTAGATTGTGTGACTTTAGAGTAGGATACAATTACATTACTATATACTGTACTGGTACTTTCTTTTCTCTCTAATTTAGACATGTCCAATTCCCTCTTTCCTCTATCATACAACAGCTACCGACCAGGGAGGGCAAAAGCTATCATGTGCTTCCTCTGAGTCACATGCTACTCCTTTCGGTGCTGCCTGCTCATGCAATGTCAGGGGCAGAGTAACACACTTGAGAGAAAGCTCTACCACCTATTTGCATGAGGTCACAGACGCCCATGATAGGTTAGCACTGCTGTGATTAACAGAGGAGAGACGGTACACCACTCTTACGCTTGGCCAATTCTGCTCTCTGATCTCCTGGTTAGAGATGGTTGTATCATCACCCGGGATTTGAACTCTTGATCTCCAGATGATAGGGAGAATACAGAAAGAATTTTAACTTATGGAAAATTCATATGTGGTACTGTGGTTAGATTTTGTTAAGCGAAGTTGTTAAAAAGGAAACCTTAGGAACTTTTTTTTTCATTTAAAATAATTTATGTTGAGGATATCTGCATTCACCTAGTATTTTTTTGGCTTAAAATCTTAATTTGCATAGGATTTACCCTGTTCTTTTACTTATATTTTTAAAGTCTGTTAGATGCTGAAATAAAACATTAATTTTCAGGTGAATAACAATAAACAGGAAATAGTATATGTATGTATATATGTAGTGTATTACTTCTAGAAAATTCTGTAGTGTCGACAATTGCCACCTTTCATCCCTGTCCAGTAGATATCAGCGAGTTAGAGCTGTAAAATAATGTACACCCTCAGAGATGTAATAATTCCATACCCTGCCATCACTTCCATATTACCTGCACTTTGTGCTCTGGCTGTGGATGATGATAGCAAAAAAAAAAACCCTTCCATGATGTAGCTCTTGCCATTTCGTTTCATTTCCCCTAGAGAGATTTAGTAAGACAAGCTCCAGTGTATATGTCATCTAGTCTTTGTGTTCACTTAAAATACTCATTAAGGCACTTTCTCCTGGTCAGCTCCCTTTTTGTGCATCACTGGACAGATCCCTAACACACTCAGGGTGTCTTTTAACACATGGTAATCACCTGTCTTGAAATATGTCACGGTCAGGATCAGGTTCTAATAACTTCTCCTCCTCCTAGTACCAAGGATTCTCCTGCATCAACAAGAAGCAAAGGCCTACCTAACAATGGGCATCCCATTAATGTTAACTCTGTTGTTCTATATAGTCTATATACTATTTAAATTGACTACTGTTATGAATTTTGACAATGAAAAGTCATTTAGCAATGTGGGCCATAGTACCCTAGTGTTCACTGGTGTGTGTGTTTCACTGCACGGATGGGTTAAATGCAGAGTTCACATTTCACTGTGTGCAAGCGCAGTAGGCAAATAGTTCACTTTCACTTTTCTCATATATTGTGTTGAGTTTGTGTTTAATATTATAAATGTTTCTAAAGCAGTATGAAGACATTAATGAATGAACAATACACAGTAAGTGGAAAGATTACAGTCATTACTTACTGACAAATTAGGTTATAAGAAAGGCTTGTTTGACCTTTCTTAAAATGTTCAACTTCCAACATATACGCATTATACGCATTATGTTATATCAACAGCCGCAAGACCATGTCACCTATACTCAGTTTCAATGCGGCTTTTTTTTTTTCAGTGCGGCTTTTCTACAAGGAGGGAAGCTGATATCTTTGTGGGAGGGCAAGGTGGGGCACTGGGCTCTGCTCCTAGAGCAGGTGTTACTAAATGACAGATGGAGGAGACAGAACAGAGAGTCCTTGAGCTTCTCCCGTAGCTCCACATGCATGTCTCAGCTCCACAGGGATTCCACTGTACCTTTCGGTGTCCTTCAGTGCATAGCCATGACCTTCATTTACACACACACACACACACACACACACACACACACACACACACACAAAGAGAGAGAGAGAAAAAGAGAGAGATCTACTGTCCCGCAGAGACACACTCTTGGACTGCATAGACACATTTGCAAGCAAAGAAGTACTCACCAATGCATACATTTCTCACTCACTTTTTTTCTTGCTCTCTCACACATGCTCACAGAGTGGCACAGTTTGTTCTTCTCCACCCACACTCTCACACTGGGAGGGCACACACACACACACACACACACACACACACACACACACATACGGGCTCAAGGACATGCAAGCCATTGAGCATACCAGTTCCATCACTTTCTCACTTTCATCCTCTCTCACACTGTCACACATACACTGCAGCTTTTTACATAATGCAGGCCATTTTAAGTCACGGTCAGAGCGCTTCTCAAAATGGAGCATCTGTTCCTCCTAGCTTTACAGTCTTGATAGACAGACCTGCGTCAGCTTGTAGAGAACACCCTTGAAGTTTGACAATATACACACTGTTACTTAGCTTGAGCTTGGAGAAAGACTTTCAGTAACTGAAGCTTCAACTCAGTTGGTATAGGGGGCTGTAATTGTATCTGTAGAAAGTCAAACATAACAGGGCATGCTGTTTTAGAAAAATAATCAGTGATTGGGTGGTGGGATGTAATAAGACAAAAAATCCACAGCTTGTTACCAAGAAAGTCCAAAAACTGTTAAACGTCTAAAAATATAAAGTTACAGTTTTATATATAGAGTCTCCTTCCAAAAAAGCATGTGCACCTTTTTAAAATATTGCTTAATACAGTCTATGTCTGGAGATGGACTGGCAGGTGTTTCCACCTATAAAGAGTTATAGGAACCAAAGAAGTAGCATTTTTTGCATGAGATATTGCCTGGCTGTTTACAATATTGATGCAGTATGAAGTTTCTTTGTCCTTACAATATTTCAGTGTTTTTAATTGTGCTGTCATTGTAGACAGACAAATAATCTGAAGTACAGCAGTGGTGTGTCTTTTCTAGCTATTGATCACAGTAATACAGTAATAGCTCTGTAATTCTATAAAACATGCAGCATCTGCAGTTTTTACAGTTTCATAAGTTTTACAGTACAGTGCTAGTAAAATGCACGATATGATGAACACATTTTATATCATTTGAATGCAGCTATATTACCATGTCTGAATATATGTACTGACACTGATGAAGTATAATATATACAGCATCTGCAGGTTTGAGAATTTCATCAGGAACTCTTGCTTCTATAATTACGAGAAAAAAAATGGTAAAAAAACAAAGGGCATAGCCTCATTGAATATTAAAACCTAGCTCTTTGTTTTTATCTATATAAAAACAATCTTTGTATAATCTTTGCATGTTACATTTCAGCATAATCTGGAGTTCTCCAAGTGATTTTCAGTAAAAACAAAAACAATAATTTCTCTGAACCGACTTTAAAAACACAATAAAGCATTCTCCCATCTGTGTTAACTGCAGTATAGTCAGCAAAAAAAAAAAAAAAAAAAAAAGCAGTTTTTTAAGGTTTAAGCCAGCTAGCGGCTTGCTATAAACAGATCACAGGGTGATCTTACTGTGCCTGGCTGAACCACTTGCTGAGTTTCTGCACAGTTGGCAGCACAGATCTCCACTGCAGTGTCGCAAAGTCTTCTGGGACACAGCTGTCTCACTTGGCGGCATGGCAACTCTGTCACGATCACTTGAGCTAATTAGCCTTAAGAGCTCAGATTAGCAGCGCTGCACGGCAGAGAGATAGCGATGCAGGAGAAAACAGCCTTAATTAAAAACAGATAATGAAACATGTAGGAGCTCAGACAGGAGAAAACTGCAGTGTGAACGTAATCATCAGTAATGCAAGCAAGTGCAGAGATGTATTGTGACAAACACACACACACACATATACAGGCACAAAATCAGTCTGATGTATAAACACACACACTTGGTTTATGTGTGTAAAGGGATTTTCTCATTACCCAAGTCAATTTTTGTTGTAAATTTAAAAAAGCTTAGATTAGAGCAAAAATTAAGCTAGAAATGATTCTTTTCAGCATAACAAGTTTTGTTTTTTGTTTAACTCACAGGAACTATCACCCAGCCATACAGTCTCCACATTTCTTCTTAGTTTTATTCCTATTTAGTTACTGCAAACTTCAGTTAAATAACTAAATACTAACCGGGAATTTAAACCACCAGTAGTTCTATAATTATTGGACACTGAAATGGTTTGACTGCATGCCACATTTTTGTGCTCATCACATATAGGAGCAAAATTTCTGTGATGCAAGATTACCCAGGAAACGCTTCATGTTCTGACTCTCCTCAGGCAAAGTGTAGACCACAGGGAATACGCTCCAATGAATATCAGCATTTCAGACCCAAAGGTTGCTAACGGCCTTCAGGATGCTACCCATGACAAAAATTCAATAGCATAAGAAAACAACCTAATATGGTGTCCCTCCAGATTTCAGAATGTTTTTATTTGTTCCAAACTGCTCCTAAACTTGACTGAATATAAAATAAGTACATGTATTTCTCTATTTTATAACTGTCCTCATATTTACTAAAGCCCATGGGTTTTTAACATTGATCCAGCACTTTCAACCTTTATTTAGTCCAACACAATAATACCTTGCTCCACCACATCAATTTCCTAACACCATTAATTTCCTAATTAACTCAAGAATGACATACATACATCATAATGTGATCATTTAATTTAAAAATGCTAAACACTAAACATCTCCAGAAAACTTCAACATATCAACAGATACACACGTTTATGTGGAGTGTCCGCAGTACAAATCCTTGTATATGTTGTTACAATCAATAAAGTGTTGTAACAAGCAATTCTTACAAACAATAAAGTATTATGATACTTTAACTGGGGATGATCTGAAAATCTATTCTAACCAATCAGATTTGAGAAATGAACATCTCTGTTGAGACAAGAATTTGGAAGTGGTAACATGAACCGTGTTGGGGAATTTAAGTGTGAAAGAAGTTTCCATAGAACTGAACTATTCCACGAGATAAAGAAATCATTTGTAATAGTGTAGTGTATTGATTTCTCTTGTCTAGTTATTGATCACACTAATACAGGCACCGCTGTGCTATATAGAACACAGTAATAGCTTTGTAATTCTATAAAACATACAGCATGTGAAGTCTGTACAGTTTCACAAGTTATTCATTACAGAAATAGAAAATGGCAGTGATATCATACAGACCTACTCCACTGAAATGCAATGAAACTATATTACCGAGTGCAGCTATATGTCCTGAAGCACTTGCAGTTGGATACGAGTTGCCTGAGTAAATCTACACCATGCTCTGACATGCTTGCTACAACTGTATACTGTAATGATTTATAATCTGACAATCCAGTGTCACCCACAAAAAGCTTCCAATTTCAGAGTATAACATAGATAGTATAGATTTGTGTCCTCACCACTTACTCCAGGGAAAAAGACAATTTGCCTGGTTTGACTTTCACACTGATAGAGTGGGGATGAGTAGATGGTGAAGTAGTGTGTGCTGTCAGCGAGGCCAAAATGCTGAGTAACAGCATATTTTCCAGCTGCAAACACACAACAAGCAAAACTTCAGGGACAACTTTGAAGTTTTTACTGAATGTGTATTTTACAGCCTACACCTGGAATAGAAAAATCCCAAGATGTCTCTAAGCTAATTTATGTAAAGTCACACACTATTTAAGGTTTCTGCCTGTGCTGAGAAAGCTGATCATAGAGGAACATAGGAATGTTCCAGAATGTCCCAAACCCCATAATGCATGCTAGATGTTATGTCTAAATAACACACAATTTCATCCATTCATCCATTATTTAAGACGTTTATTCTACTTGTGTCATGGAGGGTTCTGGAGTCCAAACCCAGTGATCATTGAGGGATAGGGCAGGAAAACCCCTAGACAGTTCAATTCAATTCAATTCAATTCAATTCAATTCAATTTCATTTCAATTCAGTTCAATTCATTTCAATTCATTTCAAAATAGCACTCCTAACAATGGACATTGTCCTAAACATTATTGTCCTTTACAGAAATATAAAATCCAGATGTTACATTTATAACAATTTCATCCATAACGAGCAAGTTCAAGGTGACAGTGGCAGGGAAAAATATCCTGAAATGAAAAAAAAAAACAACTTGAGAAGAACAAGACGATAGTACAATTATAAATAATCCATTTGCTATATTAAAATGGAAATCTATAGCCAGGAAATTTATTATACTTTAATGTAATTCAGTGTGAAGTTGTTGTTGAATTCTGTCATCTACTCACGGACACTTGACTGATTGAGAGTAAACTCAGTCAGATCACAGAATAAACAATCAAACTGACACTAGGGGCAATTTACTATCTCCAATTCACATGACTGCATGACTTTAAACTGTGGGAAGTAATTGGAGATCCTGGAGAAAACCGATACAGACACAGGATGAACATGCTTCTTCACACAGAAAGGACCCTAGCTGCCTGTTTGGGGAATCAAAACTAGGCCCTTCTAGCTGCATGGTGAAAGCAGTACATATTGCACTGTGCTGCCAGTACACTAGTTATTATAGGAAAATGCACTATAAGATGACCCAGGTACTCAGAGTACCAGAGACTCACATAAATATTATTTGTCTATTAGATTTTTTTTGTTGTCTCCTTAATATTACAAAAGATTAATAAAAATACAAGAAGAATAAAAAAGATAAGAAAAAATGTGCATATATGTGTCAAAATACAAAATAACACTAAACGCTCTGAAATCTTTGTAAGCTATGAAGACTCTGTAAGCTATTGATCTGTTAGTTGTGTGTTCATACATCATGACCTGATCACTGGTTTTATAGTGTAATTGTGTTGTTGAATCCAAACACAGAGCACAGAGTCAAACAAGCAAGCTATACACTTTGGCACATGACGATTAATCATATATGATAATCAAGGCCTAACACTCCCAGCAAATTAAAACCACAGCCCTGATTTTAAATTATTACAGGATTATCGTGTTTACCCATACCAGCTCTGAAACACAATGATTTAGAGTTCGTGATGTAGTTTGTATTTTGATCCTGTTACACTTCATTTCAATATTTACTCCTGCTGGGTGGTGCAAAAGAAAAGGATTTACCCTACCTGTGAGGCTGCACTTCAAAGATAACACAGTCATCCATAACTGAGTGTCCAAGACACTATGCTGTTTTGGTATGTGAAGGAATCGCATACTTTCTCCTCTGTTAATCAGAGTAACACTTAATAATCATGGACATCCTTGAGCACATATATGTAGAATAGGGCAGTTAGCACATTCTTCCATGCGTGTACAGCTGTGCGGGTTGAGCAGCAGATTAAACATTAAACACAATAAAAAAATGTTCTGTTATTCTAAGATACATCTTGGAACATATGAAGGTTCCTGCCACATAGCTTCTAGTATCATTTATTGATATAGAAGGGTAAAATTGTCATTATGACAATCTTTTTAATGATTTCAAGTTAAATTAAGCTGCACATTAGCATGAGTTTATTAAATTATATTGAAAATGTTTGATGCTGGGTGCTGTTTTATGCATGTTACCATCAAATACATTGATTGTGATCTGTGAGAGATGAAAAGTACAGCTTCCATTTATCCAGAAATGTTCTGTCATGTACAATATACAGCTTCGAGTTTGAAACTGAATATGGCAGGCGATTTGGTACAGACAGTCAGCAGGCTATAAAGATGGCATGTTCCACTAATGCAGTCCAAGTATTGCAGAGAACTACACTGAAACACATACAGCCACTGCTAATGTGCACATTCAGAGACGTTAATAAGTGCTGGCTGCTTCTGTGATGAATGGATGTTTGAGATAATCAGAACTTATTATCTGCATGGTCCACATCCTGCAATTTCTCTCACCATGTTAATGTTGTACCGTTCTGACCCGTTGTCCCTTCTGTCCCACTACTGCATTGAAATAGACAGAAGCGACCACAGTAGGGGGATATAAAAGACACAGAATGAGCGAGTTAGCTCATTTATTTTCTTTTTTTTCCCCATCCTGATCTTTTTTAAAGAGAAGATACTTCACAGGGTGATGTATTGCATTGTGATATCTAGTCATCTGAAGTCCTTTGATTCACCTGGGTTTTCTCTCTTTTGTTAGGGGCCACCAAAGACATGGGCAAAATGCTGGGAGAAAAGGAAGAGAAGGACCCTGATGCTGAGAAAAAGGAGGAGGAAAGACAAGAGGCTCTCCGACAGCAGGAGGAAGAGAGGAAGGCTAAATATGCAAAAATGGAAGCTGAGAGGGAATCAGTCCGACAGGGCATCAGGGATAAGGTAAATGCCAAAAGGAACTCATTATTAGTGTATTATCTGTCTCAAAAAATGTTTGATAATGCTTACATAATAATTCATATTTAATACTTTCAGGATCATTTAAAGGTGAGATAAATTTTTCTAGAGTCACATAATATTGTACAGTGCATTTATACACCACTCAGCTATAACATTAAAACTGCCTGCCTAAATAGCTGTCTAAAATCTCTCACCAAGCACTGGATAGACTCCACATGACTGAAGGTATGCTGTAGTATCTGTGGCACTAAGACTAAGGCACAGGAAAAGATGTGGTTCTTCTCTGGGATTAGAGCAGACGGAAATAAGATAATCTATGGTCAATGGTTTTGTGGTTTTCTATTGTTATGGCTGATCGATGTACTGCATATGTTATATGATAGCTTCAAGGTTACCAGCACATTATCACTCATACATAAAGCTTTGTTTGCCGAAGAGAGACATGTGCAGAGGTAAGCATACAAATATTTGCTGAGTGGTAGTCTGTGTATCAGATAGAAAGGACCTGGGGATGCTTGTGTTGATTCAGAGTCAGGGAAAAGTGACAGCTTAACCTGGCTGAGCATTTTGCTGTAGATAAAGAAAATAACAGTCTTTCACTTCACATATAAACCTACCAGCCTTTTTACAGTATGGACAGAATTATAGAGAAAAGGGCTACATATAACCTTTTTTTATTAAGGATTTAAAGCTCACTGCACTTTATTTGACCAAAAATTTATTTATTAGTTATGCCAGTTTGACACATTTAATTTAATGCTGCATGTACACATCAAATTCTTTCTTACATTGTATAAACAGGTACATTGATACTCTGTAGATGTATTGTTAAGGACAGTTAAGGACAGCCTGGTGCTAGAGTAGCCAAAGAATATAAAATATACAAAACACATACACATAATTTTACATACATGCGATTACTTCACTCATCTGGGAAGGCATTTCACTATATTTCAGAGTTTAGCTATGGCAGAGCCGGCCCAAGGCATACTCAAATTATGCGATCACTTAAGGCCCCAATGCCACCAGGGGGCCCCTAAAAGCACCAAGATATCCTGATAAAAAATATATTTAAAAAAATAATAACATTGAATGATAAAACAAAATGGTATTACACAGGTAAAAGCTATTTTTATATTAAATATTTTCATAGTTGGCACACCAATACTAGGCTAATCAATTCCTCATGTTGGCTGCTGCCACTGTTGGGCGAATGCGCATATGCGCCGCTTGGGTGGTTGATAAAGGCGAGGGCGTAAGGGCTCCTGCCTTAGGCCTTCCACTTCCTTTTTTGTTTAAAAACTATAGCCAGAATGACACTGGTATGATGTAAGCTAATTACAAATAATGCTAATGATTGTGGGTACGTTGCACACCCAGTGTAGCCCATGGAATGATGAAGCATCTTGTGCTGAGGGGGTGGTATGGGGGCCACAAATGAAAATCTGCTTAGGGCCCTATAAAGGCTTAGGCCGACCCTGGGCTACGAGGATTTGTGCTCTCTCAGCTACAAGAGCATTAGTGAGGTCAGGCACAGGCACAGGAGAAGTGGTGTGCAGTCATCATCATTTATCCTAAAAGTGTTCTGTGCGGTTGAGGTCTGGACTCTGTGCAGGCCAACCTTGGCTAACCATGTCTTCATGGAGCTTTGTGCACAGGGGAAGTATCATCCTGGAACATGTTTGGGGCTCTTAGTTCCAGTGAAGAAAAATCTTAGTGCTACAATACATATAAACATCCTATACAATTTTGTACTTCCAATTTGGTGGCAACAGTTTGCAGAAGAACCAAATATTGGTGTGATGATCAAGTGTACCTATATTTGACCATATAGGCCTAAGGTACTTTAGTAACTTGGATTGGATTTATGCGACTCAAGAAACAATTGCATAAAAATTGAGAAATTCAATAACAGAGAAAAAAGAGCAAGAACAGTAAAACAAACAAACAAACAAACAAACAAAGAGAAGTCAATTTTACAATGCTAAATATACTTCCCACTGTGTGCCAACAATGATACTCCCTACTTTGACTAGATGTGCACTCTTTAGACGAGGCCTCTCACTTCCCATTAACACACTTTCCAATGAGGTGACTGTCTGGTTGCAGGTTGAAGGTAGTATATGTGTAAAATTGTTAACAGGCTTTGAACCGGTTAGGCACCAGTGCTGTGTGTATCATCTGTTAGAATTATTTAGCAGTAGTTTGTTTAGTGTTAAAGATTTTGTTAGGTTATGTTGGCTTTTGGAGCTAATGGACTATGTTCATGGAAGCATGAAATTGTGAATCATTTCCTACTGTGAGCTAACAGAGTTTGATTAGAACAGATATATTTATATGCAAAACCTCATAGTGTGCATCTAGAGGATAAAGGAATGCATTTCTTTGGCTCACCCCATGGGTCTAATTTGTCATAAGGATTCTGACTGCATCCTGACATTTTCTGAAGATGTGACTGAAATTCCGAAGACATTCCGAAGTGTGCTAAACTTTATAGTTCAGCAGGTATCTGCCTTGTAAGCCTTTGTAAAGTAACTCCTATGAGTTTAAAAGCCAAGACTTATCCTATTATCTACAATATTAATGGAAAAATACAACAATTAAACCATTGAACAGACATATAATCAAATTCTAGCAGGGAAAAAAAAAACATTTATATCCTCAGAAAGGACATAAAAATAAGACAAGCCAAAATAAATTAGGTCCACTGACTCTTGGAGACCAAGTGAACCATTTGTCATCTAAAAGACATGTATAATGAAGTGGCCTTCCCTGCCAATATTTGGCACAGCATTTTAATCAGAATGTTTATTTTAAATGAACAAATGCATGTAGTCTAAATGAATTTCGGTTAACCACTAAGCTAATTGTGAAAACAGTCAAGGAATTAGACAGCTTTGCCAAGTGGCATTCTGCCAACATCATGAGCTTACAGTCATAGACATACAGTCACAGGCTTCGGTCATGGGCTTAGAGTCATGGGCTTATTGTGATGCACATGAAGTCATGGGTTTGCAGTTATTGACATGCAGTTGCCAAGTTGTAAGTTAGTTGTTTAAGCGAGTGGTTTTCGAACAGGGTTTCAGGAATCCACAGGGGTCTATAAAGCAAAGCTATGGGGTCTATGTTTTTTTTTTTTTTCCAGTAATAGAAATTACAACTTAGAAGACATCAAATGTATTATTGAGCTCTTAAAAATATTAGCCCAACTGCCTGACAACTTGAATCAAATGGGTTTCATCCAATACTTGAAAACAAAAACAAGTAGTCTATAAACAATGTAAACTTCTCAGTTGTATAAACGAAGCAAAAGTAAGTTGCTCTAAATAAAGGCTTCTGTCAAATGGCATTAATATATAATTGTAACAGCATGAAGAAATTTGCACTGCTCTAATTGTTTAAGATGTTGTCTGTTGTATGTTTAGTATGGTATAAAGAAGAAGGAGGAGAAGGAGGCTGAAGCTCAGGCTGCCATGGAGCAAGCATCTGAAGGCAGTCTCACTCGCCCGAAGAAAGCAGTGCCCACTGGCTGTGGTGATGATGAGGATGAAGAAGAAAGTATTGTGGACACAGTCATGAAGTTTCTCCCAGGTCCTCTTGTAGACATGTTCAATAAGAAGTAACAGAATCGTGAATGTGTTGTTATTGAACCTGTCATAAACGCCATAATATCCACCCTCACACCCCTTACTCCCTAGTCTTCACTCATTTGTTCCAAACTCACTGGACTCAGTGACCATGCCGTGACTGTAGTCTTTAATTTGAAGTCTTCAATTCAGAAATCATGCCGATAATAAAAAATTGTGCACAAAAATTGCAATTATATGTTTCTTTTCAAATTAAAGACACATTTAATGGCAGAGTCCAGGCAATGGAACGACAACAGTAATTACCTGAGCATCACATATTTTGTTTGTAAATAGCTTATAAAAAGACTATATATGAATACCAGAATATATCAATATATACAAAATTACTAAGAGTAAAAGCCATAATTTTAACTTGGAGAAAGTCCTCCAAACCATATCATATTTTTTGATTCAAGTTTGCTGTTCTGTTGAAGATATTACTGTTAAACTCATGTGGTGGAAGTGTATAACTGTATGTAAAAGCACCATAAGCACACCATTTATCATAGCATCCATTAATTATTTCAAATTGTTATAAATGACTGGAAGAGTCCTGGAAAATGGAAATAAGCAAGGGGGAAATCATCCTTTTTTTTAAGCATGAAGATTTTGTGAATGCACTGTATACCACTTCATTTGACTTTTTAGATGAAATACATTGATATTTAAGGCAATAACTCTGTTTTTTTTATTTTGTTGACTCATACATGCTACCTTATATGCGTAAAGCTCTTCTTTTAGAAATTACCGTATATCCCTTGTATGTAAACTCATTGTACCAATCTCTAAAAGTGTAATGATGTGGATTCAGGCATGCGAATGTAGTCACGATGAGTGAAAGCATAGAGCTAGGTGCTATATTGAATCAAAATAGCGTAGCTTAGCTCGTACTGTAAAACGCTAAGAGCGACATTGAGCGCATACTACTACAATTGGACCAATAGGGCTATATATACATACATACATACGCATATATATATATATATATATATATATATATATATATATAATCCATAAATCCATATCCAATAAATTCATATATATATAATCTTCACTTTCATCTCTGTACAGTAATGAATATAGTGATTCAGTGTTTACATATTTGTTTCTATACACAACTCAGTTGTGCATACACTTTAAGTGAGCAGACAGTGACAACAGTGCAATATTTGTTTCTGAATGAAGATGTCCTGTGTCCGTTGGTTAATTACGGGAATCTTGTCCCAGATCAGCAATAACAGACAATCTTCATTGTTGTGTATTTCGAGCTTAATATTTTATTCAAGAATGTTAGTGTACAGATGCTGTGTTGTCTAACTAGTGTCAGTCAAACAAAAGACTTGAGCTATGTCTAGCGTAAAATGCATCATGCCGAAGAAAGTAGGGAGCGGAGATTTTCTTTTTATTTGTCAGGATAAGTTTCAGCGTGGGTTTAAAGCCGGGTTTAGTTTTTCTCTTTTAATGTTGCTTCAGTCTGTGTTTTGAAGATTGGTTGCACCTTCATTTAAGTTGTTGTCAGTTAGTGTTGTTGTGGTGATGTATTCATAGTAATTGATTAGAAGGGTCTAATATCTGAGAAATCAGATATCAAGGATGACCGATGTGGAAATATTGTGAGGCTTTCTTTTAATAATAAAAACTAAGATTAGTGGCTTTGTATAATGTACGTAAAATTAGATTTGAATAAATACTGAAGATGTTTGTATTACAGTAATTCACAATTATTATATATCAGGTGAAATCCTCAGTTGCACACAGTTCAAAAAATTGTGCGAAATGTAGTTAGCTATCAGCTGCCACCGGAGTGCTTAAAACATTCCAGATATTCCAAACATTCCATCTGGCCTTGGTTGACTTTCCAGATTTCTTTTTGTTTATTTATTTATATGAAGCTATTGAAGCATAGATGCATTTAGATGCATTCTGATTAGCATAGATGCTTTTAGATAAGACAAATTAAGTCTAATCTGAAGACGTCTGCTGGGGCTTTGTTATTAGAGATCACATGGTAGTAAAGCCTACAAAGTAATCTCTATATAAGCTACGTGTCCTGCCGTGTACTACTGAGAGCAACAAATATATAGGATTTTACTGTGTTAACTGTGTAGTCCATTTTAACCAAACTAGGAAATTTAATTGTTTGAAATGACTGTAATGTAGAAGATCCTCCCATTAACAAGAAATTAGTGTAACACAATAGATTGACATCTAGAGCACAATGCGTAATGTTTTATTTTAATACGTGTATAAACTGCCTTCGGCTTCAGTCCCTGTTGGTGATCACATATTGTGTCCTGTGATATGAATACTAACATACACTGCCCTGAAAGCTCCATCCAGCACTGCCCATTTTCACGCTGCCCATCTCCTCCATGACTATGTTTTCTTAAACCAAAGAGTGGGTTTGTTTGTGACAGAATGTTTTAATGTGAAATTCTTTATTTTTGAGTCTTTTCCCCCGTTATTTAACACACCACATTATCACGCATTATAATTTTACTTTAAGTCCTTGTGTTATTAAATGTCATCAAGTTTGTATACCTGTGTTTGTCTCTATACTTATGCTGAGGGTAAGCTCCAATCCATAATGTAATTTCCAGATATTTGAGATCGGACAGTATGTTTCTGATTATACCATAAGAGCAGAACACACTCAGATCCCCCTCCAGTAATCTGTGGCCCAAATGGCATTGTGACAGTTTCCAAACCAACAGATATTTATCAGAATGCAGCTCAAGACACACACACACACACACACACACACACACACACACAGTATGATTTTAGCCCTCACCTTTCAGCTTGTCCTTTTCATTCCAATGTTCACAGCATCAAAAAACTGCCTGACTATGAGCCGTTCCATTCTTGTGACTTGAATGTAAATGTGTGTTGTTTCTCTGCATTGTCCTTATCTGTGTCCTCTGTGCTGATACAAGATAAACGGTTTTTGCTGTGGTTTTTATGTCTGTAACTTTATCCTGTTCCTGTCTTTCTGGTGTTGTATTTTTGAGAAAATCTGTCCTCTTTTTGTGTATTCTTTTGTAACTGTGGAAAAAGACAACTCTTCCTCATCTCTTCTCCCTCTCTCCTTTTCTTCTCTTTCTCTTCGTTGGCAAAATTGTATGCATGCATATTGTGTGCGCTGTAGGCAAGGTTGTTAAAGATACTTCTGTGTGTCTCCTGTGCTCCTAATCGCTTTACCTGTTAGCCCCCACTGCATGCCCATTTTAGACTGATTTAACACTGTACCACTCCCGCTAAAATGGAATCACCACACACTGAGAATAAAGTGATTTCATAGAATTGCTCATGGTCCTGTGTCTCTGCTGTGCTGCCAGAGCGGCCGAGTGTCACGCTCACAAAGTTGTTCTCGAAAGTGGGATTCCCAGAGAAGCATGTCTCACTGCGGTACAAGTTCTGTAGACCGAGTCTGCTTTGTACCCGCATGGAAATCAGATGCGAGGCAGTGCTCGCAGATCTCAGCAAGAAACACTGCTGCATGTACAAACACATTGTGATTTAGAAATGCAGTGTGCTGCTTCTTTTATACTGATTTCCCCTAAAGTTAGATAAAGGACGGTCTTTTTTTTTGTTCTATATTTTTTGCGAACAAGTTGGCATCAGTCAATAAACGTGAAAAGGGCTGTGAACTGAATGTACTGTGTCATTCAAATGATGATAGGACTGTGTAACTGTGCTTCAAATGAAATTCTCAAGTGCAGGCTTTAATGAAAGTGTTGACTCTCACCTTAAAAAATAAAAATAAAAATAATAACATAGAATATTATTATATTTAACCTATATGTATCTAATACTGTGCTGTGGCTCCAGCATTACAGATCACTTGCTAGTGAAGCCAACAAAGTAACTCTACCTGCAATATTACCTTTCCTGCCATGAACTAGAGAAAGCTACTACTTCAAACTTAAATTAAGCCATTACTATATTTCAATATCGAAAAAATACTGGATGGAAACAGACCTATACCTATACTAAATCATAGTCAATCTACTAATGTTCTATTGTCTGCAACTTTTTGTTTTTCTAGGAGTAAATAATTAAATAATTGGCATCCTTCATATAATAATTGAATGTCAATTACACATTTTATGAGCCATGTTTTGAGTTCAAAGACAACATACACATTCACTTTAAAAAAAAAAAAAAAAAAAAAAAAAAAAAAGATACATTTATCCCCCAATTGGATATTAAATTCGTAAAAAATAATGAACAAAATCTTCCATCATATACCTATATCATTATATACAAGTACTACACCTTTGTCCACTCTTTCTAAAAGCAAATGTGTGAAACAGCTACTATATGCTTAGATTTGTCCCACAGTTTGTATTAGACAGTGTTAGTGTAAATCGTCAGACATGTCCTGTTTACCATAATTAATTACAGCGCTACATTTAACCTCCTGGCGAGTCCTAACCTCATGGCAGAGGCAAGCAGGATTTGGACTGAAATATTCTAGCATCCAGTTCACTTTCACCTATTTTTATTTTTATCATTACCATCATTATTACTTTCCTCATC
This sequence comes from Duopalatinus emarginatus, assembly GCA_028565595.1. Lineage (NCBI taxonomy): Eukaryota > Metazoa > Chordata > Actinopteri > Siluriformes > Pimelodidae > Duopalatinus > Duopalatinus emarginatus. The sequence continues at coordinate 7,074,082 of JAOVVF010000010.1, read as the reverse complement.
CTATATTTTAAATAGGTTTAACGAAAAAAATGTTTCTACATGATGTAAACCATTCAGACATTCTGACTCACTTTCCATTTTAAACTATACATAAAACATTTCCTCACTGCTTTTAAAAGTTAATAGCTTCACTTCATTGAAGAGTATTACACTACTGAGCATTGTGAATCTTGGAGCAACTTTGGAGACATGTACTAAGGATTAAATTATGTAATCATCATTGCCCAATTCTGACATTGTGAACAGCTTCATAAAATTAATGACTCAAGGAAACAAAGTAGTCATACATCTTCTTGTAACTAACAATGTTGGAGACATTTTGTCATAGACCTTATTTCATGTAGAACACTTCGAACTCTTACATACTTAGATTGTTGTAGTGGGACTGCGTTCTTTAATTCAATTAAATTAATTGTGTGTTACTGAATACAGTTTCATTAATAATCTAGATGTGATTAGTCTTCTTGTCTGCTTGGAAGATGGAGACAAGATGGATGTACACAACGACCACCTGGCAGAAACAACCAGGTTTGTACTACAGTCTCCTGACACATACCAGAATTTATCCTTACAAAAGCCCCTCAGCTGCCAGCCACAAAACATGCTAAACATTTATTAATTACTTTAGTTTTATAGTTTGTGCGCCGTGGGAGCAAATTCCCCAATTTCATCTTTTAAAATACTTTTATTGTATTATTTAATCATTTTAATGTACTTTAAAATATTTTTAAAATATTGTTTTTAGATTATTTAAGGACAAATAAATGCATTTATTTAAGCAGAAAAAAGTTTTTGAAAAAATATCTTATTTGTTGCTGTATAAGGAGGTTTAATAGTTGAAAAATTAAATCCACATGCACAAACTGGCTCATGATATCTTAGTCTGATATCTTTAGACTTGCAGAAAATGCAAAGAAAAAATAGAAAAGTATGGTTACTTCAAAGTTGGGTGTCTTCAGTCTTCAATTAAACTCTGAATCATTAAAGCACAATTTCAGACAATGATTTTGACTTTCATTTAACATATTCACTTTATATATATATATATATATATATATATAT
>JAOVVF010000010.1:7059397-7071939 GCA_028565595.1 Duopalatinus emarginatus | reverse complement strand
TATTACACACACACACACACACACACACACACACACACATAGCCTGAATCACATTAATCATTTCACTGTGAAGATATACATGAAAAATATTCTTACTATAATTTTGCTCATCATTCCAAATAAAAGGGCAGTTTTACCAGCATTGTCAAGAGACAGATAGAATCCACATCACATACAAACTTATACTCAAAACCAGGCAGGAAAAAACATAAAGTAAAACTGAGCAGTGTAGAACAAACTCTTAAAAATTTTTAAAAATTAAAATTAATAGGAGGGAAAAAAACCAACATGGAAGCACCACCAAAAAGACTCAGTGGAGTGGCAAAACCACGTTCTTAACAAATCAGCTGGTATAAATTGACAGACTAAGGTTGACAGGAAACAGGTGAGTTTAATAATTGGGTGAGTGTGATTGGGCTAAAACTCTGGACTGGACCTGATCATGGATTAGGATGTTAATGTCATGGCTGCTGGAACTTCTGGGTTAAAAAAATGTTTGTCAGGCAAACTAAAAACTGAGCTTTGAATAAATAATAAGAAAATAAATTATTTTATTATAATTATAATTATAATTATATTATAATTATTTATTATGATTAACTGAGTGTGCTCAGTTGTATATCCTGCATTGTGTATTTAATATTGCATTAAATATGAATCCATATGTGTCCTTTGTTAAGCACTAATTATTCCATGAACGCAGATTATTACATATTGCACAATACAAACAATGCCATCAAAAAGCTTGCATAAAGGAAAACATTGCTCTGGTACCTCTGGTGCAACTACCCACAGTCTCAAAGCTCTAATGAAAGTAAATAGCTGTGGAAAACCGCTGTCTGCTTGGCTGCACACAAAGAGCCACTATGATGAAATCACAAGGGTACATAACTGCTCAACTCACAGTGATTAGAAACACAATTCACAGTGCATAAAAGTGTATATCCCCTTACTACCATGTGTAGCATCTCAGTCCTGAAGTGTATCTTAGATAGTCCTCTCCACACATAGTTGTCTCACAGCATGTGAACAAAGAGAGAATGGGGGTTAGCATTCATTAGCATTCGGACCTCAGGCTGGCCTTTTCAAACACGACAGTTTTCTCACAGACTCTCTGAATGAACTGCCTGCAGGAGAGCTTTCTATTGGTGTCCTGCAGAACTATAAAGTCAATATCGGCAAGTGCTTCACAAAGAGCTCCTGTGCCAGGACATTTAGAAGCCATATACCTCTTTAACAATATCTTGAATTTATACTTATTGTACACATGTTAATCATTTTGCCATAGATTTATCAAATTATCAACCCTCAGCTGCACTTTGTTACCTTAAATAGGCAACATAACATACCAAAGCATCTCTAAGAACACCATTATAGTGCAGTAGTGTCTATAATATCATACACTATAGACCATATATACAGATGTCTTCATGAACTGTTCATAAGGGTAAACAGCATCATAGCTTCATAAACTGTGAGGTTGCTATATGTTATATTGGAACATCTAAATAATTTACTTACATTTTAATTCAATTCAATTTTATTTTTACAGTGCTTTTAACAAGGAACATCGTCCCAAAGTAATTCTGTAAATAAGGTTGTTTAGGATGTGATCGTAGAAAGCTCACAGAAGATCACGCCATTACTGTGGACATGATGACTGACATCTTGATTGACACATGTGGGAAATGGATTAGAAACCAGAGATGAAAGCGCAATGAAAGTAATTATTAAAACTTATCACATTAAGGGTAGGTGTGGACATGGTATGTTGCATCTTCTCACAGAATATAATTTCCTTCTGATGTGCACTGGCACATATTCCTGAAAATATGGGCCATTTAATTTCAGGGGTCAGTGCTGGACTTTTTTTCTATTTCGACATGTTAAAGAGAGAAAGAGATGGAGGTCTAAGAAGATTGAAGAAGTCCTATTTTACAGATACTCAATTAGCAAGACTGAATCCTCAGTGATTTAGCCTGTACTGACTAAAAAGATATGTTCTCAGCCTCAGTGAGCCTATGTAATAATAACTAAGAAGACTTATAGGTTATGAGCTATGGAAAGATATATAAAAGATAAGCACACCCCATAACAAATGTGTTTCATAAAGCTGCACATTGTCTCCACATTCCACACTGTCAGCACTTTGCTAATAGGTCTATCTTAAGTTTATGCAAATACGTTATATTTTTTTTACGTTATAGATAGAATCAGCCAGTTGCTACATTTAGATATTTACAAAAAATACCACATCTGCATAGTATTTCCAAGAAGTGCAAATATTTTTCAAATCTCTATTGCTGCTAAATGATAAAATGCAAGTAGACTAGCATAGCTGTACTGTAAATGGTTATATAAGCCCATATTATTGGTCCTGTAGCTTAAGCTAATTGTGCTGAACACACATCCAGATAACCCCTCTAGCCATTTACCATAAGCAAATTTCTTCGAGTAAATCCCTCACTTCCTCCTCCATACTGTGTACATCTTAGGATTAAGCTCTGAGCCACAAAATTGAACTGCCAACCATGTATAGAAAAGTCATAAGTGAAGCTAACTCTGTGAATCTGACATGCAACTCTCTCTCTCTTTCTCTCTCTCCTTCTCCAATCGTTCTAAGTCTCTCTTTCTGAGAGTTCACTGAGGGGCACAGCATTGAGTAATTCAGCCTTTCATGGTTATTAAGCTTAGTGCATGCAAGACGGGCAAGGAAAAAAAAGACTCTGAAGAGCTTAGCTATAGCTAGAGGCCTTTGCTGCTATCCCATAGGAGCTCTTTGATATCTGATTATTATCCAACTGACTGATGAACCATCGGGATATTCAACTCACGATCTCAACTTACTACCTACACCTGCCTAAACTACTGGTCCAGTCCCCAGTCATATCACTATACTAATTATATATTATAGACTGGCTTATTTTTTGTTGACTAAATATAAGATGCTTTTTTGTCTTATGATTCACTATGAGCCCATGAGAGAGATATCTGCCCAGACACAAAGTAAACTCAAGGTAAATAAATTGCTTTGAAAGTGAGCTGAGTTAGCAGATCTCCTTTAGTACCAAAGCCTCAAGTGGGTTCATTAGGAACTTAGAGCCCTCAATAAATATCATAAGAAACATCCCAGAGTGATACACTTAAAGCTTGTTTTCCTGATACAGACTAAAGCTAGTCTAACCTTTTAAACTATTTGGAGGGTTAATTTGATTCTGGTCTAGTCTTTATCTGTATATAGAAAAATAATCCACAGAGTTTGGGAAAAAACACAAATGATGAAATACCATAACAATTTAAATAATTGTGGTACTAAGTAAATATAACAACATATGGCCTGGGTTTGGTGTAGAGGTAATGATTTTGACCTGTAGACACTATATTGTAAAAGAAAACCTCTACTTTCTCCTTGCTTTATTAAAAAACAGATCCTTTCCCCAGTCTTTGTAATTCATAAACTGTCTCTTTATGTACTAAGATTTGAGGACCAGCACAAAGTGTCAAATGTATATGTAAATGTAATTCATACATTTTGTACATTTTATGTGCAGATGGACACATCCAACCATAATGTCCTATAACAGAAACCAGGGGGAATCGAGACAAACTATTTTAAAATGTATTAATAATTTGGCAATTGTCTTATTTTTAACCACTAACCAGTTCTCCTTTTTGATACCACAGCTACCAACTAGGGAGGGTGAAAGCTTCATGATATTTTCTTAAACTGCTATTCATCCGCCACCAAAGAGAAGAACAAAATGCTCAGAGGAAAATGTTATTTACCCTCTTTCACATATGCGATTTCACAGATTATCACTAATAGCTAATGTCATGATGATTGACATGGATATAAAAGACGTTTGATTTACAGCCATGGACAGCTGTAAGATCATCAGGATTCTAACTTGCAAGCTTCTATCAATAGAGCAATTCTGTTTTTGGCCCATTTTGTTTATCAAAGTTTATTGTTCTAGTCTGTTTGTTGATTGCCTGCAATTGCTGAAGGATTTGCCTGCTTTCCTATTTGCATCAATAAATCTGTATCTAATATTCATGCCCAAACTTGATACTGAGTTATTTCATGCATTTGCTTTGAAACGGTTGAATTATTAAAGAAAATATTACCACATATGGGTACTGCAGAAGAAAATGACCTATATATATAAAAAAGCTTTTGTGGCAAACAGTCAGAAAAGCATGCAGTACTTTCCAGAGTAAACAGGACATCAGCAAGCAGACCTGCCTGTTGGGTCAGGCCAAATCAAATCTGCTACATCCTCATCAGAGGATATAAAAAGAAGCCATATGTCACTGCTATGAAAAATATGGTTGAAGATTTACCTATAACACTAAGACTAATATTGTTAGCATAAAATAGTCTAAGACTTTGTGTATCCTGTGCCTGAAAAACAGATCCCAAGAAATGAACACAGATTGATTTTTACCATTTTAAGCCACTGTTGCTGCTACCTTGCTAACTTCTGGGACATGTGATGAACTAAACAGCACAGTTAAGCTTGTGAACGCACCCTGACTCTGCAGTCCTGTTTCACAATTCATGCTTTTCTGCCATGATGTAGCATTAGCATGTAAAGAAAACACTCGTTAAGAATCCAGATGTTTTGATGCCTGCACTTAGTATGATTCTTGGCCTGAGGAACTGTCCCAGTCCAGCCCTGGCTGTGATTAGTACCTTCCAGAAGTGTGTACATTATTGCTGTGGTGTGCACGCACCGATCAGCCATAATATTAACACTACCTGTCAAAACAGTCACCAAAACATCACTGACTAGATCAGCGCCTGGATTCGACAAGACATCTGAGGGTGTGCTGTGTCTGGCACTCTGATGTTAGAAGGTTTTATTCATCTTCTCTGAGTTCAAACCAGACGGGCTAGCTTTCACATTCTGCACACATGAGTCAGCTTTGGCAGCCATGATCTGGTTGCTGGTTCACCATTTCACCTTCTTTGGAAACCTTTTGGCAAGTACTAACCACTGCACGTGCTGTTTTGGATAATTTGGCCTAATTTGGTCTTTGTCAAAGTAAAACAAATCCTTAAACTTGCCCACTTTTCCTGCTTACAACACATTAACTTTGAGAACTTAACTCTTAACCTTCTGTCTAATATAGCCAACTCTTGACAGGTGCCACTGTAACTGTGTGTGTGTGTGTGTGTGTGTGTGTGTGTGTGTGGTCACACTGCTGTGTGCACAGTAAATAAACCCCACGGTGCAGTCAAGGGAATGATTCTACTTTTAGTTTGAGTCCAGGATGTGATATGTGACATCTAGTGTCCATGCAATCAGTTTTATTCTTACAAAAAGGAAGCACAGCAGCCTCCTGGCTTTTCAATCATTATGCAGTATGCCAGGTACCCGAATGCTTAGCATTCTCCTAGACACTAAATTACAAGAACTGACCTTTACCCTCTCAGAACTTTAATGTTGTTCAGGGTGTTTTACACATTTTAGTTGTGGCCTTGTAAGGTTTTCTGAGGTCTTGTAAGCTTGTTGAAGCCGATGCTGTTTGAATACCACTTTTGTTGCTAGCATGCTAAATGCCGGGATTCGTGACTAGGCCTCACTCTGGCCTACCTTTGTGTATTTGAGGATGCACGAAAGCATGCTGTGGTGAACCCAGCAGAGAATCAATTACACTCAGTATGTTATTTTTGGATTTGCTGTGCCCACCACTGTGTTACTTGCAAGGATAATGTGCGATTGTAACTTGAAAACAGAGTGATGTGATAAGCATTTCAGCATTCACTACATTTTTGCACTACATAAATGTTTACTTTAAGGCTAAGCACAAAAAAAAATCATGAACAAACCTCAATAACAGTTAAGGGAGGGTTCGGGTATATTTCTCTTGATACTGCAGCAAGCAAATAATGTTCTGTACAGGCAGAACACCAGACAAAGGATTATCCGCTAGTGTTTGTCTTTTTATCACTCTCGTTTAATTGGATCTCTTAGAAATTTCTGTTGAATCTCAGGGGGAAGTTTGCACCTTCACGCTTTTCTTTCACCTCTTGTGTGAAGCTGATTAAATTGTGTAGCCTTGCTTTATGGCACTGAACGATAATGTCAGGGTATCCTTTGATTTCTATTAAGTGTTTTTGTGTCCACTGATGTTCTACTAAAGCTGGTTTAGTCTACTGCAAAGACTTAAGCACATAATTATTTTTTCATTTACATTGTATACTAAATCTTTACTTTCTTTATATCACAGCATTGTTGCATTCCTGCATCTGATTGGTCAGAATGTGTTTAATAATTGTCTACAACCACAGCTCTGACATTAGTTCTAGCTAGAAGTCAAATTATTGGTTTATATGTTAAGAATTTATTGTTGTTTTTATGGTATCAATGTACAGTGGCATAAGACATAAAGACATAAAATGCACAATCATTAATATGATATTAAAAAAATAATAATTTAAAGGAGTCTCCAGTGTCAGTGCTATAAATCTCTTTAGGACTGTTTGGAGTATCTGTTTCCTTGGTAACATGATAAACTGTGACTCATTCCTGTCATAAAAGATAAAATTATAAATATGTTTCTCCAATTATACTTTAGGGGTTCCATACCAATCTCTTAATTTGGTGAGCTATTTCTGATAAAAAATTAAAACATTCACCATCATGCTGTGAGATGCCTCCAGACTTCACGAGAAGTGGATAGGGTAGCCATGAACGTAGCCATGCCTACTACCAATCTGCATATATTTGCATGTTGTCAGCCTAAAAATGAAAACCGGAAAATAAAAAAGCAAAGTGGAACGTGAAAAAGAAATCTGCAGTTAAAGGCATTTTCTGTTTGTCATTGAAAACGCATACAAACCTGAAAAAATAAGCTAAATACATATCTCATTTTCATTTTATTTTTGACTCTTAAAACCAGTTCATATAGCAAAGCCAATGTGGTGTTCGAATTTTATATATATTTTTTCATTTTAAATTTGACCATAAAATACCAGCATAGTTTTGCAAATGAAATAACAAAAATTTAATTGTACTTTAATCTTGTCAGTGCTGACCCATGCTTGAGTGAAAAATGAAATCGAATTGAGCTTATTTCATTATTTTTTTTAATGTTGTCATTATAATTGCGCACACATTTGCAAAACGGTATTAGCATTTTCATTTTATTCTTTAATTTTAATTTACCTCCCATACAGGAACTACATCATGCAACACTAAATGCAGGTATACAGTACAAAGGCACAACATGTCACAAATTAGTAAGTTAAAATTGAAAATTGATGGAAAATTGCTGCCGCATGAGAATAAAAGACTCGTCGACTGTCATCTCAGCACTAGAATCCACCGGGAACTTTATTTCCCAGAATACACTGCAGCCTACAAACATGGCATTAACAGACTACAGTGCCCAGAACAACACTCCAACAACACATTCATACTCACCTAAATTGTAATTGTGTACAACCTGTCTACAATCACACTTACAGCTTATATAAGCAGACTCTAAACACCCACCCAATTGTGAAGTAACACTCAATGTGCTTGAACCAACCTGAGGAAATTATTATAGTTTAAATTTTAAATTTGTTAACTCCTCACTGTTTTGTATCTTGCTAAACTAGGTATTGCAGGATCTGCTGTTTCTCATCTTCCTCTTGACAATATCCTAATAAATTCTCTATGTGGTTCAGGTATATACTGTCTGAAAAATAACCACAACCACACTCTTCCTCTCCCATGTCTATGGGTTCTATAAGATTCAGTGCATTTGTAGATGAAGTTGTCACTTTAAATATTAATCAGCTTTCATTATCTTGATCATTATTATAATGCTTGTATTTATTGTGCATAGACAATAACTTGTACACAACTCTGCATTGGAAGCTATTATCTTCGCTTGATCAGAAGTGATTACCTGAATGCTCCGAGCAAAATAATTTTTTTCCTGTCTTACATTTTTATCTTGTTATGGCTACTGTATTGATGAATAAATATGATATTATGAAAAAAATATATATACACATAATACATAGTACAAAAGCTTAGTACTACTCTGAGCATTTATAATATGTACATTTACGTATACTGGGCAAGAGCAATTGACAGAAGTGCTTTATTATAGAAAAATATATAGTGCTATAAAAAGTATTCACCCTCTTGGATATTTTTACCTTTTTTTTACTTTTTAAGTGGAATTATAGTCAATATATTTTTTGACAAGAATTTACAAATAAAAAAGATTTAATGTCAAAGTAAAATAGATTACTACAAAGTAATGACAATTAATTAAAGATAAATAATGTAAAATCTAAATGTGATTGAATAAATATTCACCCGTTTCAATTCAGATGCACCTTTGGCTGCAATCACTGCACTGAGTCTGTGCGAATAGGTCTCAATCAGGCTTGCATATCTGGACACTGCAATTTTACTTCATTCCTCTTTGCAAACTGCTCATCTCCCAAAATTGTAGTTTAGACTTTTCATATACTACATCTTCCAAATGTTATCATTCTTTATGGGGCTGTTGTAGCTCAGTATTTAAAATGTTGGCCTACTTATTGAAAGGTAATGAGTTAAATTCCCATTACTACCAAGCTGCCACTGTTGGGTCCTTAAGTAAGGCCTTTAACCTTCAACTGTACAAATGTAAGTCAGTCTGAATAAGGTTATCTGCCAAATGTTGTAAACGTTTGTTTAATAGCTGAATTGGGAAACTTATATAAGTGTTTCAGAAAGTTTTAAGTACATTAGAAGGGTTTATTAACACCTTAAAATTATTTCTGGATTATGATACATGGAGTTCATATCAGCTGTCAAATATGATCAATTATTATTATTTTACTTTATTTTATTTCCTTTTACTCAATTGTACATTTTAAGCATGGAATTCCTGCATGTTGTTGCAGTATATCAAGCTTTGTTGAATAATTTTGAACACATGATTAAAACAAAAGGCAAGTATACATTACTTTCATGTGATGTTTGAGTCCAGTTCAGTGCTTTCAGCTAATTCTTCTCCTGCAATAGCTCTCTTGCTGCTCTGCCTTTAGACAGGTTTATCGTTTGTCCACCAGTCCTGGAAAATTAGCCAGAGGCACAAACTTGGCTCTGTGGAGCAAAGAAACAGAGAGATGACATGTTTAAACATTCATGTGAGAGGAGTCATACTACAAGTCAACGATAACCCTCTCTGGGACTCATTTCAAGCCCTGTCTAGAGACTGAGAAGGACAATTAATTTTGGCAGTTATTTCCTATCATTGCAATTGTAAAAGGAAAATGGATGGCATAAAGGTTACTGCTATATATACTATACTGATCATTGCATTACATGTTATACAAAAATTTATATTTTGTATGCTAAGTTCATTATGTTCTCCACCTTGATGTAAATTGAAATTTAAAACTGACATTTTATGCCAAGAAGTTTTTATGCCTAGAAGTTCAACCTCCACACAACCCACCACTCAGCCTTTAATGTGTTCCTGTCTCTTATTAATTTTAGAGCAGCGAGCTCCCACATTTCATTTGTTCTCTGTGTGAGCGCCTGACAGCTGCCAGAGTGCCTTACATCACTCTGAGGAAATCCCGGTGCTACCATACCACTCTGGCTCACTCCAAGAATGTATAAAAGGAAGAGTGAGAGAGGAAGTGACATGATGTCTGCCAGTGAAATATAGACAACTGATAGAGGACCGCATCCAGACTGTGGAATAATATTGGAGAACCCCAGTGTGTAATGATCCAGGGGAACACTTGGAATTCTACTGAGTTCCAACCTTGCGTTTATTAACACTGTGCTTTTCAGCATACTTTCAAAAAACAGAGCAAAGGGCATATCACTGCCTTGCGGCTTTCACCCTATTCACTTTCACAGGTTATGTTCAACTGTGTGTGTATGTGTGTGTTGTCTTTATTAAAAGTTAAAAAAACATATGCACTGCTCTTTGATGGCACTATTCTTTTCTTGAGAAACAGGATTCAAGAAAATTTGGATTTGCCATTTGTTGACATGATCTCTCAATGCTGGTAGCATTTTTGTAGCGTCACTCATGCGGGTCAACTAAGTTTAGTTGGCGTATCACTAAAGCTGGACTGCACCACTGATGTTAAAAACACTGTACCACTGAAGCTATCTAAACAACACCAACCACTAGCTAGCTTGAAACACTGTACACATGAGGATAGCTAACAACACTGTACTGAAGCTAACTAGAAGAAAACTAGAAAGACTGGACCATTAAAGCTAGCTAGGAATGTTGTACTTAAGCTAGCAAGAAACACTGGAGTAACGAAGCTAGCTAGAAACAATGTACCACTGGACCACTAAAGCCAACCAGCAACACTGTATTACTGAACCTATATACTAACACTGCACCACTGAAGAAAGCTAGTAACATTATATCACTGAAGCTAGCAACACTGTTAGGTGATATATAGTTAGCTCTTAGACTTTGTTGGTTAAAAGTTACACAGCTATTTAAACAGGTGACATAATAATAATTTCTCATTCCTTGATTGGCTTTTTCTCCAATTTTACATTCACATTTGCTACAAAAGGTTTCATTATACAGAATGGATGTTAGAAAAAACAAAAACGAAAAAACACAATGCCTTTTTCTATAGTATCCCTTCCCTATCTATGGGCCTTGGTTGTCAAGCTGGGTATGAATAGATTTATTTATTCAATCAGGATAATTTTTTTATACAAAAAATGGTATTCATGAATATTCTATTATTAAAATAATAATAATAATAATTGTACCCTACTTTTGTGCATAAGAAAACTAACTTTATTTACATTTACATTACATTTACACAGCATTTAGAGCGACTTACAAAACTGCTTAGTTGATATCTTGGAGTATCTGAAGCTAGTGAAGGTAGATCAGGATTCAAGAACTCAAACCAGAACTACATAACCAGAACTACATCGATCAGCATCATTCATATCATATAATTGGCATTACGGCACCTTATATATTAAATATGACTGTTAAATATCTATGTTTTAAAGCATTTAGTAGATTCCCCCATCTAAATTGACTTTGGAGTCAAAAACACATCCTCATATTCACTACGTCAGGTGCCAAGAGTACCATTGGAAAAAATGTGATATTCAGGTCTTTTACATCACTGGCATTATTAAAGAATATGAAAAAAATTCAATTATGGCCAAAAAAATCATTGTATGAACGGAGCATAGGCCAGTCCATGTGTGTGCAAGAGCTGTAAGAAGACTTATAGGATATGTATAAAGACCAGTAAGATTACTTTCAGAGAATGAAAGCTGCCTTGTAAATCGATTCCATTTGTGACAGCACCTCCTTCTAATGCTGTGCAACACTTGAAACATTTGTGACACTTGAAACAGTTATAAAACAGCCATTGTCCTGTGTAATGTGCTTGGTGTCCACGATCACCTGTTTACAGTATAGATCTCTTCCATTTTCATGCCACACCATTTTCTTTTCACCTCTCTTCACACACCTAGATTTTGGACCATCTAGATTTTGACCTTCTTTGGTAAAAAATCTTTTTACTGGCATTAAAGTCAGTCAAAACAACTTCTGCTTCTGCCTTTCACCATTTAGTAGTCTTTTCTTGTTCCCAGACATTATGTGCTTGACTTTTTTTTGCCTAGTTTTCTGGGCATCACTAAATGCAAATGAGCTGTGTGGGGAAAACAATTCAATTAATTATACGATGCTTTTAACAATGGACATTGTCCCAAAGCAGCTTTAAAGAAATATGAAGTCTGGATTTTATATTTTTATTCCTGATGAGCCAGTTTGGGGCAATTGTGGCAAAGAACAAAATCCCTAAGATAATAATAACTGATAGAGAGTAAAACTGTTCAGTCCTAGTTTACTTGTGAAAACTGTGTACAAAGACAAATTCATGGTTTTTAAGTATTGGCGGTTTGATGCCAATGCACATCCTACAGAGCAGCCTTTTTTTCTAACTGCATAATGAACAGAAATGTGAAGATTAACATATACAAATAATGTGATTACCCAAACAAACAAACAAATAAATAATCTTTGAATTCTTAATTATTTTTATTTTTAGCTTTTTGCCCTTTCCTTACATCTTCATTTATTTGCATTTTTTATTCCGAATTAATATTAGTTGGTAGTGTTACGGCAGGCTAGGGTATTTTTACTGTTGCATAGCAACAACTCGTTCATTGTGGAACTACTTTTTGGCGGAAACAATGGATGTTTAGTTGATGAGACTCCAAAGAGAAGCAAGGCATCATGGTGGATCAGGCATGTCTAAAGAGCAGGAGTCAGAAATAGATTTTAATTAGTGATTGCCATGCACACGTGAATATGACTAGATCTGGCCTTTCTGAAACGTTTGTCAATCCAGAAATTTGTTTGTTTTATTTGTAAAGCATATACAGGGGTTGGACAATGAAACTGAAACACCTGGTTTTAGACCACAATAATTTATTAGTATGGTGTAGGCCTTTTGCGGCCAATACAGCGTCAATTCGTCTTGGGAATGACATATACAAGTCCTGCACAGTGGTCAGAGGGATTTT
>JAOVVF010000010.1:7006854-7024547 GCA_028565595.1 Duopalatinus emarginatus | reverse complement strand
ATAAAGAAGATAAAGAAGCACTCTTTGAAATGCTGGTTATGTATATGTAGGGATATACAGAGTATCTCTGAACCCTATCTCACCAACCCACAGCAGACAGAGGTGAACAGAATACTAATGTGGCATCGGTCACTGCAAACCTTCATGCTGTGCATACAGAAATGGTTTGCATCAGCAAACTTTAAAGCTGTCACGGGCTATCAGGGCCACATACGAGGCATATCGAAGGAGACTGTATTATCAGGGGAGAGATGACAGAAAGGAGACAAATGACCGCTACTACAATGCACTTTGAAGTCCCCATCAGAAAGAGAGCATGTGATTGATGGCCCATTTACATGCTTTCAACTTCATTTCAGAAATCAGAGCCTGTCTTAAAAATATCCAGGTATATACTGCAGCTTTTCCCTGGTGCGTTGGTTTCTCTTTGCCATCCTAACAACACAGCAAATTGTTTTCTCCCACCAGTGTATTATAAATCACCAATAAAACAGTACATCATTCGGAGATGTTGTTCGCAAGCTGTATTTCATGCAATATTGTTGTCTTGCAGGGATTTCTCAGTTTATAGATTATTATGATTGCTTCAGTTTTCCGCAAATTGTGCCCTGCAACCAAAACCATTCTTCAGCTCATTTGTTTTACACCACACCTGTTCAAGACTATTTATGAACATCTGAACAGTAAGTCCTGTTGTCAACTAAGGGACAGCACAGTCTATTAACCCAGAAATAAACTGTTCTGTTTTTCTATGTCATTTTTGAGACATGTTCATCTTTACACCTCACCTTAACTAACTATATATGCTAATAAATAGCCAGCTAAAATATAGTACACTGTAACTATGTCTCTTTCCAAATGTGATGATTTAGGGGGTTTAAATCAGGTGCTGAACATACAAACACAAATTGTGTCATTATTAAATAATTCTTTAAAACTACCCGACCCACTTTAACATTTTTGTGTCCAGAAGTGAATGTATACCCACAATCCAGCCAACTTAACATTGGACTAAGTGTGATGTGGCACGTAACGTAACATATTGCGGCATCTGCACGCGAGAAGTCGTTTTCACGCGACAGCTGGCTCAAAACAATGCAACGGTTTATTGAACAGTAAACGCAACAGAGAACAGGGAGAACTCAGAAAGAACTAAACACCATGCAAACAGTTATTCTCACACACACACAGACACACTCACACACACACACACACTGCTCAGAGAAGGTAGGTGACAAAACGATTGGAACAACGAGACCTGTGTTCCAAACCTGTTAGTCGTTGCCCAATTTTTACAATCCTGGGTCATTGCCACAGTATATCAGTAAAGGAAAATGAATGAATGAACGTTTTAAAATGTTTAAAATTCCTTATCTTTCAGCTACTGTTTCAGTGTTGATCTTTAGGCCTGGAGCAGAGTCAACAAATAAGTCCATTCTGTGCTGAGTTTGATAAACTTCTGACGAGTCACGAAAACTCATTATTCACTATTCACCAACGGTTACTGAAATCAGAAAACATGCCTCAGACAGACTGAAACAATAACGCTTAATTTAAGATTAAGACTGTAGAGCTGTATTGGGATTAATGATACAGAGTACATGTGGTTTGTTGTGGCCCTTGTGATGCAGACATGCTGTGTGTGCCATATGTCTGGAAAGGAGCTGTAACAGAGTTACAACACAGCGTTAACAATATGAAATCCCAGTATGGCACTGAACACCATGACCAACTCTTTTCTGAGGCAATTAGTTCAAGTCTTGGTCAATTACCAAAAGAACAAAAGTACTCGTCTTGCTTTTGCAGACTCAGGACTAAAGAGAAAATCAAGAAAATCAAGTGTGATCCTAAACTGCTGACTGAAAGACATTGTGGAGTTGATGAAATACAGAGAAAAGAAAAGAGGTTTCAGTAGGGTCAGCCTACTCATTTAGTAGGTTGAAAGATGAACCAACATAACACAAGAATTTTTATTTTCTTTATATTCTCCTAATTTAACACCCTCAGGTCTACCCTCAAGCATTTTATAAATTCAGGTCTACCCTCAAGCATTTTATGAATTCAGGTCTACCCTCAAGCATTTTTGGCATTACACATTAAATAAGGAATATAGCTGAAATAAACACTGAAAGGTTTTTGGGTGTGTGACAGACAGACAGACAGACAGACAGACAGACAGACAGACAGACAGACAGATAGATAGATGTGTGTGTGTGTGTGTGTGTGTTGACTCAATCACCACTTCAAATTCATTTAGGACAGCACATTTAGATATTGGGACAAAGTCTCCAGAAAAACGTGAGAGCATGTGACAGATTTGGTGTTATTGCACTCTGATTAGTCTCTAACAGATAGCTTGCTAGGTAATGAGCTAATTAGAATTTTGTATGAGATTGTGCTGTACATAAATTACTGAGTCTGACAGAGCAAACTGGAGGGCTTAATACATATTACTGATAGCATAGCATTTTTTTTCTATGCACTACTGTTTATTTAATTAAGAAAATCAAATTAGTTATGACTGGTTTTTTTTACTGATAAAGTACTTTATTAGAAAAAATGAAGACCCCATTAGTCACTGAGACCACACCATATAAACCTAGTTGTAACTAAATACAAAGGAAAGAGTGTGAACGCAGTTATCTTTACTGTGAACACATGACATCTATTATTTACTTCGCAAAGATATTGTGAGGTTACTATTCTAGTACAAAACCATTAAATTTTTTTATTTTTCCTACATTTTACCCACAGTGCTATACTACTTGCTGAGGTGAGATTTAAGCCATGGCTCTAGGGAACTGGTCTTGTGACTGAAAGGTTGCCAGTTTGATCCCGTATACCGACAAGTGCCCTTCAGCAAGGCATCTAATCTTGAAATTGCTATTTAACAGTATTATAACTCACCAACAATGTCCCATTGTTATGCCAACATGGCACAGAAGCATGGAAATAACAAAAATACAAAATATAGCAAGCAACAAATTATTATTATTAACCATAATCCCTAAGCATATCACTAATATCTCAATATAAACATGCTTAATATGTTTCATATGTTTTTGTTTTTTTTGCAAGCACTATCCTGTTCAGCTTTGTATATTGTATTTTACATTCAATTTCTGTTTTCTTATACAATTATCTGATTCAAACTGCATCTAAATTGCATAACATTCACCATCATGTCAGTAATGTCATCTTTATTACCGCTAGCTTTTATTGCCATTCAGCTTAAAAGGCTTTTACTGTCAAAGTGAGACAAAAGGCGTTGCAAGCTCATTTTACATTCTTGCTCGAAAAATAAGAAATATTTGTTAAGTCATCCCAAGGGAGTGATTAGAGCAGGCATCCATTATTTAACAAAGAGAAATTTTAAGGTTTTAACTTCGATTCAGTGAAATGCGTTGAACAGAATTGCTTATTCTTACTTATTCTCACACATGCTTACTTGCTCTCTGTTTAGTTTGCTGTTTTAACATTTTAAAGGCTATGCACACACAGGGAGCAGTGGCCTGCTGTGTGGCTGCGTCCTTAAGCACACTTCAAAACCCAGTGAAGCATGCAAAGGCAGCGGCTCACTTCTGACAGAACAGCGGCTGCTGCATCACGGTGGCAGTGTGTGGAAGCGACACAAACATGTCACAAATGGATGGCAATCACTGCTGGATGCTCCAGGCTGGTTGCTGACTGCTTTCCCTTCCCTGCTCCTGAATCAAAATGTCAGCCAGCATGAATGAGGAGCCCATGCTGTGTGTGGTGATAATTAGGAAGGTTCTGGTCCACCCCTGTACACCAAACACAAGCAAAGAAGGTGTGAAAATCAAAGAAAGCAGGCAGGATGACTTTGGGGTATTCAAATAAACTCTGCAAAAAAAAAAAAAAATCATTTTTGTGCCAAGAAAAACTTCTCTTATCTCTGTGATTAAAATGTCACGGTTGACTAATATTGGTTCACCTCACCAGTTAATTACCAGATTCAGTGAGTGTGTCGGATCAGGAAAATAATCAAATGAGAACAGAATTTCAATAAAAGGTTCTATTATCTTCCAAAGAGCATGTAAAACATATTTCAAGTCATTTTAAACATATAAATCATTCCTACATTTATTTCATACACAGTGGACTGACAGCCTGTTTTGACAGAGATCACCTTCCAATTATAATTTATCAGTTGACTGATTTTTATTACAGTAGCCAGACAGGTAATGTAACATTACACTGGGTAAATCAATGGGCCAGTGTGATGCCTATTGAAGTGTCATGCCTATTGATTTTATTCTAGTAAATCCATATTAAAAATCAGTGTTGTGTGACCTGTTGCTGTTCCAAACCAGCTAAGAAATTATTTACTCTCGCAAAATCACAAGCTAAATCGGCTGTGTGTAATTTCATTGAGCTATTTGTGATTTTGGTGCTGTGGTGTGTGATATAATATGTGCTTGAGCATAAACAGTTAAGAAAACAGATGGGGACCAACAAAAAAAACTAATTTGTTATACCAGTTATGAAATGTCTTGAGATTGAAGGACTGATTAAGGGATTGATGTGCCACTTTCCAACAGAGGTGGCACATTGCCCTGTGCTCCTTTCATTAGTCATCCTGATTTAACATTGAGTTTGTTAGAGCCCCAAATCCCAAAACCCACACTGAATCTCAAATTGCATAATATTACTCTGGAAGTACCAGGAAAAATTTTTTTACAGACTGTTAAAGTAGGGACACTTATCTGAGTTTGGGGTTTTGCCATTCCCACCTAAGTCATCTGGTCTCATTGTTATCGAACATATCTGCATACAATGCAGCTTAGAGTTATATTACAATAAAAAATATATTTTAAAGTATTATTAAAATGCTTACATAAATATTCATAAAGAGTTTTTCCAGCAGGTGTCAGCTATAAAAAGTCAGTTATAAAAAGTGGATATAAGACTGGAAGTGGATATAACACTATTCCCATCCCTATCACCTGACCACCAACTAGGAACAATGATGGTGATTATGTGCCTCCCCCAAGCTACATGAAACCAGCCACCAATTTTTTTTATTTATTTATTTTTGTTTTTTGCTGCTCATGTATTATGTATTATCATGTATTAGGTATCGTCTAAGGTTAAAATTTCATTACTAATTCCAGTAAGGATGTTTCTGTTGCACCAATCAGGAGCCCATCAATTTCTTACTCATAAAACTGCTGTACAAAAGCACACTCACACAATCATACTGTTAAAATGACTAGCCGATATTCGGGATAGCCACATTCTTGCTTATGTCCAACTGATTAAATATGGCTCAAAGCAATCTTTATCATAGCCAGATTGTAAGTAGAATGTTGTTTTCTTGGTTGTGATGAATGGCTTATGTAGGCTTTGTGTGACACTGTATTTAAATAAAGTGCCCCAAGTAATGTTAATTAAACACCTTTTGTTGTACTAAGTGCAGATCCACACAATAGGGATCTGATTGTTGCTCAGGATTTTATTTTCTTCTAGCAGCAAATATTTAATTCCAAGCAGAGCAACAAAACGTTTTCAGTAGATTTTTCATTCCCATTCTTAGAGCACCGAAGTCTTCCGGTGTGTGCTGGCACCACACAGTCAGTGCAATCCTTCCCTACAGGCACAGCCATGGACAAGACCAGCCTGTAGGTCTGTGTAGTTTCCCCACCAGGGAAGCAAACATTTAATTCCACTGCCCAGCATGACAGGCTTGAAGAAAGCCTTTGCTGAATCCAAATCAGCAATGCTCACCTACACTTCTCTTACTGTATACCCAGCAGTCTTCCATTTTCCACAGTCTCAACACAAGACAAAATGCAGAGCAAGGGCACAGGACAGGTAACTGGTTTCCAGTTTCAATAATCTGCCACTGAATTTCTTCATTTTCCAACAATCACCTCATCTATTCACTTCTTTGTGAAAAAAATCGAATCTGTTGTTTTCTCGCTGTATTTCTCAGGAATATTCTATCCAGCATCATCACCACCACTAAACTATTGCAAACTCTGAGCTTATCATTAGTTTGACTTCTTTTCGCTGCATCAATTTTTAGCACATTTACCCAACAGTCTTCAAATACATCACAACCCACATGGACATTAGCCATTAGAACAAAAGGGGTGAATGAAATGACCTCACATCAGGCCTTGAAGCTCATATCAAAGCGTTTCAGTGGGAGTGTAAAACATGAAGACCAACCAAGACTGTTTGATTTTGACCAAAAGGATTGGCCTTAAGGCAACATTATCATTATTTGCCCCTTAGCTGCAGACATGAACAGAAATAGTCGTAATGAGAATCCATTAACAAGTGTCGTAGCCCATTATCATTAGCCTTTTTGTCACTAATTATGTTTCTGCTTGTCGACACTGCTGGGGAATGTTTCCAACCAGCCTGACTTCTTTTTATTCTACTGAATTCTGATCAGTTTCAGCATGAAAATCAGTTGGAACCCAAAGACACTAGGTTCAGCTCACTGTAACTACACTTCACTTTGAAATAGAATCATTAAAATACTTTGCAAATGTATTATTTGGGCATTAATGTGTGAATCCATTAGCTCATGTTTGAAACATTCTTTACCATGACAGATTCATTATAGGTTATAAAAAATACACACTTAGACCCACAGAATCCATTCATATGTTGATGGTTACCCTGCTACCAAGTAACACATTCCACAGAAAGGCACACCATTTGAATTCCCTGAAAATAATTGTGATATTAACTGATGAGGTCCATTTGGAAAACAACAAACAACAGTCTATTGAAAGTCTTAAAAGGTCCTAAAAGCCTTAACCACACTTTGTGTATTTGGTAAAATTCCTCGTTTCATAAAAACCTTAAAATGCAGTTACTTGCAGCAAAGATATCATATATATCATATCAACTGTTATCTGCTATATTTTGTATATGTGTTAATCTTAATATTCTAGAAAAGGTGTTTTATTTTTATCATCACATATACTGCATGTTCATGCTCTAGGAAAATCATATATCTGCCAGGAATAAGCCACTTATTTTTTTTTTTATTACATAGTAACTGAATTTTGACTCCATGTGATATAATAAAGATTACTAAAATGATGTGCTCATATTACAAAGCTTTGCATTATGAATGTAAAATTATGAACAAAAAAAAAAAGTATCATGTTCAGCTGAATTGATTGAATTTCTACAGCATTTGCAATCCTGACCTGCACGAAAAGCTACAGTACACCTACATTACAACACGCAACACCTCTAATTTAGTGACAACATTGTTTCACAATCCATGAGTAAAGTCCAAAGCAGTCTAATAAATTATGCAGCTTGAGGTGAAGTTTTCCTAACAGTAAACAAGCAAAGTTCTTTTTAAAAGATTTTATTGAAAAGCTGTAAGGCATTGTATCTGATAACCTAATTTTCTGTAAATTACACAGCATATGCCTCACTTTCACAGGGCATAAAATGATCTGTTTTGGAGCCTTAAAGGGAAGCTGCATATTATTACACAAAGGCAACTGGACCAGAGAGAACAGCCATCAGGGACCAAGAGTGCCAGAGGGCACAGTGTCATACTATGGACACCCACCAGTTACTATGCAGATAGTAAATATAACAATTTACTTCTGCACTGACCTTAAACACAGTAAAATCTCTATCTATCTATCTATCTATCTATCTATCTATCTATCTATCTATCTATCTATCTATCTGTCTATCTATCTGTCTATCTATCTATCTATCTATCTATCTATCTATCTATCTATCTAGTACAGGTGAACAATCATCCGATATTGCCTTCAGTCATCCATGCTTTAATAATAACCTGGTCCTGATAACACACTTAAATGTTATTTTGTAGAGAGGACCATGGTTATGAACACTTCAGAACCCGAACAGTCATACATAAATGCATGCATAGTGTTCTCCTCCTCTAAAGAACAGAATAAATGTGGGTCTAATTTGAGCCTCTCATCCTGGAGGTTGAGAGGATGACAGAGCAGATCCATCAGTGCTATTTATAAGAAAGACTGAAAGCAGATTGTGGTGGCTTTTAGGTCTATTTTAGACTCGATGTTAAGTCTTTTGTTGCTCTTAAATATGGGTTAGAAACATACTGAAAATAAAATGCATATTTAGGATTTATTATATCTCATGATACATACATCTGTGGGCAGCCGTGGCCTAGTGGTTAGGGAACCGGTCTCTTGACCGGAAGGTTGTGGGTTCGATTCCTGCCCAGGGCAAGACACGGCTTGAGCAAGGCACCTTGCTCCCCAGGCGCTGTGGTTTGGGGCTGCCCCCCCCCCAGTATTCACTGGTGTGTGGGTGTTTCACTGCACGGATGGGTTAAATGTGGAGGTCACATTTCTCACATTACTGTGCAAGCACAGTAGGCAAATAGTTCGCTTTCATACATGAAACTGATCTCTGCAGGAAACCATCACAGTTTCCAGTCCCAATGCACACCTTTAGTCTTAATTATTATATAGTAACAATTATTTATATAGTTTTTGGAAATGGAGTCCTGTCTCGGATGTTATTGTGACATTTCATTTGTCAGAATGTGCTCATTGATCAGGATACACTAACTCCTAACAGGACTCTTAAGCATAAACTAAAGTCAGACTCTAATTCTTTTTCTTATATTTATACACATCATACAGAATGTGTACAACCTAAAATAAAACCTTGTTTATTAAGACTTAAAAAATGGTACATTGGTATCAAAATTTACAATAGTGTACACAGTAGTCTGTAAAAAACATTTCTAGTTTGAGTTAAAGAAAGGAAGACGCTTGCACCTGTGTAGTAAAGGATGCAGATAAGGTAGTTGATTATGGATTTAGGTGGAAGAAAGATTGAAAATATGATTGCAGCTCAAATGGTAGCAGGATGAAGGGGCCTCTGCTGGTGTTTATGGCGGTTTTGATGATACTGCACATGTGCCTCTCACAAGGTTTCAATATTGGAGTCTAGTAAGTGTAGTGACAAAATGATGCACTCGGCCAATTTTACCACCCTGTGAAAGGCCCCTGATGCAGCTGCCATACTAGATGATGATGGTGATTTTTATTATCATGGTGAGAAGGAGGAGGATGCTCTGAAGAAACCGTGCTTACAGGTTATTGGCCGGAGTTGTTTTAACTCCCTAGGAACACTGAGAAGCTGTTGCGGTTTCATCGCTGGAGAAGTTATACAGTGAAGTAGGTCAAGTGCTCTCATAGTTAATTCCCCCTCAGTATTTATTCTACCAATAAAAAAAGCCATTTTCCTTGAAGACCGATCACACCGTGTATACTGTGTATATAATTCAGTACCCACAGTATTGGAAGAAAGAGAAAAAAGTCTGTATTGAAAGTGAAGAGGTGATGAAAATCTCTGTGGTAATTTAATATTAAGATATATTTTTGGTGGTTCTGGGAATCAGAGACATACTTGCTTTGTTTTTCTACAGCATCCTTGTTCAGAAGTATTTGTGAAACACATTTATCATCCTCCTGGTCTGTTCATGCTGGTAACATATTTACCATATGGAAAAATATAAAGCACTTGCAAAGCAAAGCTGCATAAAAATGCAAGAGCAGCAAGCTTGTAAAATGGGCACTCCAGTTTCATTTCTCAGGCTATTCATATACACAGTGCAACATGTATAACATGTTTATTAGGTTCTCATCGATCTGTATGAGATTATGCTTTTATGTAAACCTTTTTTATATAACACCGTTTTTAGCAGGAAGATTTTTGCGTAATGCCACCTACATATAGGGGAAAAAAGTGGATTTG
This sequence comes from Duopalatinus emarginatus, assembly GCA_028565595.1. Taxonomy (NCBI): domain Eukaryota; kingdom Metazoa; phylum Chordata; class Actinopteri; order Siluriformes; family Pimelodidae; genus Duopalatinus; species Duopalatinus emarginatus. Next base: position 7,014,779 of record JAOVVF010000010.1, on the reverse strand, counting down.
TGTCCTTTTATTGCTGCATTAACAATCTTTTACCTATATGAACATTTGTAGCACCCTGATCTGTTTGTACTAGCATAAGGATATCGATCCGATGCTAACTATAAAAACTTTTATAAGGTGATCTAGATAAGTAATGCTTAACATTGCTCTGGCTGATCTGAGATCACTTTTGTTTTTCTATTGTCACAGTTAAGATGAGAATGTGAATAGATGCAGTTGGTTGTACATCTTTTCTATGTTATAAACATCCCTGAGCTAAGATGTAGCTGAACTTTCGGCTTTCTGCAGAAAAATGAAAGCCAGCCATCTGGACTTTTAGACGCAATTCCCACTCTGTGAGGGGAAAAAAAAAGTCTCTGTACAGCTGCAGCTGAATCATAAATTGCATTATAATTTCACACATCGCCCGCAACTTGGACAAAGAAAAGGAGTGCATTTGCATTTGCGTCAGTCTCATAGCCATATTTTTATGCCTAATTTTTTTTTAAGCATACATTTTATAATCGAAGTGGAACTCTTGAAGCAAGTCCCACTGCCATGAAGCTCCAAATTAAGAGTTGGATTACAAGGGTTCTACTGCCATCTGTAACCCACCCACTCACATACAGCCATGGGGGTGGAGGTTAATTAATGAAGCCCTTGCATGTAAAATAATGAGCGCAACACATTAATCATCTCATCTATATTTAATAGCTCCTCTCCACTTTCCCAAAAGCTGGAGTGAGGCTCAGCTGAATAGTTCCATACTACTCAGCTCAAGACAAATTAGATTATATTTGGCTGTTGTAATAACTGATGATTTAAACACAAACAAAGTAAAACTAGGGTACAGATGCAGCCTTCCCATGGCTAACATATCAAGTCAACTCTTTCCAGGAAAGCAATCGCCTGTAATAAGTGCAAACGCCCTAGACAGTCTCAGCTTTCAGGCTGAGCATGTGGATAGAAATAGGGGTCCATGCATTCCCCAATTAGAAGAGATATTTATCTGCATTTATACAGTGATAAAAATCAGTTTGGTTCTTTATTATCTCCATTTTATTGCTTAAAACTGGACAGAAAAGCAAGTTTCGATCTTGATCAAACATGCATTAGTAATTTTTCTCAGGAAGAGAAAAAGTTGGACTACATATATACCATCTACAGGTTTGAAACCTGCTGCACTTTTAACCCCATGTAAACTTTTCCCGCCAGATGCTCCCCGTCAGGTGATATTTTTTCTCCGTTGTTCTACTGAGATGCAATGACAACAGCTCATTAAAATCATCCGCAGTGTATTGTATGGGCACGCTCTCGCCTCCCAGCAAAACATACACCGGGCTATTTTAAGACAGCCCTCCAAACTTCAGATATAATTACTCATGTACGAACACACCTTTCATACTTGCATTTGCAGGTAATAATGACCGCTGAGGGAAAAAACACAAGCTTCACAGCAGTAATTATTACCTCCAACACTGAAATGTTAAAGAGGACTGCAATTATAAAAGAACACTCTCTAGACCTTGCCTACTGTGATGGCTTGCAGAAGACACATTAAAGTGCTGGATTAAAGTGCTGCAAAGTTATTCATACGTATTGTGTCTACAGTTAGTAGACTACTTTAAAAATAAATAAATAAATAAAAAGATAAATGACAAAATTTCTCTCTAATGTAGTAATATGAAAATTATTCTGAATGCATTGAATTTAAAAAAAAAAAAAACAAGAATGTCTGCATCTTATAGGCAAAAACAAATGTTGTGATTTGGCTATTTTGTTTTAGCTTCATATGCACCCTTGACGAAATATCATAATTTAGCTCAAGGGGATAAGAAAGGGTTTTTTCAGCATAAAGAATGTGGTCACAACAATAAAGCTTTCAATCAGAAATGAAACACCTCCATAATCAGCAATGTTTGTGTCTGCCAAATCACTAAGGAAAGGCCATTTCTTTTTCTCATGTTTCTCAATGAGATATTTTTGAAGTAACGTTTAGCTTTTCACAAAGATATTTATTATAAAGGAAGCTCTGAAGTTCTGCTACTTTTGACTGGATTCTCGTTAACTGATAACAATAGCAATCATATATATCTAAGAACAGGATGTTTTTTGTTTCAAGACTTTGGCTTTCTATATACTGTGAGCAGATTATGATTTTTTTATATAGAGTTAAGAATATTTGTTATAATACAGGCCATTGTATAGTGACTCTGGACTTTTGTTTAGAATTAGTTGATTAGTTGCGAGATGTCATGACAGACACATGACAAATTGTTGACAGGCTCAAGATGGTTGAGCATTGGCAGAATGTCTACTTTGAGCTATTTAAAAAGTGTGACTACTTGGGGCAAAAACTACAGCATTAGAAGAATGACTGTGGGTAATTATATATGACATAACAGATGTGAAGACTTTGACAAGTAAAATTAGTTGAGCTATTAGCTGGACTCCTGCAGCAGGACTGAGGCCAGACATCATGGGCCACTAATTAACACTTTTGTTATACCCAGGGGTAAAATTAGGCTTTTGGTTCATCCAAGCTGAGCTCTGGTACACTAATTTGATGATAATGTAAATCACTACATGGTATAGTAGTAGAGATAATAATGAAGATTTAACATAGATATACAGAAAGCTTTTAATGCTTAAATCTAATTTCTATGAAATTAACCTTGAAAATGAACGCTGTTGGCAGACATGAATAAGTGGAGCCAGTTTAACCCCTGATTAGGTATTCTACCCCACCCCACTTAAACAGTCTGTTATAAGTTGCATGGACTGTGGTTAGCTTTGATTTCTAGTAATAATAGTGACAGAATATCGTTTTAAATAAAATCCAGAAGGGATTTGGGGAGTGTGTTTGTGTGAGTGTGTGTGTGTGTGTGTGTGTGTGTGTGTGTGTGTGTGTATATGAATGGCATTGCTTGAGGGCCATTTCTTTCTCTCCAAGTCTCAATCAGATGCCAACGGCATGCTGAGTTACAAGGCTGCTCTGTGGAGAGAGTTACTGGCTTTGGTTTAATTGGTCACTGTAAGTGTTATTTGGCCTCTGGTGTAGTGCCAGTGGACAAATCTAATAAAATAAAGTGTTACAGCTTTCTGGCCTTTGTGGTAAATGCAGCTATGTATCTGGCAGGGGGGAAAAATTTGCTTGGGTGAATAATGCAAACTTATATACACTCATATATACACGTAAACATATTCTGTATTTTCATTTATTTATGTTTGATCGCTTGGAGGGGATAGTGCACATTAATAAACATTGCTGAAATCATGCTTGAGTCATATGGAGTCCTCAGCCAGACTTTATGCCACTAGACAACTATAATTTATCTGCTATTCATGGCATTCTTGGGCACCCTACCAGTGCTCACAGCTCTGATGAGTCTGGCTCACTGATGTTCATCATCACTGCTCAAAGATACAAAGGCTCTGTATCAGTCATATGATTATACTGTATGTGATGCATATGGATTCAGGTGGCTTTCTTAATGAAATGTACTATATAGTCTTTTCTATATAGTCAGTACAATTTTAGTCAGTACAATTAAACCGGCATTATAAATCTATCTTCAGCATAAAATCAGCCATCTTCATTATTGCAAAAAAAGTTCATTTAATTGGAAAAAAAGAAAAAAAAGTCTAAAGCCAAAATGTTACAGCTGTCAGTAAATGTAAAAGTTATTGGCAAGATCCTTTAGCCATAATGCCAGTAAAAGTTTAAGGTCACTTTGTTAAATGGAGAAATCTCAACTTCCTGTATGGGCCTGTGGTACAGACTGAAATACCAAATTTTTAAGAAAAAATTTAGGTTTCTTTATGAAAATAAAAAAAAGGCAGCTGTCTGCTTGGTCATTAACTGTAAGTTGCTTTCCAACTCCAGAACAGAGTACTAACTGAAGCTGAGCTCTAATCCCGGTTAGGAGTTTTCCAGTTTCTGTTAATGAGAGATAAATCATAAATCCAGGCCTGGCCAAATGACTGTACCACCCAATTCAATTCCAAGAGATCACAAATGTAATAAATAAAAAGCCAAAAAACTTTGGGTCCAGACAGCTTGAGTTAACTTCTGTAAAAGGTTCAAATTTTTTTTTTTTTTACCTCCCACCATCGCCCAAGCTGTTATCACACCCCACACATGGTTCTCTTACTGGTCAATACACTTATTACACAATAAAAAGTACTAGCTAACGCTTTTGCTGCATGGCATAAAAAAACACTTCCAAATATATTACCATAAACAATTAAAAATGGATTTTAAATCAGATCAAAAGGAATAATTTATTTATAGTCTTATGTAGATTAGCTTTTTAAGCAAAGATGTTCTCTTACATATGGTTATTCACAGCGGAATAGGCCCTTTTCTCAATGATCCACATCTGGTCATAGGTATGTTATATATTTAAACAATCTTCAGCATTGCATTGCTAAGTATACCTACAGGAAACCAAGAGTCAGTGGGCTTGCACCTCATGTATTTATTATATTTTCTATATATCAGAGTTAAAAATGACTTCTGACTTGGACCCTCCTGTATAGATTGATGTTTCCTGCATGCCATTCATCCTAACTTGCCTCTTTTCCCATCTGCTCATTCCACGAACCCTTCAGCTATGTATCCACCTTGGGGCCCATTCATAATAATCAGGATTCTTTTCTAAACCTGGGAAAGGGCACATACTTACTGTGAATATGTACTGAAATATTTTTTACAAGGAAACCTTCTCCAGGTTCTCTAATTAAAAACATGAAGATGTCTTTCTGTCTTGTTTGTCTATCTGTTTGTCTTTCCAAGCAAAATCCTAACAAAGTTAAATCAAGGTAACCAACAAAAGAATGCTTCAAGAACAATTGGTCAGTTAGGTGATCAGCAAACATGCATAAATTGGATAAGGCTAATGTAAAAACTAGAAATAGGCAAAGGTCACTAAATAAGGTTATGTGGCACAAAATAAACAGCTTGGTATATCAGCAATGTGATCACTGAGCACTGCTTCTCAAACTAAGCAAGTACAAGGGGAGCTTAAGTGAACTAGGGCTATAAGTGCTGTGATGGGGAACAGGTGTGCATAATCAATACTCAGAGGACTGTGAACAGGTGCAGTGCATTGAAGTGGTGTTGGCAAAGAATTCTGGGAACTAGACTCTGCAGTGGTACATGGGCTTTTCTTGACACGCACCATAGCTAATAAAGGATATTGAGGACAGAGAAAAAACAAATAAAGTCATTCACAAAGAAGTCATATTGACCGTCTAAATGGACGTGGTGGTGGTGTGTCCACTGAACACACAACTAGGTTTTAAAAAAAAAAGTTATAGACAGAAGTCAGCATTTTAATTAAAAAAGCCAGTTCTGTAAGCACATGATACAGAGAGTTTATTCATTTGTTCATTATCTGTGCCTCTTATCCTACCAGGAAACATCCTGGACAGCTCACCAGTCCAGAGAGTTGGTTCATATTTTCAATGCAAAATGAATTAAGCCACTGTGAAAAACCCACACTGCCAAACCGTGAAGGTAAATGACTAATGACAGCAGCCTTTACAATATACTCTGTGTGACTTAGGTGAGAGCATAACGTGAAAAATAAAAAGCACTATATCATTATAAAAACAGTGTTGTCTGATGTGGATACAGTGGGGGCTTGTTTTAACAGGGCTTAATTTTTTCTGAAGCCTATGAAGTGATTTTTTTCTGCATGCATGTACAGTAGGTCGGTTTATCAGAGATGACGTATTTACTTTGCAAACATTTTTTGGTTTATTTAGGTTTGTTGAACTTGATTTCTCACCCCTGTGCTAAATATCATACATTGTCATCGTCACTATCCTATCCACTTAGTCTGCCTTAGGGGATATATTTTTTAAGAATCCTTCCAGTGCAGTTTGAGAGAGCTGTATAATCTATGCTTGCTGTAGCTCAACACTTTATGTTAGGGCTTTTGTCACCTGAGTATATATGCATTCCTCTTTAACAAACTGTTCATCTCAATGTAATGTACAGTACACACACTGATGCACAAACCACTGAGCTGCTTTGCTTCAGTGTTCTGTAACCACAGGGTTCAGAGGTTGCAAGCCTCATTAAATAAAGCAAGCTCATGTAATAACAGCTATGCTATGTTAGCAGCGCGTTGCTAAGCAGACTTTCCCTTCGTGTTTATTGCATAAAATTGTCGACCAGGGTGGAATCTATTCACTGAGGATGTTATGCAATCTGTCCAAGCCTTTATGGCTTTACATTTTCTTCTTACACTAATAACTACAATCACACATGCATGGCATTAATTAGCAGTTGTCTTAGGGACAAGATGAAACGGTATGTTGACCTGTAACATTGCCACTGATCACAGCACTGGAAGGGGGCTTAATCTGCTCATTAGGCCATAACACAGATGATTAGAAGCGAGGTAAGGACATGAGTGTGACTTGCAAATGTGGCTGTAAGAAACAAAAGACTAGTGTGTGAAAGGTGATTTAAGCATTATGAATGTCTCAATTTTGGTAGGGTGCTAATCATTCACTGGACCAATTTAACTAACCAGATATTAGCAAGCCTAAACAGGACACATTGTTATGATGATGATGTGAATCATGCCAACAATTATTTTACTGCTTATGTGTTTATAGACCTCATTAAAAATCACCTGTTTTGCAACAGGGTGGGTAAACAGCCAGCATGATAAGTTAACAGCTGTTAAGTCCTGAAAAAAACCCCAGATCTGACTATTTTATTCAAATAAGTGACTCAATAGCAGTCTGTAGCAGCCATAGGTTTGTGGTTAAGGCACCAGAAGGTTCATGGTTCGATCCCCACAACCAAGACTCGATTGAAGTGCCTTGAGCAAGGCACCCAACACCCAACTGCTCCCTTACATGGATGAGTCAAATGCAGAGGTCAATTCCACTGCACAGTGGTCAAAAGAGTAGTTCACCTTCACCATAGTTCATAAAACTGAACACCTGTAATACTGGTAAATACTGGTATGACTTTTGGAAGCAACTCTTATTATAGCCTTGTGTTATTGACAACAAAAACCATACCCAAAGTAATTTTACAAATTAATTACATGCCCTCTCAATTATAAGATGCAAATTACAGAAAACAAATAAAATAAACAAATAAAACTCAAATTTGCTTTACATGACTTTATTATAGGCTATGGTTTTTAAAGCGCTTCGTGCCTTTAACTATCATACTCTTCCTGCACAAAGCATGTAATTTCTATGCCATCTACACACTTCAGAGTATACAGCAAGCTGTTTTTTCAGCCAAGCCTACAAAATACTGAGATAGAACTTTTGTGTATATTCTATTTACAGTGTGCTCATCATACCTGCTAAAGTGAGATGACTAAAAAAAACATCCTTCAAAATTGGTTTTGGATCAACAAAACATGCAATTTGTGTAAAGTCCAATAAACAGTAGAGTGCATCCAGAGTATGTTGTTCAAAAAGTTAACTACATTCATTACATATAAAGAAAATGCTTGTTTTTTCCAGCCTTTTATGTCTAAATTCATCCCACAGACATTTTATTTGTAACATTTTAGCAGCATCCTATACTATACAAATGTTCAACAATTAGTAAACCATTTCATTAAACATCTGGACCCTTATCCTAACACTAACCTAAACCATTACTCAAACCGTTATAAGCTGGTGAAATATTACAAATAGTCTGTAGGTAAACCACTGTGCAAAAATCTAACACACCTTATTTTTCTAATGCACATTTGTCATAAATATTTATTTGATAAATTATGGATTTTCAAACCTTACGTTACCAAAACATAAAAACAGAAAAATGTTGGTATGTCAGTAAAAAAAGATTCAAGCTTCAGGATTTTAATTTGTCACATAAATTTGTAGCAGGTACAAATATACAGTAAAATGCAAAGTGACTGATCCATAGACAGAATTTTAAAATTACAACAAAATTA
>JAOVVF010000010.1:6989155-7003581 GCA_028565595.1 Duopalatinus emarginatus | reverse complement strand
GCTCAATTTCAATTGCACAACTTTTCATATTTGCACTCTGATATTGCACATTGCTTTTTTATATTTGCACAGTTTTTCATTTGCACAGTTTTTACATTTGCACTTCTGGTAGATACTAACTGCATTTTGTTTCCTTGTACTTGTACTGAGCAATGACAAAGTTGAATCTATCTATCTATCTATGTTGTAAAATGTTTCTGCGGTGGATTTGTGAAATCTATCTTTAAGCACAAATTAGTGCTCACCACATTATGAAGCATTAGAGGGTTAGCACAGATAATAAATTGGCATCATTTACAACTTGATTGTATGCTAAACAATTAGATGCTAAACTGAATCCTATTGACTTAAATACAGCTTTGCATGCAGTCATTGGTTGAACAAGAGATGTGTATACCTTTGTGATTTATGAGTACTTTGACTGTACGAATTAAGTCATTTTAGCTGGAAATGTAATTAAGTAAAAGTATCTTAATTTCAAAGTACTTAAAATTGCAAAGTAAAACTACAAGTATTTTTCAGCTCTGTTAACACTGTACCCCAATCAACAATATCATTAACTCCGCCTTTCTAACAGCCTCCATTACAACTCTGAACCGAGCTGAATGGACTCCACAGGACCTCTAAATGTGTGCTGTGGTATCTCTGGCAGCAAGACAAGACACATCCTTCTGTCAATCTTTTGTGGGATAAAACCAGCCAGATTAGGCTTCAGCCCTACCCACCCCCTGCCCCATACACATCACTGAGCCTTGGGCACCTGTGATTCTGCTGCTTTACTGGTTGTACTTCTAGGAACCATTCTTGGTAGGTATTAACCACTGCATACTGTGAACACCCCACAAGAACTGCTGATCTGAAGATGCTCTAATCATCACAATTTGGCCCGTGTCGAAGTCACTCAGATCCTTACGCTTGCCTATTTTTCCTATCTCCAACACATCAACACTGACAGCTAGCTGCTCAGTTGTATTAGACCACTTTACAGATGCCATTGTAATGAGATAATCAAATGTTTGGTGTGATATGTATGTAATAATGCAATGATATTATGACATTATTATTATTAAATGACTAAGTAAGACCAACTCAGTATGGCTGAGAATTAGTCAATAAAACCTCTAGCTGAAACAAAATAAGACATTTAAGCAAACAGCTATTTCCTTGAGCAAATTTGTCACACTTACAAGGTTTGACACTTTCAGACTCCCCTGTGATGCTGTGCCTGCCTATACTGGGAACAAGAGAGAGAAACAGGTTAATGTGTAAGAAGTGAAAAAGAGGGGAAAATAAAAATACAACAAAGACATCAGCAGGCAGGGAACTGGGAATGTGCAGATAGAGGCTGGAATCTGAGTAATCCCTAGCCTTATTATAAAAACTCATTCTAGATCAATTAGCTGCCGCAGCCAATAATTGGAGGTTTTATGTGCTTTTTCCCTGTTCACAGAAAGCACAGTGTATGTGTGTGGGAGTGTGAAATTGCACTGGCCAAGCAAGGAACTCAGGTGCTAAGCAGAGACTGGCTGCTCTATCAATCTACAGTCACCTGAAATTAACTTGTTACTATTATGGATATATGAAACTGGCCTCCAGTCAAAAGAAAATATAGAAGGAGTCCTCTGTATAGGAAGAATGGAGGCTAAGGCTCGAAGGATTATAGATTTACTATTTAATTATACTCTCTAACCCACTCATTATCTAAGCCACATAACCTACTACTGGGTCCTGGGGAGCTGGAGCCAAACCCCGGAAGGAAACAACCAGGCAACATTTACATGCAAACTCACACCTAAGGGTCATTTATTATTCGATTCCATTGACCTGACTTTGGACTGTGGGAGGACACCCACGCAGACACAATGAGTACATGCAAACTCCACACAGTCATGACTGTCCTCCTGATGACCCTAATGCCACCCTATTTAATTAGAATTTCATAGAATTAATCATTTTTAAAAAGTGCATTACATTTACTGCACTAAGTGACTATTTAAAAAAATGCCCAAAACTACTGGTGTCCCTCAAGGCTTAGTGTTCAGTCATCTCTACTGCTATTTAATGCATTTAACTGTTTTTTGGTGTAATGTCATCTTCACATGGCTCCTCCTTCTGCAGTTCTATATGTATATCTTTTGCTTCCTGCATAACAAATCTTGCTCTTGAAATCTCTAGGTGAACTCCCTGATCACATATCTAGAAACGTTCAAAACCTTCATATAATGTTGGATAATCAACTATCATCTGTTGCAGTCATCTGTGCAATATCAAAAGAACCATTGCTCTTAAAGAGGGCACACAAATGCATCATCAAAGACTTTACTACTGCTTCCCACAGGCGGGTCATCCTGCAACATTTATTGGGTAACTAAATGAGAATGCAGCAGCACCAATCTATTTACCCATATCACTCCAGTGCTGCATTACCTTTTGGTTTCCTGTAGCCCTAATGCCACACTGGATTCAAACCCTGATAACAGACTACAAAGTACAAATGTACACCACAGCTGAACCAGCCTTTAATAAACAAGAAAGACAAGCATCAATTCTTATCTCTGGCCTCCCCTACCTACCTCCCCTGGTTCCTCAAATAGCTGAGTCCCTCATTGTTTTCAATAAGCACTTGATCCTACTTACGCATCAGCACTGCCTCCTGTTTTTAGTAGTTGGTATCTATAGTCAAGCACTCAATCACGGTTTCCAAGCAGACAAACAAAGCACCTGAATAGCAGATGGCTCTGATCCAGATCTACATTTCACCCAGGGGATCTGCACAAGAGTCATCTCCATTTAGCAGTTTTGAGCCAGCTCCAATGAGGATTCAGTTAATGAATCTCGACTCCTATACAGCAAATCTGCATAAACGTTGCAGTCATTTCACTCCTTCAGAGTGAACAGAGTGCTGCCTACAAGTGTTAATTAGGGTGAAACAAGATACAGGTGTGGGTGATCACTGCACATGTGACATGGCCATGTGCAGAGCAGTGGCTTCTGGGAATTTTAGTCTAGACATTCACATGCACATTGGTTGAATATGTTGCTTTATTCTATAGATTACCTCACAACCTTCAATCCTAATGATGCCACAGCAACCCACAGTGAGGGGTCCTAGATGGTAAATTTGCCTGTCCTCTCTGAAAGGCTGGGGGGTTATTACACACTCTCCCCCCTGTACATACTGTATAATATAATTATTCTATGAAAGATGTTCATTATGAATTTAGTGTCTTCTGTTTAAAAGGGAATAACGTCAGTAAATCATTTCTGCTGCTGCTCTTTTAGAAGAGGCAGAATGTCAAAAATGACTGATGACCACTCCACTGATTGCTCTTACATAATGGACATAAGGCTGCAAGAAGGCTGTGGACGTGACTTGTGTCTGAACATTTTGTAGATCCTTGTGTTCAAATTCTTTCCCACATGAGAACCTAGTTTCAATGTGTGTGCTAAAAATGAATATGCATCACACTGTTCTAGTTAATTCTAGACACCCAAAGACACCAAGTGCTGCATGACTAACTACCGTGCACCTTGGTTCCTTTTTTTTTTTTAACCCATAATAAAAGCATCACTCTTCAAAATCCGCATAGTGCTTTGCCTGTCGTTTCTTAAAAGCATTTGCAATGTAAAAAAAAATCAGCGATGTACACAGTGATCTAGCAGAGAAGAAGCCGATTACAGTGATACTCACAGAATGTTTTATTTTAAAGGATACGCCTTTACTTCTGGTGCTAAGCCAAGAGATTAAAGGAGCAAAGCCTCAGCAAAGCACTATAGGATCCATCTCTGTGGGTATAAATAAAAATGCAAATACAGATGCCTGTAGGTTGCTCAGTAAAGGCATCGTCAAAGAAAGACAGAAAACAGAAAGGAAAAGAATGACAGCTCCTCATTGTTTCGCAAGCATGATCGGAACCACATATACATATATATGGTAGTGATATACAAAATTGTTCTGTCACCATGTTGACACTTTCATGTCACCTGTGTGTGCCACCTTTGCTTCTTTTGTCATGGATGAAAAAAAGGAACATACACAACCACAGCAGGATGCTGCAGTCTCTCTTACACTGACACAGCCAGGCAGGTACTATATAAGACGCTGTCATGTTCAGCACAATTAGTGGATATGGGAATGTCCAGAGATACAGTGCACTGGTTGTCCACTAACAGACAAAAATTTCGGCCAAACATAAGACTAAACATTTTTAATAGCTTAAAAATATGAATAAAAATATGAATAGGAATATCATAAAGGATTTAAATCAGGTTTTCAAATTTAAAATTATCTTGTGGACTACTAATGTAATTAGTAGATTAAAAAGAGCCACTCTCTGTTATTCTACTGGGAGATCAAACAGAATAATAAATGTCATGTCATTAACAGGCTGAACAGCTGACCTTGTGTGACCAAAGAACTAATAATGCTTATGGAATCACAACTATGACTAAGTTTTTTTACTACAAACTACATTCATTTTTGCTTTGCAACTCAAATGAACAAAGGACAGTAAATCCTCAAACTAACCAAAGTTAACTATACACAGGTGAAAACAATTAAAACATAATAAGTGTGCACAAAACAGGTGGAGATGAAACACAACTAATATTCAAGAGGAGTGGAAACTAAGGTGTGTGGCATGAGCACGGTCATCTTGGGTGACCGCCAGCGATTCTGGGAACTGGAGTCCTGGCTGGACAGTGGTGTGGCTGTATAACAATGAGTTTGACACGACTGTTTTAAATAAAATTGTTTACACTGGTTTTACACATTTCTTGGTAATTGACTACGAGTTATTTCTTATTGTTAATGTATTTAATATTATTCTGAACCAGTAGAAGATGAAGTAAAAATGAAAAAACTCCCTCTATAAGTAAGCAAGCCCACATTTTGGCTTGTAGTGTACATGAATTTAAATAATCCAACAAATGATTCTTCAGCTTCTCACCTGCAATTATGAAATTAACCTGTGTTAAAAGGGAGCTCCATCCGCCTCAATGCACTGTTTATTACATAATAGAACTCATAACCTGCACAATATAAAGGCCCTCTTAATTAGTCTGAAATATTTAGAGGCATGGTAAGAGGCCCATTGCTATTTCAAGCTGTTGAGAAATCAGCAAACTCACTGAGCATTATTATAATGAATCTTTATACAGCCCAATAGGGAACAATCAGAGTAAATACACCATTCTAAGGTTATGGTGATGGTGATGCTATCAGTGCACAGGTCAAAACAAAGACAAAACAGGTTTTTAAAACATAAAAAAAAACCAATTACGTAAATTATCTAACAGTTGACTTTTTGATGACGTTTTGAATTTTCTTGGTACAAATAACCTGGAAAGAACAGACCCAGTGGTAGCAAAGACTTTCAGCAGTTCTGTGGAGATCTTGAATTTCTTCAGCCTCCTGAGGTGGTATAAGCGCTGCAATGCCTTCTTTATCTGGGTGGAGATGTGTGTAGTCCATGTCAGGTCCTCGGAGATGTGGACACCAACTGTAGTTTCCCTTAATCTTTACGAAGTCCTCTGCTTCTCTCTTCTGAAGTCAACAACCATCTTCTTGGTCTTGGAGATGTTCATCGTCAGGTTGTTGGTCTTACATAATGATAACAGCTGTTCTGCTTGACTCAGCAACCATTTCACTAGACAGCCATGGCCCAGTGATTAGGGAAACAGTCTTGTAACCGGAAGGTCCTGGGTTTGATCCATGCACAGGGCAAGACTGAGGTGAGGCACCTAACTGCTCCCCAGGCGCCGTGGTTTGGGGCTGCCCCTCATTTCGGGCAAGTGTGTTTACTGCTCCCTAGTCTTCACACTGCACGGATGGGTTAAATGCGGAGGTCACATTCCTCTGTGTGCAAGCACAGTAGGCAAATAGCTCACATTCACTTCACTTTCACTTTACTCCCAAAAGGTTGTCTTGTTGTTGTTAGAGATGAGGCCTTCCACCACTGTATCATCCGCAAATTTCACAATGGTATCAGAGCTGTGAGTGGCTGTGAGTATTGCTGCAATAGGCAAACTGAAGTGAGTCCAGCGTTGACGGCAGAGATGAACAGATGAAGTCTTTAATAAGCTTTCAAAGTACTTCATGACCACAGAAGTGAGAGGCTACTGGGTGGTAGTCATTTAGGCAGGCTGGGTTGGCCTTCTTGGGAACAAGGTGTGGCCTTTGCAAAAAAGTGTAACAAAGAAGACATTCCCATCATTTCCCACCAGTTAATCCATTTCACTGGGACAAAATATCACATGGATCAGTAATGAGCTCCTCCTCTGAGGCAGGAAGCTGATGGAGTTGTTTGTGCTGGTCTGTACAGCCAACAACAGAGCATTTCCTGTGCTGAACTGAGTTCTGGAGAATGTCTAAGATCTAATGTCTAATCTCTAAAGCCATGGGTGAAGCTATTCAAGACACAAATGGCTCAAAATCTGAACAACCTGTTGAATTCTGTGTTATCTCATCTAGGCAGTCCACTAAAAACTGATTTGGTTGTCTTATTCCACAGTTTGTGGGTTGGTAGGCTCTCCATATATATTCATACATATATATTTGGATCTGTCTCCTGTCAGTCATTTTATAGACACTTTATGGGTCACCTAAGGTCCTGCAGGCAGAGCTTCATGCACATGAGTAGGAATCATTTTATAGCTTTTACAGTAATCTTTACAATTTCTATTATTAGATGAGCATTGTAATAAAAAACAATGTAAATATTTAATTAGGTAAAATTAAAAAAAATAGAAATAATGCATTCATGTAACCTTGTGTGTCTAGTCACTTGAGCTTACAGGTGTGGAAAAGAGTTTTTATCAGCGGGGTTCCTGGACTTGTTGATGAGCCCGGCTGCAGTCGGGAAGAAAATGTACTTGTGGGGAGAGGTTTTGATTAGAATAGACCTCAGTCTCTTGCCAGAGGGAACTGTTTATGTCTGTTTTAGAGAGTATATGTCTAGGGTGCGAGGGGTCTGTCGTGATCCTTCCTCCTTGTCTCAGTAATTAATTATTAGGTTAAAATCATTCTGAGCTTTACAGCATTAAAACATAATATGAATATAAAGAATAATATTATGGGTCTATTCCCGGGAAGGAAACAGCTAAGCTTAGTAGAGCTTGGCACAGTTTTAGCAGTTGGACCTTTAAAGCACATTCTAACAAGAATGGATGAAGATGCTTTATCATGCTATAACATGTCTCTTTCTAATGAACTCCAGAATGTGGCCCAGATTTTCTGATTCCCCAAAGGGATAGTGATACCATAATTATAGCTCCATGTCCCCCTCCATCAGCAGTGTGCAGTGTGAGCTGACATCAAATGAGTGTATGAGAGCTCGGAGATCCTGGGGCAAATGGTTCTATCGGCCTGCTATGCAAATCAGGGCATCATGCTTATTTTAGGAAAGCGCTGTGATTTAGATGCTGTTCAGAAACCCTAGATCTTCCGGCGCGAGGGTGACACCCAGTTCTGCAAGATTTCAGACGCATTTTTGCACATCTCCATAGTGTGATAGTGTGTGTCAGTAGCAACCCTGAGGAGTGTGTGATTGTGAGACATGTTCTCTTCTGTTGCCACAAATTAAAATAATTAATACGTTAAATCAGGAGCTGCCGTCTGCCATCACCCATCCCTTTCACCCACCTGCTACATCCCTGTTTTTCCCTTTCTTTCTTCTGGCCTCAGTAATAGGTATTTATGGCAAAGCAGGATTACAATAGCCCCCATGCAGAATGTTTCTAATCACATTGGTCCAACATCCTGGTTTTTTATTCTAGGTGTCTTTTGTGAGAATCCGAGATAAGGCCACTCCAGTACATAGCTTAGAGGGTACATATGAGAATAAGAATAAGGAGGTACTGTGGAGTCAGCACTTAGCCACACCTAAGAGCCTGCTTTCAGTGTGCTGTCATAATCCATCATCTGTCCATCCCAGCAGAACAATGTCGGCAAAAGCGGCTGCATCTAGGTGCTTCCTCTATCAATCAGATTGCGGATAGCATGCTCCAAATGAAAAGCAGAGAGAGAGAGAGTCGGCTTCCAGGATAGGCCACGACGCAGATAGATTGGCATGTGGTTCAAACACTCTCTTCATGTTCTGTTGACTCATACAATCTTAAGAGGAGCACAGCTGCAGTGCATCAAAGATAAATTCACACATCCAGATGAGAGGTAGGGTGACAGAGAATGAGAGACAGGAAGAACACAAGCAGTCCAAAAGGCTCATTACCACTTATATTGTGCCTTTAGCTTGAGATGTGTAAGAGGGTTTCAGAGACGATAAGCAGATGAGATATTCTTCTGTACTATCTTTGGCATGCTATACAAACTGAAAATGGGCCATTTATTCCAAAAAGCCTTCACGGGATCACTGCTTTGGAAATCAGGGGGAAAATTTAGAACAATGTTTAATGGAGACGTATTGGCTGTCAGGAATTCTTTCAAAAGCGGGGAGAAATCGTTATTTTGAATCAGTCCTACATTGATTGTGCCATTCTACGTAAGCGAAGAAACAGGCAGTAAGAAGCATCTGTGAAAGAATCCACTGAGCTCAAAGAGGAAGCTGGGAGTGGAAGTATATATTCACTGGCCCACATTTGAACAAAAACCAACCAAGGCAATACAGTTAGCACATCTGTATTCACTTTATTGTTACGACAAAATCAAGATAGCAGCGAGCCCTGTGATTACTGTAACAGCCGAAATACTATTGCTTATTTTATGCCATCAACACTACCTCTAACACTGCTTTCCTTCAGAGACATATTAGTTCTTTTCAGTTCCTTTCCAAGAAGCTATCTGATCGGAATCTTAAACTGATATGCCACAGGCAAGCGAGCTCTGCTGCGGCAATGCTATGAAAACAGGACACTGAAAAAAAACCCTGAGGATGTTTACACTGAATCTTTCCTTTGTATTGCATTTACGCATGCAGCTACTTATTACCTCATTTATAAGCTGCTCCAAGGAACGTCTTCTAAACTCAGAGGCTCTATATTCCACTTACATATTTGATAAACAGGACTTTAAACTGTATAATTGGATTTTTTCAATTCAGTTTTAAAACTATTGTAGGTGTTGTCCTGATTATGACAGTAGTCGTCTGAAGTGTAATGGTTCTTCTGTTTTCAGCTTACTGTAAATATGACATATAAATATGAATAGAAATATTTTCATGTCAGTAATTTGCCTGGTGGGGAGAGATGCCATTGCAGTGCAATTTTTCTTAGTCCTGTAAATCAGAACAGCTTTTTTTGTTGTTGTTCTCTTTGTTTTTAATATTCTTCAGCCCCTTGGAAGTGCTAAATATTAGGAAAAAAGTGTTTTGCAGGTGCACATGACTACGATATAAACGTCTTTGAAGGCAAAGAAAGCCTCCTAGTTGTAGGACTGTCCATTTTCGATCTCTGTTTTGCACTGTATGGAAGGAACTGCTCTGTTGCAGTGTTGCAGTTGCAGTGTACAATCGTAATCTTATGAATACCCTATCATAGCTTACAATTTTACTACTGATGAGAAGAAGAAGCCTTTATTTGCCACATATACATTGCAGCACAGTGAAATTCTTTTTCACATATCCCAGCTGGTTAGGAAGATATGGACATGTTACATGTTCAGCCAGGATTCAGAACCCCTGGTGCTCCCTGCTTCTTAAAGAGCCTTGCTCAAAAGCCCAACAGTGACAGCTTGGTAGTGCTGGGGCTTGGACCCTCAACGTCCTGATCAGTAACCCATAGCTTTAACTGTAATGTCACTACCCAAAGCACCCATGGGGTTTCAGTGAAAAAGACGAAAGTCTACAAGTCTGCAGGCCCCAACCGCCAAGACTCTTCAGTTATGACGGAACCCCACAGACTTCTATCAGCTTTCTGCCATTCATCTCTTCAATGCACTTTTCAGTTTCTCTCTGATAGCAAAACTGCCGAATTTCCCAAGAGAGGAGATGAAAATGATATGTTCTTAGTCACACAAACAAAAAGGGAAAGTGAAACCTCATGGGATTCACTCTCTAGACCACAGGCACAACCAATAGTTGATATGTGAGATAAATTGCCTCAGAGTATCTTATTAGATTTCAGGAAGAATGAGAATGGTAGTGTGAGTGAGATACGCTAGAGGTGATATTGAAAAAGACAAAGATAGAGGAGTGTTTTGATGCACCACTGGGATAACTGCTTTACAACCACAGACAGAATGTACAGGTCACAGGATGGGGGTCACAAACACACCAATCAATATAGAGTCATTAAGATGGAAGAATCAATGGCAGCAAACATTGAAGCTGGGTGTTAATGCTGATTTTGTTTTCAGACGTCTGTGAAAGGGAACTGTCCAGAAGGTTAAAAAAGAAAACAAAGAATGGTGTAATTGCTTTGGTATGAAATGGAGTACGGTTTTGGTCAGCAGATGCAGAGCTGATATAACCAATGACATACTTTCCAATCCCTCCAATGCATCTAAAGTAAATGTGAAAAAACACTCCTTTTTAAAAAGGTACTCATGAGATGCATGATCCAGCGTGATCAGCCTTACACACCAGCCAAGGATCACAAACATTTAGATTACATCACATATCCATCAGTGGTGTGGTTTTGGGGGGAAGGGAGGGATGCAAAAGGACCATTTTAAAAAGCTGTCATAAAACAAGGAATGGAGACATTTCAGGCTTATAGCAGTGCTGCTAAACAACATCACACAACACACATGCTTTTGCTGGAACTGGTTTGGCTGGGAATCACTTGAAAATGTGTAAATTGCATGCATTGATTTGAAAGAGCGTCGGCACAGATTCTCCTAGATCTGATTCACCCTCTGGTTGTGTGTTGTGTGTGTGTGTGCATGTGGGAGTGTAGATACAGTATATCTGAATAGTTAAAAGATATAGTTGGTTGTGTTTCTCACTGAACACTAGTTCCAGCATCCCAACCAGTCTGGCTTGAAACCAGCACTAGACACTGCTGGTGTGGTAGCTATCAGAGAAGCTTCATGCCGCTCGATCAGGCAAACTGCCATTAGTCCCTTTAGTTCTTATTTTCAGCCTTTATTATAGCAAAAAAAAATTAGCTTATTCTTATCAGCTAACTGGTGTCCATCAAGCTTCAGTGCTTAGTCCTCTTCCCATATACTTATTTTTAGTGTCCTTTCACAAATGTAGTATTTAATCTGTTTGAATCAAACCCTATGGCATTTTACACCTTGGTTTAGGCAAGTGAGAACTCACATGTGGACCAAGACAGCCTGTCCAAAGACCATCTGAGTGAAATGGTCTCGGCCCACTACCAAGCTAACTCCAGGTTACTATTTGTATCTCTGATTTTCTGGCAGACATCCCATCATGGCTGAATGCCAGATAGAATAAGGTGCTATATTTCCCTCCTTCTCAAAACGTCCAAAACCTTCATGTTGAATTATTATATGGCGTTCTCGCTACATGATTCAACTATCACATTCGTTTGACAATAACTCTTAACGAAAGGCCACTCAGGTGCCTGCTCAGTCCTAAATCATTTCAGAAATACTGCATCTCACTACTGGCTGGTTTTCCACATCCCTGGGGGCTGTGAATAAGGTTGCTCCATCCCCGGGAGGCAAGTGTGTTCATTGCACCCTAGTATGAGTGTTCACTGGTGTGTGTTTCACTGTGAGGATGGCTTAAATGCAAAGGTCTAATTCCTCTGTGTGTACAAGAACAGTGGTCAATGAGTGGTTTACTTACATTTTTATGTACATAAAAATTCTAAACAATAATAAACAGAAGAGATAAACAGAAAACCTTGAAAACAATTAAAAACAGCCTCTTAAATATTTTTAGTACCAAACAAAAAATGAAGTAAAAACAGGAATACAGATATTTCATACAGATAACACAGATATTTTTGTCCTTCAATATCTCTGAAGGGCACTTCAGGGATACACGCTCCAACACAAACTAACCTCACACACCACTAGAGGAGCGCAGAGGTGTAGATGGCATTGGAATCCACTGGAGCTGTAAGCGCTGTGTGGTTTGGAGGAACAAAGAAGGAAATCTTAAAGCATTGTCTTCATGAATTCTTCACAAAAGAGTAGAGTAGAAATCTCAGGACACATTTACTCATGTGCTATTCACAGGACCTGCCAACCAACTGTAAAACAGCACCTGGCAGAGATTCTTTGCTGGGGATAGCGCCCTCACCTCATCATGAGGCACTGAGCAGTGTGAACCGCGTACATTTACTTAGAAAAGAAACTGTATGCATTTGCATACAAGCATGATTGTATTTTCAGTAGTGTGTATATCTGTAGCAGTGTTAGAGTGTTACTACAAATATAATGTAATTTGCCTACTGTGCTTGCACACAGAAGGAATGTGACCTCTGCATTTAACCCATCCGTGCAGTGAAACACACACACCAGTGAACACTAGGGGGCAGTGAACACACTTGCCCAGGGCGGGGGGCAGCCCCAAGCCACAGCGCCCGGGGAGCAGTTGGGGGATTTAGGTGCCTTGCTCGAGGGCACCTTAGTCGTATCTTGCCCTGGGCGGGGATCGAACCCACAACCTTCCGGTCAAGAGACCAGTTCCCTAACAACTAGGCCATGGCTGCCCCCAACTTGTCCAGCTTCTCATAATTTAAAATACTAGAATGAGCAACAGCCAAAGTACAATTTTGGTAAAACAACTAGCTACAAGGGAAATTAAATAAATACAATGAATCTGCTTTGTCAAACTAAGAAAAATCAGCTGTAAATAAAAGGTACTCAGTAAACCATTGAATTAGATAGCTATAGTAGCAAAATAGCAAAATGCTAGTAATCATGCCATGCTAGTAAAATGTAGTTATACTAGTAATGTCGCTGCCTGTGGCTATGTACTCCACAAAACTGGTGTTTGAACGTAGATATCTATGCATTAGTGTTATAGAGAGAGAGAATGCTCAATGCCACTAAGATTAAGCATCTGCTACTAACCAAATGACAGCGTACTGATTTCAACCCAGCCGCAGAGC
Organism: Duopalatinus emarginatus; assembly: GCA_028565595.1. Classification (NCBI taxonomy): domain Eukaryota; kingdom Metazoa; phylum Chordata; class Actinopteri; order Siluriformes; family Pimelodidae; genus Duopalatinus; species Duopalatinus emarginatus. The sequence goes on along the minus strand of JAOVVF010000010.1, from coordinate 6,990,594 downwards.
TAGCATTAGCTGTGGTGCAAGCGTTAGCATGCAGTCACTTACAGTCACTTTTCATCTGAAAAAGAAGCCATGTCTGATGTGTTAGCCTTGACAGCACAAGGCTTTTATTACTAAACAGCTTTATGACAGCCAGAAAAGGTTTATGGTCACTGAGCAGGTGGCTTATGGCAAACAAATGAAGCGGTGGTTAATGGTTAGCCTGAAGCTCATCATTTAAAAACGCTCCAGAAAATGCACCTCGAAAGCTTCTCTTTGGCTGTATGCATGTGATAGCCTGTGGCACATATCTTATAATTACTCGTGCAATCACATACTATTTCAACATTACACTTTGGGGTGGATGTAATTATACCAATAATAAACACAGAGCAATTGAGTTGAGTTGCTGTCATATATTCATTTAAACAGTATTCATGAAATTACAGCAGCTATGCCGAAATGCTTGGGATTCCCTCCTTCTTAAAGAAAACAGCTGAATACAGCGTATTTGGGTGGTGTTTAGAGAGCACGTGCATTAACAGACCTCAAATACAACTAGACTAAATTCAGACCTAATTGATAAGTTACATCAGACGAATCCCTTGGATGATAATTGCTATGCTTCGTATGACAATTTCAATTAGTACTATTTTTCCAGACATATATTGGTGAAATACTGGATTCATTTATTTCTAATTTTAGTTAAACTTTTATGTGTGGAAAGCAGACAATAAACAAAGGATGCAGCAGGATACCCAGGATATTTTTTGTGCTATTACACGCTTAAAGCCTTTCAGAAAACACCCCTGCAGTACTTGTACACAGCATACTGTACGCCATGAAACATGAGCTACTGTCAGAACCATCATTCAAGTGGACACTGTAGTCATGCTTTGCTGCTCCTGCAGTAATAAATATTTTTGATCTCTAGACCTGACTTTCTCAGATAGAGTGAAAAGCTACAGATCTTCCCCAAAGGAAATGCTGTAACCTGACCTAGAAGACATCAGAGAGATGGTGTGGGAAGACATCAAACTGGACATGTACTGTTGTATGTGAAGGTTCAACTCCCAAATAGTGTGCACCATTTTACACATACATTTGTTTATTTGCCAGAGGTGTTTATTCAGTGGCTTACAAGCCATGGATAAAGCAGTCCATAAGTTAAAGACCATAGGTTAAAGATTTGACAGTTAAAAGGGCTGCATCTTAATATGGGGTTTGGAGTAAGTTTTAGCACTGAGAAGTTTTACAAACACCAGCTGTATATAAATCCAGTATTGGAATGCCATTATTGTATTGTATTACATTAAAATACAAAACCACTGAAAGATAAATTAAATAACATTGATTATCTTATTACAATTGCACCTTTCAATTGTTGGGATATACAAACCGGATTCCAAAAAAGTTGGGACACTAAACAAATTGTGAATAAAAACTGAATGCAATGATGTGGA
>JAOVVF010000010.1:6912409-6927902 GCA_028565595.1 Duopalatinus emarginatus | reverse complement strand
AAAAGGAGAAGGGGACTGGTTTCCCCCAGCAAGGCAAACACACACACACACACACACACACACACACACACACACACACACACACGGTAGATTCACACAAGGACACACCGAACGCTTTACTGACCAAAGCCATGACACCACACATGAACACTTTAACACGGCTGTAAAGAAAAAGCCGAGCCCGGTATGAAAGTGCTGGGCCCGGCGTCGCCATCCACAGCACGACCACATAGGCACTCACACACACACACACACTCTCACACACACACACACGTAGCCTATAACAACACGTATAGCATGCATAGCTGCCATCAAGCGGAGGAGAATCGGAGAATAACATTTTTAAACTCCTCGATCGCGACCTAAAACCCGAGAAAAGACAAGTTCATGCACCGACCTGTGTAGATTAATCCAAGTTCAACAAACTAACCTGTTTATCCAGAGAGCGCTCCGCTGGATGTTGGGTTGAATCCGAGTTAAATCCACTATCAGTAAAACAAAGAGGCGAAAATGCCCGAGCGGTTCCGAAACAGGCCGAAACCACGGGGGGGCAGATGCGCATGCGCGGAGCTGCATCTTGAATGGGGGAGGTCGGGAGTCCCATGTTAGCGTGTATAATTCATCTCATTCATTTCACAAAGTTACATTTATCCTCGTTTAGAGAGGGATACTACTTAACACCTATCTGTGAGTGATACAATAGCTATATGGTTACAAATGACAAACAAATACATGGCAAACAGCACACGTTTGATTAAAATATGGTGTCATTAATGCATTTTTTTGATTTTGCAAGTGGTAGCTCACTGGTTAAGACATTGGGGATCTGATCAGAAGGTCCTGAGCTCAAATCCCACTGCCACTGCTGGGCCCTTGTGCAAGACCCTTAAACCTGAACTGCTCAGTTGGATAAGTGAGATAAATAAATGCAAGTTGCACTGGAAAACAAAATTGTCTGTCAAATGCTATAAAATATAGAGTGTTTTGTTTGTAATTAAATATGTGGATAATTAATCCTGAATAATCTTCAATAAGTTGTCAATATGTCCAACAGCTGACTGAGTCTCTCACTACAGTGTAAATGTATTCATACCATAAAGACAAAATAAAGAACAAAAATAACTAAAACTTGATTAAACTAAATTTGTTAGACATGTTCATTTCAGACAAAACTTCATTATCATAAGTAAGAAAATGACCAGATACTGAATGTTGATACACTACCAGTTAAAATATTTAAAATACATCAATATTTACAGTTATTATTGAACTATGAACTATTTGACCACTGTGCTTGCACACAGAGGAATGTGACCTCTGCATTTAACCCATCCATGCCGTGAAACACACACACACACACACACACACACACACACACACACAAGTGAACACTAGGGGGCAGTGAACATGCTTGCCTGGGAAGCAGTTGGGAGGGGGGTGCCTCGCTCAAGGGCACATCAGTCACTTCTTGTCCATTTTGGGGATTGAACCTGGGCCTCCTCCAGTCACAAGGAACAACAGTTCCCAAACCAAAAGGCCACGGCTGCCTCCAACGGACATTATTCTTATTATTATTGACATTTACACAGTTTAAGTCCAGTATATATAACCTGAAATAGTCCAAAGAAACAGAAGTAAGGTTAAAAATCAACAATAGTTTGCATTTCAGTTAAACTAAAGAACTTTTTTTTCAAGGAACATCATTGTGTAAAAGAACATTCCTATACCTTTAAAAATCACTTGGAAACTGGAGGTAACTCTGACAGAAAGAGGTCTGGCAGACTAAAGTCCTCAACAAAATCAGAAGATAAGATTTTGAGAGTCAACAGTTTGTGTGGTCAGGAGATCACAGCACAACTGCTTCAAGCCCAGCTTAATGCAGATCGAAATAAACAAGTTTCAATTTCATCTGAGAAGTGAAGACAGGTAGAGTAGCAGTAAGAAAGCCAATGCTAAGATAAAAATAATAATAATAAAATAAAGGCTTGTCTGAGGCAAACAGCACCTCCAGTGGACTGGTAGAAGGTCTTACAGACTGGTGAATCAAAATGAAATATTTGAAAGATGTTGAGTAGGTCAAAAGATGTGATTCTTCAGTGTGTGACACTAGCTGTCGAACATGGAGGAGAAGCAGTGATAGTCTGGGACTCTTCGCTGGATCCAGAGTTCACACAAGGCGACTGGCACACTGGAAAAAAAGGCCTCTGACAGAATTTAGAAGATCCAGAAGATCTAGAAGATGGGTTAAATGCGGAGGTCACATTCCTCTGTGTGCAGTTTGCACAGTAGGCAAATAGTTCACTTTTTATACTCACTTTAAGATGTTCGGCTTTAAAGAATGGTATGGTCTGCACAGTCTCCAGATCTAAACCTTATTGAGCTTGTTTGCAATGAACTGGACAGAAGGGTGAAAACAAAGCAACCTACAAGTGCAACACATTTGTGGGAACGTCTGCAACAATATTGAGAAAAACTTTCTAAACAATATCTGAATTCCAGTGTAGAAAGAATGATTCAGTGGTGTTCAGTTTAATTTTGTCAAACAAAATTATTCTATGATTTATTTTTATCTTAAGTCGTTTATTTGTTCTATGCTTTAATTAAACCATGTGAATAACTGAAAGATTTTAGAGATCTAGTATTGTGAGTTTAAGCCTCGCCTCTAGTCTCTGTCTTTGAGGAGTCTGGTGTGTTCTCCCCATATGCCTCTAGGTGTGTGTGTATGTGGAACACTGTGGATTGGTGCCCTGTCCAGGGGGTACTCATGTCTTGCACCCAGTGATTCCAGGTGGGCTCTGGAAAAAAAATGTGACTCTGACCGACTAAGTGGATAAGATAATGACTGACTGACTGATTGACTTTTCACCATTTGCTTCAACTTTTCTACCCTCTATTTATCATTCCCTTTAATATGTACATCCTTTTTATTTTTACCTTAATAATAATAATAATAATAATAATAATAATAATAATAATGGTTTGTCCAAGTGAAAAAAAATCTTAAAGGTTAAAGTTAGGATCTACAAGGAACATTTTTTGGCATAGCCTAGTTTGTATATAAGCTATTGTTTGTTTGTGTGTGTGTGTGTGTGTGTGTGTGTGTGTCACGATGACCAACTTTTTTTTATCCTTTTAAAAGTTTTACTACAGTTGCATGATTTAAATAGCTGTATTGTTGCAGGACACACACATCACGTTCAGTATCATGGACATGGAATAGAATAGGCAGAACGCACGTGCCAGCATCTACCTCGCACCCTGTGTCTACGCTATGAATCACCAGTCACGTGATAAAGGGCGTGGTTATAATTGCCTGCCTTCGTACAGTACCGGTTTTTCAGTTTTCCTTCAGCTTCCTGGCGCTATGCTCGGCAGTCTGCCTGAGTAACCTATTGAACTGGAGTAAAGTTCACTCTTGGTCACATATGGATCTCTCGGCTGTGGGTTTAGTTAAACACTTGTAACAAGTCCTCCGCTTGAACTGTTCATCCCACTGGCCGTGATTCAGTCTGAGCGCTTCCCACTTCAGCCTGCTGTATGGAGGATGCCGGACTTGTGACGAATTCCTCGGAAGTACGAGCTGACTGTAACTCCATACAGAGGAGGACAGAGCCGGAGTTCAGGGTGTACAAGAGAAGATGGTTTATATTACTAATACTCTGTGTGCTCAACTGCTCGAATTCAGTGGTAAGCCGCATGTTTTACCTTTAACTCCTTATTAATCTGCAAAAGACTTGTACACGTGTGAACAGAGTAACTGAGTAGTTAAGTCCAAACTGCTTCTTTCTATCAGCAGGACAGAAAAGTCAGGATGGAAATAATCAATAATGCATCTCCATATCAGTGAAACATCAGGAACAGACATTACTTTAAATACAAACACGTGTGATATATATAAAGATAGATCACTGTATTAATCCTAGAGGGAAATTTAAGTATGACAGCAGCACAAGTACAGTACAGTAAAATACAACTACAAGAGGAAAGTGCAACATATAACAACTCAGAATAATAAATCAAATATAAACTATGAGGAAGTTTAGTGTGCAGTAGCTGTATGGTATTATTGTAACATGGATATTAATAAGTGGCAGTGCAAGAATACTTGTATAAAGTCTTATATAAGTCTTAGGCATGAGCCAGGTGTGTGTACTGCAGTAGCTACTCTGATAGATATTAAACCTCATGGGAACAGCTGGAGCTCAAGGTTAGGGAATACAACTGAATTCCCCATCCGATACTGATAAAACATATTTGAATACTTTGAATCTCTTGTATATATATATATACAGTACTGTGCAAAAGTCTTAGGCACCCTATAGGGTGTATAGTATAAATGTTGTTGTAGACATTTATTTTATGAATTCTGCATTTTTGAGTCAGTACAAAAACATTTTGATTATAAATCCAAAGATTATACATAATAATAATATTATTAATAATAATAATAATAATAATTATTATTATTATTGTTATTATTATTATTATTATTATTATTATTATTATTATTACTACTACTACTATTATTATTATTATTATTATTATGTTACAGAAAAAAAAATTCTATGTCAGTAAGGAAAGCAATCTGTTAAATAAGATACAAAAAAACAATGAAGGAAGAAGTGAGTGTGACAGTCTGTCCCTCCAGAAAAACAGGTTCTCCAGGACACTTTGATTATCTGATTCCCTAATAAAATTGAATCGTCCCAATTTAACAAAAAAGCAAAGTATAGTCGAACCAAATCCTGACTTTTTTTTACTTTATTACTGTTTACTGCTCATTGTGGGGTTTTTCTTTGAAATAATAAAAACCTCATCACAACATTTCTTCACATGTGCCTAAGACTTTTACACAGTACAGTATATGTACTTTTCCCTACTATTTTTTCTAAGCTACAGGTTTTTACTTGGATGCCTGTACTAGCTTTAACCTGTGCTAGCATTTTTATACATATACATTGTTGTGCATTTCTAGACATGTGTGGTGGTGCATTGTCCTGTTATAAGAGGACAAACCCATCGGAATAAATACAGGACATGAACTGTTGTAACACACCAGGAGACACACATATTGTTCACGTGTCAGACATTTGTAGATGTACCAGGGGTCACATGGAACGCCAGAAAATCAATCCCTATACCAATATGAAGCCACCACCAGCCTGTGTATTTTGCATAGGCTGACCTGCACCTTGAGTGTAGTTCAAAGCCAGTTGTTGGATTCAAATTTTTGTGAATGTAGCTTCAAGTCTGGGAAAGTATTTTAGCAGTTTAGACAAACTGTAACCATTGGCAACTTCAGGTTTAAAGATACAAAGATAGATGTACAAGGAAGATTATTCAGAACTGAGAGAACTCCATGTTTATCTTTTATTTTCTGGTTGATTGACGTCACCTGCAGGGTGACCACCTGTCCCACTTTATGTTGTACTGTACAGCATTTTTTCCATTGGGCATGGTGGAGAATATGATGTCAAGCGACATGGTGGATGTGAGTTGGCCATTCCTAGATCGCCATTCTTATATATAAAAAAAAAACAATTTTGGTTTACCTTACTTGCATTGAAATAGTTTACTTTTAGTTGCATCCTGGTCCTTTGGACAGTTGACTAATTTGATTAGACATTATATCTTAAACTTAACGTTATTACGTCTGCCCCACATTGTCCCACTGAAACTTGTTACTTGTCCCACATTTTGTCTGTCTGGAGTTGGTCATCCTATTCACCTGCCTTTAAGGTTTCAGTGTTTTCCTGCTGTATGTCTTTTGGGACATTTGGCATCCTGGCGTGGAATGGATTACTTATAATCATGCTATAATCTAAAATGAGACTGCTTCCCTTATTAGTCTGGATCCTCTCATGGTTTCTTCCTCTTGTCATCTCAGGGAGTTTTTACTGGCCAGCTTTGCCTCCGGCTTCAGATCAGAGATCAGATTTATGCTAATGTACAATCCAGCTTTTATATTTCTGTAAAGCTGCTTTGAGACATTGTACATTGTTAAAAGTGCCTTATAAATAAAACTGAATTGAAAAATGTGGGGCCATTGCAGGCATTGGGCCCTGTTACTGATATGAAATGCGGGATGCATGTTGTGCCCCAGTGGCAGAGCCCATACTCAAAGCCCAAAGTGAAGGCTTGCCACAAAATAACCCTCACTGGGGCCCAGAAAGGGCAAAATTTCTACATAAGCAAACCCACAGGGGGCCTATGTGGGTTTTCTGTGGGCAAACCCAACTGTGGGATAACCCACAGAAAGCAAACATAGGGGCCCAAAAGGGAAAAACTGCTGTGTGCCCTGTATGGGCTAACCCACATGCGGGCTAGTGTTGTTTGCCCACACTGCCCCACAATAAACCTCCACCTACCCACAGTGGGTTGAACTGGCATGTTTCCTGAGTGCCTTAAAGCTCAAATAAACCTTAAGTACATATCTCATTGGTTGAAAACTGGTTCTCTGTCAGTTACAGTATGCAGCACAAAAGCAAGAGACAGTTACAAATGATGGACAGGACCATATGCACCAATCAGCTATAACATAAACCAGAAAACCACTGACAGGTAAAGTGTATAAGAGTCAGTTTTTAAAGCTGACGTGTTGGAAGCAGGAAAAATGGGCAAGTGTAAAGATCTGACTTAGTCTGACAAAGACAGCAGGTCTTGTACCAGGTGTTCCTGGTATGCAGTGGTCAATGCCTACCAAAACTGGCCCAAAAGGGACACCTGGTGAACGGGCGACCGTGTCGGGCCCCCACGGCCATAATGATCTGCAAGGGGACTGAAGGCTAGCCTGTCTAATCCGATCCCACAGAACAGAAGGATCTGTTGTTGTCATGAGTCTATGCTTTGGTGGATTAGATCTGTTTTGGCAGGCGGTAACAATATGGCTGATAAGTGCATATATCTATTTATATATGTATTTATGCGTTTATGCTTAGGAAATGACATTTAAACTAGCCGACAAATGGCTTTCTTTAGTCTTGTGTGTATTTATGTCGTCTCAAATGTGAGTTTCACATTAAACATGAACAGGAATAACACCGGTGCAGATATTAGAGCTCGTCACCGTAGTGGAAAAAATTCACCTCACTGAAGGTCAGGATAGTAAAATTCATGATATAAGGTTAAGACAAACATGTGCACAGATGTTAATCATTGTGAAGTATGAATACTTTCCTGTGTACGCAGTTTTAATATTTCCTCCCGCTATTAACCCTTAACTCAAAGCTGTATACAGAACACAGTGTCAGTTATATTAATCATTGCCCAACTTATGTGGGTTGAGGGTGTTTCTGGCAATGCATGCAAATCCACTCAGCTTAACCATTAGCACTAAACTAGGAACTAAACGTGAATATATGCCTGAGCGTTCCCAATTATTAGTTTAAGAGTTGAGTATTTTAGCAGCACCTCATACACAGCTCACGTCATGGTTCTGCGCTAACGAGAATACAGTCTGACACATTGTTCGGGGCATGTAAAACATCACATGGAATGTTTCCGAAACGTGTATTGAGGTTTGTGTGTGTGTCTGTGTGTGTGTGTTCAGTGTATTCACAGAGACCTGGCAGCCAGAAACATCCTCCTGACACAAGGTAGAGTGGCCAAGATCTGCGACTTTGGACTTGCCCGTGACATCACTACTGACTCCAACTATGTGGTGAAGGGAAATGTAAGTAGTTCATGACAAAAAGAAAGTAATCATTATTATTATTATTAGTCTGCCGTCTCAGCCTAGTCCTTACACGCCTGGTGTTTTTAAACAAAAAATCAAATCCAGCATGAATAGAAAAGGACAAGACTGTATACGTTAGCACACAAAAGGGAATTTACCTACACAGAGCCATGCTGCAGATGGATAGTGGACTCTGTGTGTGTGTGTATGTGTGTTACATTTCATGCTCCATTAAACACTAAACTCACCTTAAAACCAACAAAAGGAGCCCGAACATTCTTTGCAACTTCTTTACTGGTGAGTGAGCAGGAAAACGTCCCCGACTCTAACCGATCTGTCTTGTCCAGGCCCGTCTGCCGGTGAAGTGGATGTCTCCAGAGAGTATCTTCGAGTGTGTGTACACATTCGAAAGCGATGTCTGGTCTTATGGCATCTTGCTGTGGGAGATCTTCTCTCTGGGTACGTGTCAATTATATGTGTCTGACCACGATTCCACGTCCGAATTTAAAGACAGGATTTTACGAACATGACATCATTTATTAATGCAGGTGTTTCCTGGTGTTCACCAGGTGTTCACCAGAGAGAGAAATGTGATCTACCAAGAATAAGTTCAAATAAACACAGCAGCCTGGTCTGATGAAGTCAGTCTGAACAAACATGCTCTTTTGTTTTGATTGATATAAGTTATGTCTAGCGTATGGAAGTTTTTATAATGATATATTCACTGAATGGATTAATGGTGTGGTGTTTCTGATCTGTTTGGACAAGTATAAACATATGTATACATGTGTGTTTGACAGAGAATGCACTTTAGATCAGGGCATCTGTGAAATACTGTAAATGTGAATAGTTATAAATTCAACATAAGGGTGATTAGAATAACTCAGAATAACAGATAAGTACAGCAGAGAAGACTGACGGACATTCCAGCAGCTGAAAAGACTGAAAACTACAATGTAGCTCATTTTTGGTTTAGAGATACAAATGGTTTCCTGTGTACATATTCAGGACTGAAACATAAACAATAGATTTCTAAACATTTAACATTTAAACCATCTGCATTTTAGCTATGAGTGTGTCAGAGTTAGTTCTTTGGGTGTGCGTGTGTGTGTGTGTTTTAATTTATGTTTGTTTTGTTTTGTGTTTTGTTCTGTTTTTTTGTTTTGTGTTGTCTTGTTTTTTTGTTGTGTTTAGTGATTTGTTTCCTTCTTTTTTTGTTGTGTTTAGTGATTTGTTTTGTTCTTTTTTGTTTTGTATTGTTTTGCGATTTGTTTCCTTCTTTTTTTGTTTTGTTCTTTTTTTTGTTTTGTTCTTTTTTTGTTTTGTTTTGCGATTTGTTTTGTTCTTTTTGTGTTTTGTTTTGTTCTGTGGTTTTTTTTGCGGTTTGTTTTGTTCTTTTTTTGTTTTGTTTATTGATTTGTTTTGTTCTTTTTTTGTTTTGTTTTGCGATTTGTTTTGTTCTTTTTGTGTTTTGTTTTGTTTTGTTTTGTGTTTTTTTCTTGTTTTGTGATTTGTTTTGTTCTTTTTTTGTTTTGTTTATTGATTTGTTTTGTTCTTTTTTTGTTTTGTTTTGCGATTTGTTTTGTTCTTTTTGTGTTTTGTTTTGTTTTGTTTTGTGTTTTTTTCTTGTTTTGTGATTTGTTTTGTTCCTTTTTTGCTTTTGTTTTTTTTTGTTTGTTTGGTTTTTTTTGTTATTCTTGTTTTTTAGGGGTTTTTTTTGCATTGTGGGGTTTTTTTTTTGTTTGTTTGTTTTTTTGGTTTTTTTTTGTTTTGTTTTGTTTTCTGTGTATTTTTAGGCCAAAAAAAGCGTTAAGCAGCCCTGATCATGTTCACATTAAACATGATTACATGTATAACTGCTACTATGATTTTTTTCCCCATGGTATATTATTTATTTATAAGTTATTGGAAGTCATTGTGGTTTGAAACTGGAACAGACCTAAACAATATGCTATTGTTTGAACATTTCAGGAAGCAGTCCTTACCCTGGTATACCTGTAGACTCCAAGTTCTACAAGATGATCAAGGAGGGATACCGAATGGACTCACCTGAGTTTTCTCCCAGTGAAATGTAAGTGTGTACATGTAGAAGCGCATTCATGTGTTTCCTGTAATCATCATACACTGATCAGCCATATCATTAATACCACCTGCCTCAAAAGCTGCTAAAGCAGCTCTGACCTATCGAAGCATAGACTCCACAAGACCTCATTAGAAACGGATGCTTCTGTGGATCTTATGAGGGATCAGGCTACACAATTTAACCTTCAGCCCCTTATGCACATCAGTGAGCCTTGGGTGTCCATGACCCTGTCACTGGTTGACCTTCCTTGGACCACTTTTGGTAGGCACTTACCACTATAAACCAAGACCTGTTGCTTTGGAGGTGATCTGACCCAGATTATAATTTGGTCTTTGGTCAAGGTCACTCAGTTACACTTGGGCATTTGTCCTAATTCCAACAATCAGCTTTAGGAATTGACTGTTCATTTGTTGTGGAATATGTCCCACCCTATGAAAGGTGCTATTGTAGTAAAAGATAATCTTATTGTCTTATTGACCCCAAGTCTTATTGACCCCATCTGTCAGTGGTTTGGTGGTTTTTATGTTATGGCCAATATATATATATATATATTCCTCTACCTGCCTCATTCTGAAGTGTTTTATTCCTTTTATTCTACATCACATATAATATGCGTGTCATGTGTCATATTCATAATACATGCCTTTCTTTTTCAGGTATGAAATCATGCAGTCATGCTGGGACGCAGACCCCTCCAGAAGACCCTCATTTGGCAAGATAGTGGAGAAAGTTGAACAGCAAATATCAGACAGCACCAAACATGTATGTCATTTATGTCCACCCAATCAGCCATCTTTAATATTTACTTGCCTTATCTTATCTTTTCTGAATTATCTAAAGCAAACTTTTCCCATCTCCATCCTTCCTATAGATCTATCTGAACTTCAGCTCCAGGGTGCCTGTCGTCACCGGTCCACTCCGTGAGGAGCCTTTATCACACTCCTTGGGACGTAATTCAGGAAGCGGTCACAGCACTCCCAGTATGCCCCTGCTGTCCAGTGACAACGTTTCCCTGGAGGACGAAGCTCAAAGGCAGCCGCGGGTATAAAAAATGTAACCTTTACCAAAATGCTGGTTTCTCTGCTAAGACTATAAACCCAGCCTGGGTGAAATAAGTGAACCCTGGACCAGTCATTAGGGCAAAATGAAGTCACATCATCTTCCCAATCTCTTCCCCATGCTGATGTACACAGGGAATGGTGTACAGAGTCCTTTCACTCTTTCCCCATTGCTTGCTTCAGGATCAAGTGACATGGAATGATGGGATGGGACACGGACGTTTCAGGAAGAGTTTTACTTTTTCCGTCACCATTAATATTCCCAGTAGGATTGATTAACACAGTGACACAATCACTTCTGCACAACAGGCCTAACGGACCTAACCTGGTCCGTTGGTGGTACGATTTTTGAATCTGCATAGGTACTGCGTATATCATGTTGCATACACATAAGGAATATGGTTGAAATGGGATGTCTGTGCATTTCTGTGTATTTTCATGACCATCTACATGCATTAATGTGGTGTAAAGCGACGCAAATGTGCATACGTGCATACGTTTTATTTTTCGAATGCCAACAGGATAAAAACTAGACTCGTACACATACAGAGGGGGTAAAAATACAAATACCAGGTGATTGCAGAGATCAGACATGTGTTAAGGATGGGTTGTAAGACTGGGTTGTAAGAACAAAGGACAGGACATACGGTCTTTTGTCTTAGCCATGTGTCTGCAATACGAGGGGGCAATAAAGGCAGTAATTTACATCTGCAACAGGTTTCGAATTTTACATGCAATTTTGCCCCACATTAATGCATCGTGTTCATTTACGGTCATGAAAATAGAAACGGCACAACTGTAAAAGATCTGACTCGCACCTAACCAACCAGAAATTTACGCTTGATTTAAAAACAAAAACAACAAAAAAACAGATTCTTATGCCTTTGTCTTTGATTCACAAGTCAATACAAATGGTCAGAATAGCACTTTTTAAAAAAAAATGAATCAATAACTTGGATGTAGATGCTCTTTGTTAGCGGTATACTATAGCTATAGCTCTGTCCCAGAGTCTTTCTTTTCCAGAGCTCGTATCGGTATTGTGTTTGGTATGATAGGTTTTAGGCAGCTTCAGGATAGTTCGGTAGAGATACCCTGCCTCAGTATTACACAGCTGCAGATGTTAGATGGAGGTCAGTCTTGACACTAGGCTTCGCTTATATTCAAATGGCAAATGAACACCTGGATGAAGTACATGTTATTTTCCTCTGGTCTACATTTATGCTAGCTGCATCAAGTCAAAGACTAAACTAAATATACACTCGAGTCTTTTTCTTAAGTAGTTATTAGTCATAGATTTTTATCTGCTTCTCCTGTAAAGAAGAACGTACTTCTTATTGGACTTCTGGTAATAGTTTTGTTTCAGGGAACCAGTTCAAGTAGCATCTCAAAGTGTTAAAGTGCATACGACGAGCTTATAGGGCTGGAAACCGTTTCAGCTTTAAGATCAGTATTATATGAAATATTGGTTTGATATGTGAAGGATTTTGTCTAGTACTGTCTGAAACTTTGACAACCAAATTCGTCCCGAGTCCTTCAGGCTTCCCAAATAGAAGATAGCAGATGTAAACCGGCAAAGTTGTTTAGCTGGTTCTAAAAAAAATAATAATAAAAAAAAGATCAGTTCACCTTCCAGTCCTTTGCTTTTACTGTTGTCCTTAAACAGACATGGAAGAATACCCTGAAGTGCCAAAAACACCGGTACACCAGTCTAATATTTGGTAGGGGCATAGGGATGCAGAAATACAGGGCAGGCCATGGACTCTGTAGGCAATAAATACCATACTTCCTTAGGTGGGAATGACAAAACCCCAAACTCAGATTACTGTTCTTCTAACCATAATGTGTCCTGTTGTTAGAGGCCAAACCCATCAGAATGAACGAAGGACATGAACGTGTGTTAGTAGTCGGAAAGGTGGGCCACAGTGGCACGGCGGCTTGGTGGTTAGCACGTTCGCATCTCAGCACCAGGGTCTTGGGTTCAAGTCCCTATCTGGGTGGGTGTTCCTTGTTTATCCCGTGTCCATGCGGGTTTTCTCCAGGGACTCCAGTTTCCTCCCACAGTCCAAAAACATGGAGGTAGTTTAGAGAATTGGCTACTCTTAATTACCCTGGTGTATGTATACAATGTGTTTATCTTTATGTGCCCTGATATGAATTGGCATTCTATCCTGGGTGAACCCCCGACTGCCTGATGCAGTCCTCCAGGTGGGCGGACGTTTCAGGTTAAGAGTTCGCTGTACACGATTGGCTGCCGGTTCTCGTCGCTGTGTGTTGGTTGAGTGTTGATTGTAAAAAGTCCTTGGGTTTCTTAAAAGGCGCTATATAAGTGTAACTTCATTCATTCATTTACACAGTGTTCACCTGTCAGAGACATTTATAGACGTACCAGGGATCCCATGGAATACCAGCTGAACGTTCCTGTTACCGTTATAAGGCTTCCATAGATGTCTATGTCTTTATATACGGCTCATCTGTACCAGATTTTGGCACCTCAGCGTATTATAAATTTGATTGAACGACAGAGTCTGTTGTGTTTCAGCAATGAGTCCATTGTATCTGACATGTACACGTGTGTGTGGTTTAGGTGCTGCTGCCTAGACTGGTCGAAACTTTGCATATTTTTCAAGGAACAGAGAAATGTCAATGAAATGGACGCAGAGTCATATGTCTTTTGTAGATATGTACATTTTTACTGAAGCTTCGTATTCGTATAAAGATATTGAACTGTATATTATCCTTTCTGTCCACATGTATATAAGGAAATCACAGTTTGTTCGTTTTTTTGTTTTGTTGTTTTTTTTTTTTACATACAGTATATGAACAATACGTGTTGCAGAGAATATTCACTCGAGCTTAGGATGTTATAATCAGTTCTCAGTTCTCTTTTATGTCGTTCTCAGCAAACACCAACACTTTTCCTGCAACACTGACTGTGGTGCCTCAGAGTAAACGCTTAGATTAGAATTCAGCTCGTTTGCCAATCATAAGCATGCTGTTGAGAAAAAGAGCCGACAGAAAGCTACAACTCTTCAGAAATGGGTGCCAATGGGTGCACGCTCCCGGACGGGTAGCTGCTCTGAGGGAGAGCCAGTGACAGCCTTCTTATTTCTCGTTAACCTGAAAAGAGAAATGGAGAGTTCATCGGAATCCTAAGACTATGAGCAACAGGCTGAGCGATTCAGACCGTGCCAGGTAGTTGTAACATCAGTAGTCAGGCACTCGTCACTAGCTGATTTCCCGGCTCTCTTTCTGTTCTTTGTGTCCAGCTGCTTCCTCCAGCGGATGTGTCACTTCCAGGGCACTTGAGTTGGGGAGATCCCAGCCGCTCTCTATCCCACCTCCACTGTTTCCCTCTCTCCCTCTTCCCACACTGCGATATTGTTCTGAGGGGCATCTGTCTGCACTTGTATGTCTGTGTGCGAGTGTGTGTGTGTGTGTGTGTGTTCATCGTAGCATAATGCAGGTCATTTTGCTGGTCTGGTAAGACACCAGAGCACTGCTGAGCTATCGTTTATACAGCTTGTCAAATACACTGGTCATGATACCACTCCTGTGCTTCTGCTTGATCTACCTATGTCTATTTTTAGGGCGATGCGGTACGTTCGTGCTAACGCTGTAAACATTTAAGTGCACCTCTTAATTTTGTGTGGTTTTCATTTCATACTTTTTAATATTTACTTTGCATATCCATTGCATAAACGATACTCCACCCATCCACTCCATCGACCGTGTGTATGCATTAAGGTCGTTAAATAACAGGCGGCTTAACTGCCTGTAGCAGATATGCACCTTCGTTCACATTTGGTGCACCTAGTATACAGTGTATCAGACATCTAATCACATGTAAACTGATGTAACGTCATCATGTGGTAATAACTTTATGATAATGCATGGATTATATCAGTAGGTTTGTTTCTGGACAAATTATTAGAGATTTTTTTTTTTTTGGAAAAGAAGGTTTGTCCTGTGCACTTCATTATTGTATATTTATTTTGCAAACCTCTGAAATGTTTTATTGTGTAAGACCTGTCATGTGTGTTTGTCATGTCTTGTTATAATATACTGTAAATAAACCATTGAAAGATTAATCGTGTATCTTGGTATGGACTTTTGTGATCTTTATTAAAAGTTAACGTAAACAAGAACGCAAGAACGTACGATCTCTGGCCTTAGGTATAATCATGTGGAGCCAGCCAAGTTGAAACAAATTAGTTAAAATAAATACAGATTGTTTCATATAAAACAAGAATCCAAATATTTAATTCTCAAAAATATTTTCCATTTTTCCATTCTCAAC
The DNA here is from genome assembly GCA_028565595.1 of Duopalatinus emarginatus. Classification (NCBI taxonomy): domain Eukaryota; kingdom Metazoa; phylum Chordata; class Actinopteri; order Siluriformes; family Pimelodidae; genus Duopalatinus; species Duopalatinus emarginatus. The sequence goes on along the minus strand of JAOVVF010000010.1, from coordinate 6,912,789 downwards.
ACTAGAAGAAGCCTTTATTTGTTATATACACTGAAAAGCCAGAAAAACTGGTACACCAGTCGTGACCTCAACTACCCTAAACACCTTTTGGATAAACCTGAACAAAGACTGAAACACAGACCTCCTCACTTACCTAAGGGTCTGTTATCACCAATGCTCTAAACACAAGTTCCTACTGGAACTTCCTACACTAATATCCTTCTTAATAAAGTGAAGGGGCTGCATCTGGATCACATATGGATATGTTGGTCAGTGTCTACAAACTATTGGCCAGATATATATATATATATATATATTAACGCAATCTCAAATTATCACAATTAAAAAAATAGTGCCATTAACGCAAATTCTAATTTGGCCCTGCGATTCACCCGTAGTTC
>JAOVVF010000010.1:6899636-6912309 GCA_028565595.1 Duopalatinus emarginatus | reverse complement strand
CAACGTACTCGAATGGCACACTAAATCCATTTTCTGTATACTAATATGTTTAATATTTTTTCTTTTCATCCTACAGGCCTCAAAATAGAAATTAAATGCAACAAAAGTCAGTACACCTTTCATTACTGAGATAAAAAATCTTTCATTTTTTAAATATTTAGCATGTTTACTTTTATTTTTGATGACACACACAATCCTCCTCAGCATGCAAGATACCAGCGTTGCACACATTTCTGGAGATTTTCTTTAGAGACAATTTTTAGCTGCTTTTTGTTTGTGTTTGTGTTGCTCAACCTTTTTTGTGATTTTGGTAGTGTGCATTCATTGTGCCATTTATAGATGTCATCTCCCCAACATCTTTTGCACCCATGCAGCCCTTATCATCACACGCCCACCTCCAGGGTTTACTGTCGGGACTATGCATTTACTGGTAGTTACTGTAAAGTGATACAATTTTGAATTATTTGACATTTGTAATGGTGTATAGGTGTGTGTGTGTACGTGTGTGTGTGTGTGTATATGTGTATGCCACCCACTCTGGACAAGTGTGTTTACTGTCCCCTAGTGTGTGTGTTCATTCACTAGTGTGTGTTTCACTGCATGAATGGGTCTAATTTCTCTGTGTGCAACCACAGTACATCAGTTGCTTGACTTTCACTTATAAGCACAGAGCTTAACCACATAGCCTACTATTATTATTACTATTACTACTACTACTACTACTACTACTACTACTACTATTATTATCATTCTTCTTCTTCTTCTTATTATTATTATTATTAATGGCCGACACGTTGGGCCGCAGGTAGTGTGTGTGCCACACAGACCCTGACAATCTAAGCGGATAAGACAATGACTGACTGACTATTATTTATATAATTTATAATTGAATTATTATTATTAATAATAATATTTAGTTTATTTGTTCATGTCCAGGAACCACTTCATCCTGTTCACAGGGTGCAAGGAAGAAATACAAAGTATTTATATGAAAGCTCTTTAATATAACAGTCTACACCTGTTAAAGAAGGAGAATCCCATAATCAATAATAATTACATTGCAGATCAATTACAAATAAAATCATCTTCAGTGGAGCATCCCAGTGTGAGTGACTCTCAAGATTAATAGCAGACCCGTCCAGCTTTTTTTTTTTTTTCAAATTGCTCAGGACGGACTACACCGTTTAAGATGTTCTGCAGGACAGATTTATAGAACCAGCAGGACAGCCAACAAGCAGTCCAAGCAATTATTCAATCTAGAGGTTATGAAAGCATACCCTAGATTCTCATTAAATGATATACCATAATAGCATCTCCATTTTGACCCAAGTCAAAGAAAGATTAAATGAAAAGCCAACATAAAGCATCTTTATTAAGGTGTCTGACCAGAACAGCTTCTTGTCATAGATTCTACACGTCTCTGGATCTGTAATAGACACATGAATGTGGTTCTTGTTAAAAAAATCCTTCATTTGGTGTTTTGAACAAGTCAGTTATCTAATGGTTGTAAAGGCGATAGCATATGACTTTCATACATTTTCATACCCCAGACTATTCACTCATCCCCTGTGCTCTAGTGATGGAGTCATTCTGGAGTCAACCATATTCATCAGAGTAGACATGTCTTATCATAGTATAAAGCTGATGAATCAGAATACTTGATATTGATTTGCTGTGACTCTTTTCTCTAAGAGGATCCAAAAGAAATGCCCTCGTGACATAACAGAGCTACTAGCTGTAGGTTTAATTTGTAACGCTCACCACTCATTCCAACTTTATCTGTATTGTGGATAAGAGAATAACCAAAGGTTGGTGGTTTTTGGTTTCTGCTCGCAGCTCACTCCAATGCAATTGCTTAGAAAGCAAGGTAGCGTTTATGTTTATCTTGCATAATCTGATTCAACCTTCATGAGAAAGTGCACAGTAACAACTACAATGCTTTAATGATTTAGAAAAAAACACACAGGTTTTGACCTTGTACAATGAAATCTCATTATTAACTTTGATCTGGATGTTGGCTGATTATGATGTTTACGCTGGCTGGGTGTCCAGGAAATTCTACTATTGTTAGATGACCTGCACTGGACTGGACTGGATTTGTAAGATATCACTGGTGAGATATTGAATTCACAATGTCCATTAGTTCAGTTCTCCTTGCTTTATTACTTTATTTTTTTAAAGGGGATTATCAGGAGTCAGTTACATTGTAGTTTGTATAACACTGTATATTGCCACAAAGCAGATTTACAAAAATCTGGATTTGGATTTGGAAAATCTCCCTGAGACGATATGAAGGAGAAATCTTGAGAGAAACCAGACTGGGATGAGCAGCAGTTACAGCAGCAGTTCTTATTTTAAGGCTCTGTGCATACAAGAGCACTAGCCCTGATGTCAGCATGTTTAGTAAGTAGAGAACTACTGCATGATATATTGACCATTAATGACCACACGGATCAGTCATAAGGATCAGATCATGTGGGTGTGACACCAGTTTGTTTCTAGTTTCACATTGTGTTTACTGGTGTTACAATGAGACCTATTATAGTAACTTTTGTCTCACAGTACAGATGTGTCTTCGAGCAGGAATTGCGGTCTAATTTAGTAGTAAATGTGGTTTTTAGATGATGCCATGCACAAATTGTATCCATTTATTTATCTATTCATTCATTCATTCATTCATTCATGTATTACTATGTTACACCCAGACATATTAATCCAAAGCATTGTTTGTCTACATATGCATTTAATATTGATCGAATGTGCATTCGTCTGCAGCTATGGCTGAGCTTCGCCCCTGTGGCAGATCAGACAGCAGAGCATCTGCATGTGACTCTGGACCAAGTCAACTGGCTCTCTGTGGTCTACATGGTGGTGGCCATCCCTCTGAGCTTCATCACTACATGGATGCTGGATTCACTGGGACTACGGCCCACCGTAAGCACAGCCACAACTTGGTTCTTTTTTTCCCCAAACAGCAAGGGGATTCTACTAGCAGTTTGATTTAACAAGGTACAAGTTCTTAAAGTACTGTAACAAATTCTAAAACTACTCTCAGTCAGAAAGACAAAGATTAGTTAGATTAGTTAGATTCTGTTATTCATCTCAAAGCATATTATTCAGTCATCACTATGAATTATTCAGTAACCTCAGGTAAACTTTGAGGACAGTAGTGTAATTATAGGATGAGGAAGGTTTCCCTCTGGGGAACTCTATTGGTTTCAGTTTTAGATACTGTTTCAAGTAGAGGACTTAAACAGCCAAAGGAACCCTTAAGGAATTAGTTTTGTACAAAAGGATAAATTATTGTGCCACTAACACATAGAGAGACATGCTGGGGCACAGGGACACTGACTATTTACTGGATTATATGAAATCTACACTTAAATGCCAGCATAACTGGTACTTGGTAGTAATACTTGGAGGTCCCAGACAGGGCATAGACTCCCCTAGCATGCAGAATTATTCTGAAGGTAATAAACACCTCCTTCAATATTCAAAATCTGAAACTCAGATGAGGGTTCTTCTAACCATACATTTGTGGTGGTGCATTGTCCATGAGGCAAAACCATTAAGAATGAATGCAGGACATGAGCAGGTGTAAGTAGGCACAAACAGGTGTTCACCTGTCAGAGACATTTGTAGACGTACCAGAGGTTCCATGGAATACCAGCTAAACCAACCCCATAGTATAGGGCCACCACCAGTTATGTATTTCACATATGTTTGTCTGTAGCAGTTTCTCTGACACTTCAGTGTATTATAAGATACAAACACTGCCCAAGTCATGTTATGCCCAGTCTCAACCACAGACTGTTCACATCAAAGCATGTTTATTCAATTCAATTCAATTTAGTTTTATTCAATTAAATTTTTATTTGTATAAATCTTTGACAATGGACATTGTCCCAAAGCAGCTTTACAGAAAAATAGGATTGGATTATGTATTTATTTAAATTTGATCCCTTTATAGAAAGAAGATTGGCATACTGCAATTTATTTGCTATGTAATATTGATGTGCTCTTTTATTTCAGAATAGCACACATGTAAGTGTTTTATTTCTCAGTAATTTGCCAATGATAAAATGTTCTATTTATGCAAAATTATTTATTTTGGATGCATTTATAACAATACATCCTAGATTTTTTGTTCTAGTAGCTATAAAATCATTGCTTTACTGTCTTTTTATTTCTACTAGTATAAGAAATTATAATCAAAAACAAGGATGCAACAGTGCTATGGAAGAAAACAAAAATGATGAATCACAGTTGGACAATAATTGAATTGTAATAACAACTACTGACACAATCTGGGTCACACAATCGTTTATGAAGGTTCTGTGTGTCTGCTTGTTACTACAGATGATTCTGGGTTCGTGGCTCAACATGGCCGGCAGTGTAGTGAGAGTGGTGGGTGTGCTCAGCTATCTACCAGAGCATACCATGTTCCCTGTGGTAATGTTGGGGCAGACTCTATGCTCCATGGCCCAGCCTCTGGTAATCTTCTCCCCTACCAAACTAGCAGCTCTGTGGTTCCCCGAGCACCAACGCACTAAGGCTAACATGCTCGCTTCAATGTGTGAGTTACCCCTTGATGGTTTTGGTGTACAGATAGAGACAGCCATGTATCTAACACTAATATTTCTTTTGTAGCAAATCCACTAGGGCTGCTTTTTGTTAATATCCTCTCCCCGAAGATCCTGAGTAGAACCAACAGTCTTTACATGCTGGTAAGATAGAAATCAGTAATAATAATGAATAATGAAACAAACGCATGTGCAAATATACAGTATGTCCATTTATATGCAAAGATGTTCTATATAATAATTGCTTTTACCAAGTATTACACCAATATTTCTGTCTTTTACACTAACACTAATTGTCACTGTTTCAGCTCCTTATATATGCTATACCTGCCATCATCATCTGTGTCCTAGCAACAATGGGCATCCGGGAGAACGTTCCCCCAACACCACCTTCTGCCAGTGCAGAAACATCCAGCTCTGAGCCTTTCCTACAAGGGATTAAACTGGTAACACACACACACACACTTTCAAAGCTTTGCATTTTATTAACACTAGAGGGAACTACATAAAATTATGACACTATCTTTAAACCTTTATGCGAAAGGCTAATGTGTTTCTGTCAGCATGTTCACGTCACATTATTCATGTCACATTATTGAAAGTTTTTTAATAGTTGAGAACATCGTCCATTTCAAATGACGGAAACAGATATGTTATTCTGATGCCTCTTAATAATGTACAACATTATTAATTATTAAAAGTTCATTTACTTCAGTCATTATATATTTTATAGATTCTTTACACACAAAGTGATATATTTCAAGCGTTTATTTCTTTTAATGTTGAAAGAAATGAAATGAAAGTGAACTATTTGCTTACTGTGCTTGCACACAGAGGAATGTGACCTCTGCATTTAACCCATCCGTGCAGTGAAACACACACACACACACACACACACACACCAGTGAACACTAGGGGGCAGTGAACACACTTGCCCGGAGGGGGGGCAGCCCCAAACCACGGCGCCTGGGGAGCAGTTGGGGGAGTTTGGTGCCTTGCTCAAGGGCACCTCAGTCATGTCTTGCCTTGGGCTGGGATCAAACCCACAACCTTCCGGTCAAGAGACCGGTTCCCTAACCACTAGACCACGGCTGCCCCCGTGATTATTAATATAATGTTGATTATTATCATTCAGTGCTGAGGGCAGGCAACAGTAATTCTGGTAAAAATGCAATTTCCTTTCTCTGTTTTCCCTCCAGCTGCTGAAAAATAAAGCCTATATGATCCTGCTGATGTGTTTCGGCGCAGGCATTGGCGTCTTCACATGTTTCGCCACACTACTGGAGCAGATTCTGTGCGTCAAAGGCTACTCAAATGTAAGTCGGAACCTATACTGATTAGTCATTTATACTATTGCCCAACTTTATCTTTAGCTTATGATTTTATTAAAATACTTTACACTATGTAATGCACTGATACAGTGTTCGTTCCTTACGTTATACAGTATTTTTCCAGTGAGGGACGAGGTTTTAGACTAGTGTGCCTGGCACTTCAGTGTATGATAATAGTAGCATTTTCTTCCAAGGGTAACTGTAACTAGTTGAAAGCATAAGGTGTTTTTCACTAGTACATTACAAATATAATTTAGTAACAGGAAGGATGGCTATATTACATGTAAACAATATGGTATCCTTAAAAGCTCATTTTTTTTATTTAGTTTATTTCTCACAGGTTGCTGCTTTTGATCACATGTCAGATTACATCACTTTATATGTGGTCTAAAATGAGTTGCACTTAAAATCCATTTTTCACCCGTTTAAGTGGAGCATATCTGTATAATGTACAAAGCAGCCAAAGACCCCAAGCCAGATGTGGTTGCATTTAGGTACATAAGGACTAGTTTGGCAATGGCAAGTGTATTGTGGTTCAAAAGCAGCCCAGCAGTAAGCCACCACATTTAAACCTTTTAAGAGCATTTGGACTGGCCTGCATGCAACAATTGTGTTGCATTTCAGTTCTGGGCCAAAAGAGGCCTAGCTGTAATCAGTTCATGTAGAATGAGACACAAACAGGGCCAAAAATGTACTTTACTTAATTTTATTTAATTCGTTCTTAGTTTTCATCATTGCACAATGTGGAGGTAGAATGATGCTAATAATTCAGGAGTTGACCACATATTGTCCATTATGTAAGGAGTAAAACACTTGGGGTGAGTGCTGTTATAGGAAAATAGCCCACAATGGAGATGGTGTAATGGGAAGTGGAGTCACTTTATCCATCCTGTCGGTAAAGTTAATTACTTTCCTATAACAGGGCATCACACTGCGTTTTATTTCTGTTACACCACAACAATTTCCCAAATATAAACAAAAAATATTTATTAATGAACAACACATCATGCTTTTAAACCAATTTTAGTTGCAATTTATGTTGTGGGACATCTACAGGGCAAAGCTAATAGTACAAATAAGTCATCTTGTTATGTTACCCAGAACACAGAGAATTTCAGTGCCCCAGACTATTGAAATCTATTAAGAAAGCTTCACCATATCAACATTATTGTTCTTTATTAAATAACAACATATTTGTTTAGCAGCTCCTTAATATGTGTCCTGTGAATGAGCTGTTGCTATAGAAATGATAATGTCTGGTTTTGATGTAACAAAGCGAGTTGTTTCTCTGTGGCAGGACTTTGCAGGGTTGTGTGGCGCTCTCTTCATCGGGTTCGGCGTGCTGGGATCTGCTTTCCTCGGCTTTTTTGTGGACAAAACAAAGCTGTTCACAGAATCCATTAAAATCAGCATGTGCCTTACGGCTCTGACCTGCACCGCATTTGCAGTGGTGAGAACAAGAGTCAGATCACTGGTGTTTTTAGGCTATGGGTGTCATATTGTTTTAGCATGAATAAGAAAATCCATGCAAATTGTTTAATAGCAGTGGTTCTCTAATAGTCCTCAGGGCTCTGCAGATGGTCTAGAATTCATATTACAAACAATGTGGAGCTGGTGAATATCTGGGAGCCCTGAGGACTGCACTGACTATCAGGCTACAGACTGATGTTACTTTGAATTCATCATGTTTCTCATAGCGTGTTTTCTCCAAATTCTCCCAGGTTTCTCAGTTGGGCGATCAGAAAATCCTAATTGGTGCAGTTTGCGCTCTCTTCGGCTTATTCGGATTCGCCGCCTATCCGGTTGCCATGGAGCTGTCAGTAGAGTGCTCTTACCCGGTTGGAGAAGCAACATCAGCGGGGCTTGTGTTTATTTCAGGGTATAAATCATCATATACCATGTACTAGATTAAACAAGGTGTTGATATATATAGACTTTTGGTGAATGATGATTCACTAATTTTTTTTCTGTTAGGCAGGTCCAGTCCATTGTGTACACAGTGATCTTACCAGTTCTGACAACAAAACTGACAGACTCTTCTCTGTCGGTGTGTGCTGCAGGTGATGGCGCTAACCTGAACTGGATGGGTGAGTGGTGTACAATCATACTGCATCAAAGAGCATGGCTGAGCAGCTTCAGTACTGAATGGTTGGAGTCCAGCACAGTTTGGTGTTTTTAAACACCAGGTGTCTTAATTCAACTCAGTAGATAATGATCAGGTTTAGTCCTGGAGCCTAGAAACAGAAACACAGCCTTTGTGACAGGTTTGTGTACCTTTGGGTTAAAGAAATACTCGACCATTTATAATCTCCATCAACTGGAATTATAGTGGATTTATAAATATGCAATTCATACAGTCACGTTTACACTAAAAAGTGTAATGCAGGTTATTAAAAATGGAAGTTGTGAATTCTGCCAATGGTGGCTCAATGGCTAGCATGCTTGGTTATAATCTGAAGGTTGATCCTGTGGTCTAACCCCAGTTTCCTAACAAACTGTGAGTGTACTGGTCACACATATGCCCTATAGAAAAAGTTTTATGGATGTTTTTTGGACACCACATTCCAGATTTATTCCCTCTTTCCTCTTATAATAAGCTTCACTCTTCTGAGAAAGTTCTCCACTAGATTTGGTGGTGACTTCAAGACCATTAGTGAGGTCAAACTCTAATGTTGGGTGGGTGCACAGTTGGCATTCCAGTTCTGTATTAAATAGGGGTTGAGGTCAGGGCTCTGCGCAGACCACGTTTTTCTGTACTAATGTTGGCACACCATGTCTTTATGGAGCTTGCTTTGGCCTCTTGGTTCCAGTGAAGGGAAATCTTAACAGAGATATCCTTAACACAAATAGGTGTTATGGTCGGGTGGCCACATACTTTTGGCCATAGAGTGTCTTTCTTTGTGAAAGCAAAATGTACATTTTCACTATATCAGTTCACCATTGGAAAGTTGAATAAAGCTCTGTAAGAGTAGCATCTGGTAGTAAGGCATTGGTTCATGTCTGTCTGAGCCTAAAACCTGCAGTAGATGACACAGAGATAAGGTTAAAAATGCTGGAATTTTGCTTTAAGCCAGTACACATTGTGTAAGATGAGAAGTTGACAAATTGGAGTGTCGAGGGTTTTGTAGATGCTCATCTCACTATTCTAAGAAATTCAGTAAGACCTGAAACCTTCAACTACAGTAGGGCCAAAATTACATTGTAAGCATATGTGAATAACAGAGTTGGTGTAGGGTCAGACACATACCATTGGTGTTCATTTGCCCTTGTTAGCATATGAAAGGTAAAATCAGGCCTTCATAAGCCTTATATTATAAGGAGACAGTTCTACACAGTGCTAGCTGTCAGGTAGCCTGATCTATCCTACTTCTAGTTCCCATCAACTGAAAACCTCTCACTGCTGCTGAAGAAGACCTTACAAGGATAGCCTGAAAGTCAGTGAAATTGCTTTGGATGGTACTACATAGAAACCGCGAATATGGCTGTGGAAGTTCTTCTTTGGAGAACCCCAGGACTGCTGTTGCTACGTCCAGTTTTGCAGTCATCTTCTGATCATTGAACAGTTCAACACAACAGATATTAAAATGAATTATAATGGATTCAGAAGTGACTGATGCTCATATTTTTAAGTTCCAAGTTATGAAGGAAATGATTTATTATTGCAATATCCAGTCACCCAGATGAGGATAAGTTCCAGTTTGGGTCTGGTTCCTCTCAAGGTTTTTTTCCTCATGGAATCTAAGGGATTTTTTTTCTTTGTCTCACATTTAAAAATACATTTGTAAATGTTAAAGATATATCCGGATTATTTGTGTAAAGATGCTCTGTGATGTCTGTAAATTAAACAAAGGTAGTCCAGTCTAATATGTTCATAAAGAAAAAGGTATTTGAGACTCAGCAAGTGTCTGCATGGTTGTCACTTCCTTTTTCACTGTAGGAAGGGCTGTGGCAGGTGCAGAGGAACAGGCCACAGTCAAAACTTCTGCAATTCGCTCAGATATGCCCTGATAACAATTGCTCTACAAACTCATTTGATTATTCTCTTACTTTGTCTTTACACACACAGTGCCTGTGCTGGTGATGGCTGGGCTGAGTTGTTTAGCTTCCTGCTCCCTCGTCATCTTCTTCCAGGCACAGTATCGGCGACTCAACGCAGAGGCTGACGCAGCTGAAAACCACTCCGCATAAACAGAGCCACAAGAAGCAAAGAGGCACAACGCCACATGATGGGACATGGCCTCTAAGCAAAGCTTAGAGCAGCATGTGGATAAAAAGCCAGCAGTCAAACCACTGACGTATTCCTGAGCACTAGATCTATAACTCTTACCTCAGCGTGGCATTTTAAACATGGTACTTTAAAATATGCAATTTAAATTTTTCTAAATAGATTTAAATGCTATGCACATTTAACAAATTCTTGTTGTTAGAGTTACTAACTTCAGGTACAAACTAAAGCCTCAATGTATTGACCAGTAGTAAATGTTACACATTTTTATAGTGTTTTCTAAGCAGTACAAAACATTAAAATCTCAACAGCAGTTTGATTATACGAGGTGGTGCATATTATGGAACATGTAGCATAGAAATTAACAATAGTTTTTTTTGTTTTGTTTTTTTTATACTTACTGAAATGATAAATTATGAAGTGTATAAATAAAATTTAGAAGTGTATACAGTGAGAGCAGAATGAATGTAAAATAACCACTTACTATCTATTGAGTGAATAATGGCCAAATAATTATTTAATTTCTTATCAAGTAACAATGTGCCACCATTTATTAGAAATGTATTTAGAATATGCTATAATATGCTAGAATTTGGTATTTATTCATTTACATTGATAGTAGATCTCTCTTTGAAGAGTCACAATAGTACCACAAAGCTTTTTTTTTGTTAGTTTAGTTTTTTTTCGGCAGGTTTATGCTTTTTTGTGTTCAAAACTGAACTCTGGAAACATTAAATAAGCATGGTGGTTAGACCCATCAAAGAGCACTGATGAACAAACGAAGTTCCTCTGTTTGAGATTCTTTATATCTAATTTACTGATCAAAAGTAAAACAACAAAAAAAAAAAATCTTAAAATGATGTCCCTTTACATGTAATGAATATAAACAAATATAAATTTATTCTAATTTTGAGATACACTACTGTGTCATGTTTATGTTTGCATAAATAACTGCTTGAAAGGTTTGAATCAATAAATGAAAACACGCACACTGTTTCTTAAAAAACACAAAAAGGAAGACTGTTCCGTGTATTTTACAGTTAAAAAATACCCCCAATACAATGACAGAAGCGCTTAGACAACGCAAGCACAGACTCACTCATTTTAATCACATCCAGATCAAAATGACATTAAATATGTAAAACTGCAGACAGTTTTCCCTCAGTCTGGCCCAAATAAAACTGAAATCCCTCTTCTGTCCACTGAACCTCAGGTTTTAAAAGACTCTAGCTAATACAGAAGTATAATCAGGTGTAAAAATTGAAAAGGGGAAGAGAAAAAAAACAAAAAAATGTTTGGACTTGTGCTACACAAATAATTACGAGCCATTACCACTACTTGAGAATAAACAAAATGATTCCCATCTTAAAAAGCTCAACTTACTTGTTGGATGTAGCTAATAAGCCACACAACATACAAGCCAAAATTGAAAGGTTTGAACTGGGTGGTTGTGGGCTTGGGTTTAGGGTTTAACGCCATGCGTCCTGTGGTATGATCAAAGTTGCAGGGCGCAAAACTGCTGGTACACTGCCAGGATGTGGTGATCCAGCTCAGCCGTGAAAAGCAGGTTCTCCAGCGTGCCCATGTACTGCTGGATGATCACATGATGCTGAAATCACACAGACAGAAAAAAGGAATCATTACATAGCCAACCGAGTTGGTTTGTGGTCATCTAGATCACTGTCTATGTCTAGGTGAGACAGCTCTGTTTGTCTTAACTGGAGTTGCTCTTTTATAAATCATCCTTTATGACTTGCTACTACCAAACACAGGTGCCAGACATAGCACTCAGACACTCAGACTCACAATCTCTAAACTGCTAAATATAAGACTAATGAAGACATCTACACTTTGCACTTTTGTAAACACAAGCCATATGTGAAATGAAAAGTACCATGAGGAAGATTTGTTGCAGCCGCTCAACGCAGTTCTTATACCAGCAGGTGTTTATGTCCACGCTGCCTGTCTCGCAGCGTACCAAATGCTCCGTCAGCATCATGATGAAACGCTGAGAGAAAAAAGAAAGTTGAATGAACAAAGCCTAGCTGGGTTAAAACATCAGATTCTATGCAGTCTGTATATTGATATAAATGAGACCCTGGCTGAAATGTGTCAACACTGTCTCAACCATAGCTGGACAAAACTACAGGGAACAAATTTGATTTAAGTCATTACTTGTCACAAAACTGCTGCAGAACTCCGTGTCCTGCAGAGTGGACCTTCCTAACGCAAATAATAATGGAAAAGGCTAATGGTTAAAAGCAATGTCTACACCAACCATAACCGGCATTTGATTGGGCACCTGCTAGCAAGAATGTGTGGATTTAGCAAATCTTAATGTTTCAGACCTGTGTTCCAAAAAAAAAAGGAAATTAAAGAAAGTTTCAATTGTGTGAAAATGCAGAATAGCGGTTTTATGGAAAATAAATATATTAAATTAAAAATATTTTTTTATATATAAAAACCACACAATTCTCTCCGTTTTCCCTTGGTGACCATATTTAAAAATTTACAACTTGCTTTTAAAATTAAAA
>JAOVVF010000010.1:6870575-6887529 GCA_028565595.1 Duopalatinus emarginatus | reverse complement strand
GAGCAAGGCACCTAACTCCCCTAACTGCTCCCCGGGCGCCGTGGTTTGGGGCTGCCCCCCGCTCCGGGCAAGTGTATACACTGCCCCCTAGTGTTCACTGATGTGTGTGTTTCACTGCACGGATGGGTTAAATGCAGAGGTCACATTCCTTGTGTGTGTAAACACAGTAAGACAAAATAGTTCACTTTCATTTCATTCATTTAATTTCAGAACCAGGAGAAAGAGCAGAAAGAGGAGAGACAGAGACAGTGTGTGTGTGTGTGTAAACACCTATAAGCTACAAGTACATTACACATGGCTGAGTTGTGTGTTGCACAGAAAAACAAATAAAATGTTATTATAATGTTTCCATGACTCCATTGCTATCGGTTCAATGTAGCAATTCAGCCCATTGCCATTACAATAAAATGAACAATGTAGTTAAAGGTTTTTCAACATGTTTTGCTCTGGATAAAGTTAAATAGCGCTCTAACTCCACTTTATTACTAGCTGAAAGCATCATGAATTTAATCCTTTAAACTTTACACACTAGCTGAGGCTTAAACAATTTTTCCTTCATTCATAAACCGAGCTAGTTCAGCAGGAGAAGTGTATTGCCGTTTGGTTTTAAGTCCACCCATATTCCGACAAATTCCGCGGTCTTATCTTATGACTGACACAGCACTCCACCAATCAGCGACCTGCGCGAGAATTACTTCCCCAATGAAATAACAGCAGCAGGCGTGCCTTGATAGAATACGGGTGGAAAGACACAAACGCTTGCCATACACACCGTTAGCTAGCTGGCTAACATGAGTGGGAACTCCTGCAACTCACCATCATTCTCGTCGCTATGCCTTCTCCTGGACATCTCCACCGCAGACTCGGGCTCTTTACAAAATAGACGGTAGTCTCCCGGGTTAGCTTTTTGTCCTTCTTCAAATTCAACGTCTAACTGCTGAAGTTTGAACAAACGCAGGACACGTTAGTAATTAGCAACAGCAGCTATCTACCTACCGCTGTTGAAATAAAAGGGGTCGGGCTCGAGAGGAATTACATCCGGGGTACAAGTTGCTTCTAACCGGAAGTACAAAATGGGACGAATCTCAAATAGCAGTCTGTAGTATTTCGAGTGCACTATATCAGGTGTAAAACGTATCCATTAATACACTAGGTAGTGCACTTGTGTATGATGGTTGGAGATATTTGGGATGAATCCGCCTCGTACTGCCATAGAGACAGATGAGTGGTGCGTGGAGAAGTTTTAAATGAGCAGTGTTAATGTTAATACGTTTTAATGATTAATCAGAAGATTGTGTTAAATTAGAGGAGACGTTATTTTATCTAGAGGACAAATTTGTATTTTATATTGAGTTAATAAGCCTATACACACACCCCCTCGACCCGTCCTGGGGTCAGTAGTGTTGTACAGTAGTACTGTAGTAGTGAGACACGTTATAATGGACGGTGATGATTTAGGAGACAGTGTCCTCATTCATCTGGACGTCGAGAGTCTCAATCCTGCGGACATTAAACATGAGAGACAAGAGTTTTCCACCACAAAGAAAAGCTACTCTTATACAAAGAAGAAGGTGAGTCTTAAAGTGCCAGAAAAAAAACTGTTAAAGACAAATTAGAAATGTAGAAATGAGTTACATAAGCTGGTGAGGGCTCTTTACTGGTATGTGGTTTGTTTAGCTTGTATTCAGTATGACCCCTGGTACATCTACAGCCCTCTCTGACAGGTAAACACTGTGTCCCCCTCTGTCTGTTTTGTTCCAAACTCAGATGAGTGTTCCTCTGATCATAATTAGGAACCTCCAGACATGTGTACTGGTGTATTGTCCTTTTGGAAGAGCCTAAACCCAGGACATGAACTGGTGTAACATAGTGTTCACCTGCCATAGAGATGTTTCCATGGAAGGTCCCATGGAATGACAACTAAACATGCCCCCATACCATTACGGAGCCACCACCAGACTATGGTGCAGCCGTAGGTTTGTGATTATGGATTTGCTTATTTTTGGCCCCAGGTCCCGGGTTCGATCTCCGCAACAGACAAGACACGACTGAAATGCCCTTAAGCAAGGCACCTAACCCCCCCAATTGCTCCCTGGGTGTCGTGGTTTAGGGCAGCCCCCTGCTCCAGACAAGTGTGTTCACTGCCCCCTAGTGGTTACTACTGTGTGTGTGTGTGTGTGTGTGTGTGTGTGTGTTTCACTACATGGATAGGTGTAAGCACACTAGGGAAATAGTTCATTTTATTTATTTTGATATTATGTATTATTTTATGTATTTTGCATAGGCAAAAAAATCACTAACACTTCAGTGTATATTTAAATTTAACTAATTTAACAATCAAGTGCTGCCAACCCTGAGAACACTTTCCCTACAGTGAACCCTGCTGGTGGTAGCATCATGTTAAAAGTTACCCATGGTCTCTTGATTCTGACCTTCACCACAAGCATTCCTACTATATATGTATGACTTATATAATAATAATAATAATAATGCAACTGATATATAAACTCTGACTTGAGGTACCACTAATAATAAAATATATAATTGTGTCATTATTTTTCTTTCCTATTATTCGTAGACCTTTGCAACTTATGTGGCATCTAAGAGGATCTTGACATCTAGACAAGACACCACAGCACTTTGGCACTGCTGTGATGAGGCATTCTCAGACCCCACGTCTATCCACAAACATGTTTCCAATGTCCATGCGAATGAGATCGAAGAGCTCACGAATGCAGCTCTGGATCAGATGCTGAAGCAAGTCAGCGTCAATGACTCCACACAAGACCATCTGAATGACTGTCATTCAAAGGATGCTTCCTCTTGGATGCCTGATATAAGCCACCTTTCTGAGGACAAGCTTAGCCAGTAGGTTTTATTTTGCATGCATTGTTCATTACTGTGTGTACGTGACTACATGCTCATGATGCATCTGTGTGATTGCTCGCAGAGGTCCAGGTGAAGTCATCTTGTATTACTGCTATTGCCAAATAAAAGAGCCCAGGTTCATTTGTGACTGGCAGAATGAGCTGTGTTTAAAGCTGCACCTCACAGGCAAGGTAAACAGGAAGCTTTTTGTATTTTACATATTGTTTTGGCATGTCTTTCACTGCTCTGGAATTTTGTTCTGGTGCAGATACGTGTGGCCAAAGAGGGCATCAATGGAACAGTCGGAGGAACCAAAACAGCTACTAGTCTTTACATTAAAGCAATGCTGGCACATCCCATTTTCCAAGTAATGAAAATGGATGATTTTAAGGTCAGAAAACAGAAATTAATTTCTGAAATTCACATTTTGCGCTGCGTCCTTAAATAAAATGTGTGGTTGTATTTTTAAATTGATTCATTTTCAGACCAGTGAGGGTGGTGCAGATTGCTTTCCTGATCTTAAGGTTGGAGTGTATAAAGAAATCGTCCCAATGGGTGTGGATCCCGATATAATCTCCTACAGATTAGCAGGTAGAGAATCAAGTTTACTTTTAACTGATTGGCTTATGTAGCTATGTTTTCACTAAGTTTTGTAGTGTTCCAACTTGGAAGTGAATGTTAAACCTTATGTAAGGTATATAAAGTAGCCCTATTTCTGTTTGGAGTCTCTTCAACTGTACGTCACTTACTGCTGTTGAGCATGAACCCACATGGACAGCCTAAAGATCACCATGATGGACGTACCTACACGCCATGAACCTGGCTTTAAATTGTGACTGATATAACCAGGCACTGCAAGAAAACTAGGACAAACACGCTTGCCCAGAGCGGGGGTCAGCCCAAACCACGGCGCTCAGGGACCAGTTGGGGGAGTTAGGTGCTTTGCTCAAAGGCACGTCATTTGTGTCTTACCCTGTACGGGATCTGAACCTGCGACTTTCTGGTAGAAAATACACCCCTGTGCAATTTTACTTAAATGTCAAATAATTAAAAATTGTATCACCGTATAGTAATTGCATTATTTCTAAGTTGAAGTAGGTATTTGCTCTTATGTTAAATTTAAAACTAACTAAACTACACAAAAAGTAAGGAATTTTGTGTTTGGTAGATTATTTTCTTGTTGTAACAATGCTTCTTGGCAATAAAGCCTGTTAATTTCCCTTTTAAATGAAGCCACATTTGTAAGGAGCGTGTATTTGTGGGATGAGCAGCAGAGCTGAGTATGTGGGTTGTGCCCATGAAAAATTTGTAATAAGTTTATTTACATTTACTATATTAAAAACACAGGCCCAACACTAGGAACTCAATGCAACAAAAGTCAGTACACCTTTCATTACTGAGATTAATCTTTTATTTTTTAAATATTTAGCGTGATCACAATCCTCCTCAGCCTGGAAGATACCAGCGTTGCACAAATTTCTGGAGATTTTCTTCAGAGACAATTTTTAGCTGTTTTTACGTGTGTATTGCTCAACCGTTCTCTTTAAAATGCCCCAACGGTGTTCTATTGGATTCACATCAAGCTACAAACTTAACCAGGTCATAGTTCTCACTTTTTTCCTTCTTTAGAAACTCTTCTGTGATTTTGGGGTAGTGTGCTATGGATCACTATCTTTCGGAAATATTCCTCTTCTGCCAAGCTTCTGCAGACTGGGAGTCATCAGCCAGTATTTTGTTATCCACATGAATTCATTGTGCCATTTATCAATGTCATCTCCCCAACACCTTTTGTACTCATGCAGCCCATATCACCACACTCCCACCTCCATGGTTTACTGTCGGGACTATGTATTTACTGTGGTAGTCCTATCCAGGTTCATGCCAAACATGTTGAACTCTGTATATCTTGATCTCATCTGAGCAAGAAAATGTGCTCCAAATATTTATTAGGCTTCTTTTCATGTTCTTTAGCAACGTTTAATCTTGTTTTGTGCTTAGAAGGGGTGCAACATGTTTGGCCTGAACCTGGCTGGGACTACCACAGTGAATGTCCCGACAGGGAAGCATGGAGGTCGGAGTGTGTTTTGCAATTACTATAAGGTGATACAATTTTGAATTTAAGTGAAATTGCACAGGGGTGAACTCACTTCTGGCTTATACTGTATATATAAAATACAGATTTCATATTTTTTAAGGCTGCTTTGGGACTTTTGAATTGAAATACAATTGAATTGAAATTTAACCTAATTTTGATTGTTATTCTTTCCCATACAGGAAAACATTTGGAGCCGGAAGAATTCCACAAAGAAGTGCAATCTCTGATTCAAGATGGTTCATCGAACTGTGATACGATTCTGCTGGACTGTAGAAACTTTTATGAGAGTAAAATAGTAAGCATCTTTAGTCAAATATAAGAAAAGTTATTACATGGCTTTAGAAAATCCTGAATGAATATGATCAAATATTTTTTAGGGTCAATTTAAAAATTGTTTGGCACCAGATATCCGCAAATTCAGCTACTTCCCTGACTACGTGGACAAGAACCTGGAGCTGTTCCGTGATAAGAAGGTGCTAATGTACTGCACCGGGGGCATACGGTGTGAACGAGGGTCAGCATACCTTTGTTCAAAAGTGAGTTAATAAAAAAGATCCAGTATACAATCTGTGTTTTTTCTCAGTTTATAAATGAGGTGTGATTTGTGCAGAACGTATGTAAAGAAGTGCTCCAGCTAAAAGGCGGCATTCATAAGTACCTGGAACAGTTTCCTGATGGGTTCTACCGGGGCAAACTTTTTGTGTTTGATGAGCGTTATTCAATCTCGTTCAACAGTGACATCATCTCAGGTATCGTATAAGAAGTGCTATTGTATCTCTTCCTTGCATGGAAATTTGTACACTGTGTTGCTACTTTATTAGGAACAATGACCTTCTACCTACAATCATTACCAATATATGTGCTCTTTTTTTAGTTCTGTGATGATTGACTGTTCCTCTGTATCTGATTTTTCTACAGAATGTAGGTACTGTGGGACTCCATGGGATCAGTATCAGCTCTGCTCTACTAATTTCTGCTACCAGCTTGTACTTTCCTGCACCTCTTGCAAGCAGAAAGGCCTTACAGCCTGCTGCCCCGTGTGCCAAGCCAAGGAGCAGACGTCCGACGGCTACCCCTCGAGTGGACATCTGCGCAGAGAAGAGTGTGAATGTACAGATTCTCGTCCCAGAATCCCTAAAGAAACTTTAGAATGAGCAGGTCTCTAAGGCTTCCTGCTGTCCATCATCCAGTGCAGAAAAAATATTGTCTTTAAAGGAAGCCTTATTTGACTGAGAAAAAAAGGTTATATAAAGTTGCAGACGTTTTTAAAAACTGATGTAATATAATGAATTAGATCACACTTTTCTAACACTGCAATACCACAACAGACTTGATAAATGCTGTAGTTAGTCTTTTAAACTGCAATACTTTACAAAATAAAAAAAATTGCCATTGAATTCACACTTTTTAGACCTACACCCCTTATTACAGTGTTTTAACTTTATGCCCAATGCAGCATCTGGTATATGTGACCTGGCTCCATTCATTTTTTTTAAGTAGATTGTCTTTTTTTTTTATACTGATGTTGGTTTGTCTGTCCCACTCGGCTTGCCATCTGTTAATAATATCAGTCTGCAGCCTTATTTTTCTGATTGGTTTGCCATTTAATTGCCTGGAGGCCATAATGGCCTGGGATCCAGCAAAAGAAGCAGAGAATTTGGCCTCTACCGTGAAAACCGAACTGTGTTTGGGAGCACTACTGCTTTGGTCTGTTGTCCGACTTTGGGAGTGCTTGGGAAACATCACCCTGACGTTAGTTAACTTCTGGTGGTAGGTAACTGAATATGTTGAAAACTTTTGTATGTGTGGAGTTCGGGTCTAGCTTGCAGTTCGTTACCAATATATACTCTGATATGTGGTAACAGGTATCATGGAAATGCCAAGTGTCTTGATAGATTTTTTTGTCTGGTCATCCTAAAACATTAAGTTGTCCTACACAGTTATTCTTGATATCTGTGATTTCTGTGTTTGAACATTTCATACACATAAACAAACAATAAATAAATGAGCTGAGAAAGAAAACTTAATAAATTACGTACAGATCTTTATTCCATGTATTTGTTACATTAATACAAACAGACCAGGAAAAGCATTAAAAAGAGGTACAGAGTAAATATACTCAACACAAGCACATGATTTTGGCAATGGACAGAAATACAAAAGAACATAGCATGTTCAATTTGTTCATTATTTCCTTCAAAGGATTATAAAGCAAATCTTTACATCTTCTGTATTACTACACACAGGCACCATATGTATTCCTTCTTCCCTTTGTGAGAAAGCGAAGTCATCCTTTGACCATATAACCAATACATCTGCAGAGAGACATTTAAGGACACGATTATTAACTGTTTATTTACCTATTCAAATTCGTTATTACTGCAACCAGATAGAGGTAATATCTGACTGCATGCTTACCTGATAGACAAGGACACTATGATTGATAAACTATCCCCAGTGGTAATACAGGTACCATATGGTCTCGTTGCTGAGCGTCGGACCGAGCAGTGGGTTCAGCTGAGCCAGAATAGCAATCAGCCAGCTAAACAAGGAGCAAGCACAAGGTCATGATGAATACATCACCTCCCCAAAAACACATCCTTCAAAAAAACCACTTGAAGAAAGTGTGTAAAGTGGCTGATGGTACATTGTGTTAATCTGGGAAAACCCACTGGTCAGGAACAAGGTTGTAAGACATATGTGCTGCCCCCATGTGGTTTCTGTGATTATATAAAATGTTCCTCTTCATCTATTAGGGTGTAAATATTCACATTTATAACACTAGAAGCTCTACATGGGTTTGTCTTCATACAGCACACTGATCACATTTCTACTTTTAACCTCTAAGTTCACTCACAGCACAACTAGAAGCTGTTTTTATAAATCACCCTTTAACTACATAACATAATCTATGCTAATTATTTTAGACTGTTTAAATACACTAAACAAATAATCATTGGTATTACTATTAACATTTGCAGACTTTATTAATAGTAACTAAAAATAAAAATGATAATTTAACTCGTACCATTTAAATGTACTTAAAGTGCTAAACAATTAAATAATATAATAGGAGTCGTAATAGTGGTGGTGGTGGTGATTATATACTGTAGGCTTGTGGTTAAAGAACCAGCCTTGGGACCAGAAGATCCCAGGTTCAAGCCCCGCAACCGACAAGTAGTACCCTTGAGCAAGTCACCTAACCCCCAAATGCTGCTGAGGCACTATGGATAAATGGCTGCCCAACACTTTGTTTTTACTAGTGTTCACCGGTACGAATGGGTTAAATGTGGAGGTCGATTTCACTGCACAGTGGTCAGAAGAGTAACTCAATTTCACTTCACTTTTACTTTATTATTACTATTATAACCATCATTGTCATCCACTACATCATACATTTCATACAGGACCATAAAACAATTCCTGTGTTGAACAGTCAGCGTTTTGTGAATACTTTATTGACGTGAGTTTGTGTGTGTGTGTGTTTGTGTGTGTAATCAATACTAATGGAAAGGTTATTCCCCAAAGGCCATGTCTGACTTTCAGCCAACCAGGAACATAAAGAGGACCTAGTTTTTGAGGAAGGGGCCTGAGAACATCCTATTAATATGGATATTACTACAGACTATTGATAGCAGAGGTAGATAGAAGTAGAGGTGGTAGCAGTAGTAGAAATAGAATTATTAGTAGAAGTAAAAAATTATACTTACAAGAGGTAGCAGCAAACTGCAGTTAGCACCAGCATGGTCACAATAACTCTGTGATACAAAATATGTTTACAGTAATTTGTTACGAAATGAAAATGATCATGATGAAGATGGTGTCATCTGACTGTCACGTGTCATCTGGTTCTTCATAAGGAAGAGGACTTGATGATTAATCCTTCCCTACAGCCAGTTTCCACTTCAGCATTTATTCATATTTAACCATGTCCACAACCAGCTCATTTCTCCCCACAGTTACAGACGTGCTGCTATTCCTCAGTGTGTGGAATTATAAACTATCGAACTGATGTTTAACATGAACACAGTAAAGAGAGTCATCACGTGACTGTCACTTCCCTGAGCTGGCTGCTAACACTGCTCTTAAACATCATGTGTAAGGGAATAATAATATGTTTAATATGTTATATAACAAGCTCAGATGAGATACCAAGTGTCTAATTAATTAATGAGACCTGACACAAGTTTAAAAAACATACAGTAACGTCTTTATAACGGTCATGTCCACTTCCAGGCTAGTTCATTAGCATCGATGCGAAAACCAACTCACCCCCGATTCGGTCCTTTAGGGATAAAACACGGCACCACTCCTCCAACAAGACCCCAAAACACGGTCATGACGCTTACTGAGATGACGAAAGACATTTCCACCATTATTTCCCTCTCATATAAAGACTCAGGACGGTAGTTTTAATGGAACGAGTAAGCTGGAGTAACTTTCTTCAACTTCCACAAACTTCACAACAGCGAGTGCCGGTCATGTGACTACAGGCGGTAGGCGGAGCCTCAGAGTCACTAACCCGTTTTTCTTTTATATTTACTGAATCTTTTCTCTCGCAACATCTCAAGATAAGCGTCCAGGAGCACCAGTAAAGTTCATCTCCCGGTTCGTTGAAACGGTTATCACTATTAATGTGTTGTTAATAGTGAAGAAATCGACTCTTTGTGTGATGCGTTGTTCACTGTGGAATCGGCTCTTTGGATGATGTGTCGTTTGAGGAGGAATCGGTTCGTTGTAGAGAGAGAGACACTTTATTAATCCAATTTAGCAATCAGTCGCAAGAATACAGACACAGTGGAGTTAGAATCCACATAACAAGGTGTTAAAAAATATAAAACGAAAAAGGCAAGGGAAAAATGCACAAAGAGATGCACAAGAAACAGCTATAGGAGGAGTGTTCACGGAGGAGTCGGCTCATTAATTTGTTTGCAGATTCGGTTCTTTTATTAAGGTTTGTGAAGACTCAGAAGGCGGTTATTTAAGTTGTTCACGGAGGAGTGTTTTTTTTATGATTTGTTCGCGGAGAAGTCAGCTCTTTAAGTCACGTGATTCTCGAGAGAGGAGTCGGCTCTTTAAGTTGTTTGCAGAGTGATGCTAACTGTATTGGTAGTGCCAGGCTGATTTAACACATTTTAATAGATTTTTGTAGTCATGTTAATTACTCCCCACATCCTCAAGATGTCACAGATGCTTTTTAATTGTCAAATAACATGCCCAATTTTAACATATTACCAAGGTTCTCATGTTTACATTTATTGTACTTGAGACGATGGCCAAATTTAATCAGCACTTTAAGATTATGTCTGTAAATCAAAATTAAAACTTCCCTTTTCCCAATTCACAGATTTTGCAATTGTATAAAGCTGTAATGAAAGTATCAATGTCCAGCCTATCTGGGTTTCTTCCACTTAAGACTGGTCAGTTATTGGTTAAGTGATGTTCCAAGTTAACAGCTGGTAATGAGTTCAAATCCCAGCACCAGGGCCTTAATCCTAATATGATCTAAAGATAATATACCATGGCTGATGTTCTGATTAAAGTAAAGCTTGTTGTGCATTTGTATTGCAAACAGCGTTTAACTAGATAGGAAATTTATTCATACTGTGCACACGTATAACAGCCATCTCATGACCTAATGTAATCTGTAAACATGCATTCAACTTAATAGTCTGCAGTTAAACCCCTTAGGTGGCAGTGGCATTGTCCCCTCACAGCAAAAATGGCCTGGGTGTCCATCCTACATGTTCTCACCATGTCTGTTTCCCACCTCCCACAGTCAAGACATGCACATTTAAAATAAAATCTCATAGGTGTGTAAATGTGTCTTCTAATCAATGGACTGATGACCTGGCCAATGAGTGCTGGGATAGACTTCAGCATCCAAAAGAATGATGTGGCTTAAATATTGAGCAAGCTGTCCCCTTTATACAATAAAAATAAACAACAGCTTCTGCCACACAATAACTATAAAATGACCCAACACATGATATTTTGTCTCAGACTTTTATTGTTAGCAAAAAGGTAATGTTCACTCTTGCATTTTCTCAATGGTCTCCTCCTTGTATTTGCCCTTCTCCTTGCCGTCTTGTCGTGACTTGGCTTTGCGTTCAAGGATCTTCTTGCGATCCTTGTCCAGCTTTAGCCTGGTGATCACAACCTGGGGGGACAAAATAGCCAATTTTATAAAATACACAATCTGCACTGATCTGGCTTTTATTAATATAACTGAACACAATACAAGTAGAATAGGAAAAGTTTAAGATCTTAAGGATTAACACAAGTTAACTCAATTAAAAATGTTAAATCAATTCAAAACCTTTAGAAATGGCCCTGACTCTGGCCTTCAGAAATGAACCTGAAAGCCTTACATTGCCTTCCCAGACTAGACTGAATAAAACAATGGATAAATACTGTGTTGCTAAGAAACTGCTGCAGTCTATAACAGTGAATAAACATGTGGCCCTCCAACAGCCTCTGTAGTAGATAGTACCATATGACAAAGTAAAGCAAATAGGATCTATAGCTACATCACAGTATTAAAAAAAAAAAAAAAAAGTCACTTCTAGTTCAGTTGCTAGACAATTGCTACCACATGCTCAACATTGGCCACATTTCAGCAATAGCTACATTGAAAACCACGGCACGCTATATGTGCATTTCAAATCAGACACACAAAGCCCATCCTTTGTCTTTTGTTGAAAACTGTCCCACCCCAGCTGTAACAGGTAGCAGTTACAATACTGTGTCCATTTTAAATGATCAGCTTATAAAAACCAATGACAAATTCCACAAGCACGAAGAGAGGAGTAACGCACAATGCAGCTCAGAGAATTAATGACAGTGTTTTTCCATACAGTAAGGACTGGTTAAATCAGGTTTCATCTTGTTCTAAATGATAGAGGTACCAGAAACTTGGCTACAGGATGCAAACTCTAATAAGTGATTCCTGAAACATTTTATTCTGTGTTTATCCAACTTTTTTGTAAAACATTCCCCTAAGGATCTTGCAGTAATTGTGCCATTGATTCAGCTTCGAGTTTAAAGTCGGTATTTAACTTCCCAAGAGGTTGGCCTCAAGTCACATCAACTGATATCCAACAATTAATGGTAAATATCCAAAAATTCAAGTATGAACAAAACAATGCATTAAAACCAACTCAGGCAACACACCAAGTATGAGTAAATCTCTTCCAGTCACTTCCCAACCAAACCGCTTTACTGCTGCTACATGTGTATTTACAATCACACTCTGCATCCAAAAAACAACTAGACACATCTGCCTGAACCAGTGTGAAAAATTCACCTGGCCTCCTCCATTCACTGGATTACAGACAGTGGCCATTTCGTGCAGATTGCATTTGGGTTGTATCCTTCAACAACAAGCATCTGTGTTTGTAGGTAAATGATTGTCCAGTTAGATAAAATTCGGACTGCTCCAACACATGCAATATGAAAATCAACTCTTAACATCAACTTGTCTTGTTCCTTGTAACCAGATCTATGCAAAATGAGTTACCACGTTTCCATAGCCTTTAATATTTCTAATCATGGTCTCATGAAAACATGGAAATGTTAGACAGACAAGCTTTGTTCATTTCTTGTTTAACTTTCTGCCATCATTATGAGTCATCGCAAATCATATACTTTGACCTTTTCTTTCTAAATACTTGGGGCACTTATGCAAATGTAGAACATCCAAAAGACTATGACTAGGAAGTTATCTAAATAACTTATAAATAATTTATATAGTGATAATATTTATAGTGACACAGATTACTGTTTATGCTTAAACAGTCTAGAATATTATTAGAGGAAGTGTGTGATGCGAGATCTCTACTTTGTTCAGTCTGCTGATGTCCCGTCAAATTGCATCAAACATCAGCACAGACAACGATTTTTTTAATTTATTTTTTGGACAATCAAATAATCACAATATACATCTTGAATATGCATAGCTAAACTATATGGCCTAAAGCCACACACCTTGTGACAATGCTTTGGGGGTGATTTTTGGTTATTAAAACAGCCTGAAGAAAATTGTTTTGTTTTTTTTACATTGTATAACAATATAGAGTAGCACATTTGTGTCCTACATGTATCTCGATATTCAACACACAACACCTTTAGGATCTTTTAAAGTGGATTTTTTTTTTTTTGTTTTGTTTTTAACACCACAGGTCACACACCTTGCTTGGGTGGATGCCAACATGGACAGTGGTACCGTTGGCCTTCTCACGCTGCACACGTTCAATGTAGATGACGTATTTCTTCCTGTACACCTGGACGACTTTGCCAATCTGCTGGCCTTTGTAGTGTCCCCGAACCACCTGTACATAAACACAGGGAAATTAATCAATACGGTTTTCGGTTAAACAAATCACTTTCGCACAGTGCCACAACACGTAAATATGAAAAGAATGACAAAAGGCAGCACACTACCAACTTGTTAAGTGGTAGAAATAAATATATATATTTAGTCACAAATGTTAATCAGTATGCAAGCTCACTCAAACTAATTGCAAACTAATGGTCTGAGTCCATAAAGTTTAGCAGAGTAAAAAATGCACAAGCATGAAATGACTGCTGCCCCCCAATATACTGGAAACCTCAGTTTGGTCAGAAAACCAGTATACAGATTTCTTAGTCATACCTAGTCCTATTTGATGCAGCTTCCCAAGTGCACAGAGAAATCACAAATCACCTAAGCACACAAGAGCTATTCACAGTCCTTTGACTGAGTTTAGCTGCTCACATTTATAGGAAGAGGCCATCTGTAAACCAGGACCCAACATGTTTAGTTTATTTATTGTATTTGAGCTGATTTGGAAAGAATCACGCACATTAATTGAAATGCACCAAGGTTTAAAACTTTAAATATACTACCACTACATGAAATTGAGTCACTCAACATAGTCTGCCGAGATAAGTGAAAAGCGACTTTTTAATTGGTCTAATCCTAGTCCTAATAGCATAGGCACTGTAATGTAGTGCTGCCAATTAGCCAGTCGTTCGCAGCACCTGAAAACCCCTAACTTCCGTCAACACTGGCATGACTAGGCTGATACAGTTGGTGATTGGTTTTCAGGTGCTTCGGTGGTGTCTTTGCACCAGGCATTGGCACTACGGTGAGTGACTCAATTGCACATAGGGGTGAAATATCCTTTTAAACCCTGCATATATAAAGGCAACATTAATTTACAGTGAAGTGATACAAATAAAGACTCGGCCTCTGATTTACTGAGATATGCAAAACCAACTCTAATGTAATAAGGAGCCCCTAACCAAATATCTCGTACTCGGTTTCTTTTTTAAAGTAAAAGCATTTCACAAGTTTAATGGACTATAATGCAACTCAGTACCCCTTAACTGGAAATGGTAATAAGAAAAATCATATACAAAACACAGCCAGACAAATCAATACAAACTTAAGACAGGGTGGTGATCCAACAATGTTGACGGTCTTACCTGGACCTCATCATCCTTCCTGATGGGCATGGACCTTACGTTGTATTTCTGGCGCAGCTCTTTAGACAGAGGAGAAGACATTATCTTCCTGCGGATGTGTGACGGGGCATTGAAATGCCTCTTGCGGTTCTTACGCCGGGAGGAGGTCACAAACGGATTGATCTTCATGATGGCTATGGATGAGAAAAACTGTCAGTCCACAAACAAATAGCACAACACCAGCTAATAATAATACACTGACATACTCACACAAATGATCAAACCATGCAACAGGTAAGTATAGGTGCAGGTTTTAAGGGGTGACCAAACACTATATGTCTTGCTAGTAGTTAACACAAACTACAGAAATCTTTAGCATGTTAAGCATATTACACAACTACAGAAATCTTTAGCATATTAACCAGATCCTCAATAATCACATATATTAAATGTGATACAGTCGTATAAATACAGACAGTACAGTGTTAGCTAATAGACAAGTACATAACCCATATCACTATACAAGAACCTTCAGCTGATCCAGGACATGAAAACGTGAAGACTAGCGACTAGCTAAAGACGAGTTTTAACCACAAGAGAACACAAATAACCCCAAAAGTTTGCGTTCCCGTTCTAACCTTCATACATATAAACACACTATGAATACTAACAGTGTGTTTTCTTAAGAGTCAACCCGTCCAGACATTTTAAATCACACACACAGCGGTGTGTCAATGCTAAACATCGGTATGCTAGCTCGGCCTCTCGGTGTATAAATAAGGGAGCTTTCAGTGATCTTATTCACAAATATCACTGTCTTATGAACATTTATAACGTTCTAGGACACCGAACAGGGATTTGAACCTTATAGGCACAAAATTGGCTCGGATGGATAAAGATAGAACTTATATAGATTCACCAACAGCGCTTACCCTACTGACTATTCCGCTATGGCCGCCGGAAAAGAGGCTGCAGAACTACTTCCGCTCGAATTAGTCGTGCCGCAAGTATCGCGAGAAATCGCGAGGGTTCGTAAACGGGATTTGGAAGTTCTGCTCTTGGTGGTGACTAAACGAGACTGATGTGAACAGAGAGCAATCTGTGTACACTGTAAATGATAATAGCAATAATCATTTAGAATAATAAGTCAATAAAATGTAATAATTGTGTTAAAGTCTCTTACACATTATTTTTAGATAATACACTATACATTATAGACAGAAATATACTGTAGGCTATAATATATATAGCTATATATAACTGTGTGTGTATATACCTTTAAAAAAATTACAAATTAATTTTTATAAAACATTACATTACACTAAGGATAATAGTCTCATTTTCCTATCCGCTCAGTCCATCAGGGTCACAGTTGTGTCCAGATCCCACCCGGAATCACTGGGCCCAAGTCAGGAATACCCCCTGGACAGGGCACCAGTCCATCACAGGATGCCACACACACATTAAGTCATACACTTACACCTAGGGGCAATGTAGCACATCCAATTCACCTACCATGTGTGTACTTCGAGAGGTGGGAGGAAACCGGAGCAAGCAGGGAAATCTGGGGAAAACCCACACAGACATGAGGAGAACACACAAAACACCTTACAAACAAAGACTAGAGTGAGGATCGAACCCACAACCCCAGATCTATGGTGCTGTGTATCACACGCACACTACTTGTGGCGGCGCCGTGTTGCCCTGAGGTGAAAGTGTTTTTAAAAAGCCATTAGCCATGAATACATTTTAAATATAATAACTATATGAATCAGGACATTATCTATTTATGTCTGTCTGTCTGTCTGTCTGTTTAGACGTAAGCATTACATGTAGCTTAAAACACTTTATCCACAGATTAACACTTTATCCACAGATTAGCACTTTATCCACAGATTAACAAGGGAAAATGTACTGTTCGGTACATATTTACAAAATTCTGACCTCAAAAATGCCCCATGAAGGGTGAATATTGCCAGAATCAAGGCTCACGTGATAACTATTTCAGCAGTGTAAAGTATTCCGGTCTTAAAATTTACATTTATTTGAGCAGACAATACAGCTTTTGATCAAATTTAATGTTTGTCTGCTTGCTAGTGCATCCTTTTCTTTCCCCCACCCTCATAAATCATGTGAACTACAAAAAGCTTGCCTTTCACAAATCAGACAGCTGAATGAAATAAAGTTGCCTTTCATAAAACTAAATTTAGGAATCAACTTCCACTATTATGGTAGAAATATGAGAAGCTTAAAACAATTGGGCACGTGAAGGGAACGGATGTGTGTACTTTGCTCCAAGTCAATAAAAAAAAGACTCAGGTGGTGAGAAGGTATATGATCTCTTCCTAGTGTTTTTGAAAAAACCTGTCAAAAGACACTTTGCTCCTAAACCACAGACCGAACAAACCTCAAACATAAGGTTCAATTTCAATGGAGAATAAATTGGAGCCTTAATCTTTTGTTTTATGAGGAATAAATAAAGCTATTGGGTTTCCAGGTGGTTTAAAAAAAAAAAAAAAAAAAAAAAAAAAAAAAAAAGTTTAA
>JAOVVF010000010.1:6853134-6858983 GCA_028565595.1 Duopalatinus emarginatus | reverse complement strand
TGGGTGAGACAGACATGTAAAAATAGACAAAAACAAAAACAAAAGTGCAGGTTGCCAGAGAAATTAGTGCCTGTGATCTAGTTAATGTATAAGGGTGTGAGTGTAAGTCACTCTGAATAAAAGAGTGAGTGTAAGTCACTCTGAATAAGGGAGTAAGTGTAAGTCACACTGAATAAAAGAGTGAGTGTAAGTCACTCTGTATAAGGGAGTAAGTGTAAGTCACTCTGAATAAGGGTGTACGCCAAATGTCATAAATGTAATAATCCTAACATGCAATGTATCATTTCTGTGAGATTTCTAGATCATTTTAATTCCACATTTTGGTTTTGGTCATTGGTATCTCTCTTCTCTTCATCACGGTCATTTACACCACACGCTGCATCCACAAAGCTACCAGCATTGTAAATGACCACACAGAAACCTCACACACACTCTTTACCCTCCTACCATCTGAAAAAAAAGGTACCGAAGCATCTGGGCCCCCCACATCCATAGTGTGCAACAGTTTCTTCCCCAAAGCTATCAACAATCAGAGTCTGGTCTGGACAAATGCACACCCATCAGTGACTGGACTTTACAATGGATAACTGTATACCTGCTGCTATGAACTGTACAATGTTTACAAATCTACCAAATTGCCACCACCCCCTCCAATTCATATTTACTGTAAATTGTCTTGAGTATTTATTGTACATTTTCTTGCGTCACTGCATCGTCGCACATCACACAAATGCACTTTATGTTGTATTATGTAGATTTGTTGCTCTATGTAGCACCTTGGCCACTGTGTACTGTACACCACTGTATATGGATAAAATGACAATAAAAAAATAATTTTAATAATAGTGAGACAAGACTTTATTCGTTTAGAAACGTAATGTTGTGAAATGTCATCATGACTACACCACACATAAACGCACACATAAGCTAATAACAATACCATATAATGATATCATTACAAATGACACCATATATACAATATGTGGAGGAAAGACACAACAAGATCTGGAAAAAAACACAGCATGATAAACACACTACACCTAAAAAACCACCACACTGTTAGAAAAAAGGGGTCCTGAACTGTACTGTACTGTACTGTACTGTATCCACCCGTACACCAGTTGAACCCTGGGTATGTATCTTTAACCTAGAAATATAGACATATCATACCATTAAAAGGTTCAAAGATAATTATGGTTAATTGTGTATCAAGAACCTGATTTATATTTTTATATCCACATTTCCAGATGTGTACCAGTGGTGTAGCATGTAAGGAGGTGGGAGCTGAGGTGGCAGTCTGGGTTGCAGGTATGTAGAAGAGCATGCAAAAGTTTGTACACCCATTAAAAACCTATTAAATAATCAAGACAAAGCGTTTAAGGCACATCTGTGAAACCTAACACATGCATAAATGATGCCATTTTATGCATTTGTGTGTATTATCTTATACAAAGGGTGTGCAAACGTTTGCATTTCATCTGTCTACAAATTTCCAGGCATGCATTAGAGTTAGATTTACCTGCCGGTGAGGAACTGGCTACGGGAAGGTGTACAGATCGGCTGCACGTAGTAATTCTCCAGCTTCACTCCCTCCGCCGCCAGCTTATCCAGCGTCGGTGTGCGCATGTCAGGGTTGTGGTAGCCGACATCGTTGAAACCCAGGTCGTCTGTCATGATAAAGATGATGTGCGGTGGTCCGCGATGGTTCGTTGCCACAGGATCATTCTCCACCTGGTTCTGTCTCGACCAGTCCCAGGCGAGGAAACCCGCACCGAGCATCATGGACAGACCCGCCAGAGCCGCCCCCGCCATGGCACCTCCACCTCCGCGTTCAGCCTCGGAGTGCACAAGCCTGAGAGATCATTCACTCGTTCATCACAGCTTATGTAAACAAGGGTAAGGTTAAAAACAGGCTGCTGGTACGATTTCCATCTCTGGTGCGCTTTTGGACTTCAACATCTGGAGCAGAAATCCTAGCGTGCGCATGACTTGTCCTCCAGGATCCGACTGCTTTCTAGGATAAACTCAGCCACATGCAGCTCCATAAAAACCTCTCCCTTCTCCAATCCTCTCCTCTCCTCTCTTCTCCTGCGTCTCAGTGGTCTCATTAACTCCGCCCGGTCATGCTGACATACAGTACATATGCATGATTCTTTCAAATGCTCAAATTAAACTGGGCTGCTCCAGTTTTCCAAGTACAACCAGTTCAGAGTGAATTAGATTTCCAACAGTTACAGCCAGCTGGCTAATATTTTTGGACTGGGTTTTTAGTCAAGGGAAGAGCACACTGCATGTTATAGTGCTAAATGAACGAGCACATAATGACATTACAATGCTGACTTCATAATTACTACAGACTCCATTCGGCTGTGTTGGAATGGCAGGACCTGTCAGTCCGTCGTTATTTTATCCGGTTAGCCAGTCAGGGTCACAAAGCCCTCTAGACAGGGTGCGGAGCCATCGCAGGGTACCACACACACACTTTTATTTAGACACTCGCACCTAGGGCCACCTACCGTGTGTGGTTATCAGGAGGAAGGAGAAAACCGGAGCACACAGCAGAAACCTACGAAACGCCTCACAGGCACCAAACACCTCCCAGACAGAGACCAGATCAAGGATTGAACCCACAACACCAGAACTCATGGCAGGACCAGTTCTTTTGATTTTATTATACACGGAAAACATTTCTGTTTTAGATAAAAAATACAATGGAACGATATATTATCAGCTGAAAATTAACATCTCGACGGGTTTAAAACGCAACACGTTTCGTGTGAGCCGACCCATTTGTCAATTGATCAAAAATATTGGAACACGCAGCTCACATGTGTTTCTTGTTGTCCAAGTGTATCCTGTTAGATTGATTGTTCGAACATTTAATAGTTCTGGGAATATCAATCAGAGTGATTCCACAGACATAGCCAGTACAAGTTGGAATGTTCAGGAAAAGATAATTGCTGGTTTACTTTTTTTGAACAAAGAAACAAAGAAAACACACAAACCCAAAAACTACAGTGTCATTACCGACATCGTCTGTAGTAAAGGAGTGAAAGCAACACAGTCCACCATTCGAATAAGACTTCCAGAGCAGAAATGTAGAGGCCATAGCGCAAGATGCAAACCATTCCTCAGCAGTTAGGATCAGAAGGCCAGAATGGAATTCACGAAGAAATTCAAAAGACCAAAGTGTGGAGCAAAAAGAGAGGTTTTGTTCATGATCCAAGACATACAATGTCATCGGTCAAGCAGAGTAGAGATAGTGTCATGGCTTGCATGGCTGCTTCTCGGACAGGCTCATTAATCTTAATTGATGATGTAACTCATGAACGTTCTGAGGGCTACAGAAACATTCTGTCTGCCAGTTTACAACAAAATACATCCAATCTAATTGGGAGGAACTTCATCAACAGTGAAGGACTTTATCATGGGGAAAAAAGTGGAAGATTCAAGATTGGGTAAGTCACCTCTGAACTTTTTCACCTTCTGAAAAGACTGAAGGGACCCCCCCCCCCACCACCAAAAAAAAAACTAAAAGAGGTTGCAGTACAAGCCTGTAAAATCTTCACAAACGAAGATCACAAGGGTTTACTCATGTCAGTGTGTTACAGGCTGGATTCAATTATTGCAAGCTAGGGATATGCACCGAAATATGAAGTGTTGTTACTTTAAGGTGCCATTTTCTTAGTTGTTTAACACATTTAGAAATCTAGTGTATAACAAAAACTAAAGCATTGGCATTGACATACTATTACTTACAGATGAATTTGATCCTCTAGAGATTTTGGCAAAATACCTAAAATCCTGTTTATGAATGGTCTCCATGTGGGTTTTCCTCCAAGTTCTCTGTATTGTTCCCACTTTCTAAAAAAACATGCCAATAGGTGGATTTTCTATGGTAAATTGCCCCAAGGTGTGAATGTGTATGTGCATGGTGCCCTCTGATGGAGTGCCAGTGTTCCAAATTCCACCCTTATGCCCAGTTTTCCCAGGATGAACTTTGGTCCACCAGGATCCTGATCAGGATAGAGTACTGAAGATTAAAGAATGAAATTTGGTATAATTCTACAGATGTGCGGCCACATCAGTGGTTGCACAGCTTCTAATGTTAAAATGAAGGTGTAAATAAATCTGGGGTAAGGACGGAAATCAAGCTGTTTCATCCCCAGTGAAAGTGCAAGTTCAAGTGAACTATTTGCCTACTGTGCTTGCACACGGAGGAATGTGACCTCCGCATTTAACCCATCCATGCAGTGAAACACACACACACACCAGTTCTGGTCACGAGACCGGTTCGCTGACCACTAGGCCACATCATCAAGTTTGTGGATGACACGACTGTGGTGGGTCTCATCAGCACGAATGATGAGTCAGCATAGAGAGAGGAAGTTCAACAGTTAATGGACATGGTGTAAAACCAACAACCAGTCTCTGAACGTAGACAAGACCAAAGAGATGGTTGACTTCAGGTGGACAAATATGCTCTCTCTCCACTACACATCAACGGCTCTGCTGTGGAAATCATCAACAGCACCAAGTTCCCTGGAGTTCACAGAGGAACCATTGAGACCAGTGAGCAGCTGCATCACTGCCTGGTTTGGGAACTGCACCGTATCGGATCGCAAGTCCCTGCAGCGGATAGTGAGGATGGCTGAGAAGATCATCTGTGTCTCTCTCCCCACTGTTACAGACATTTACACTACAAGTTGCATCTGCAAAGCAACCAGCATTGTGGATGACCACACACACCCCTCACACACACTCTTCACCCCTTCTACCATCTGGAAAAAGGTCCTGAAGCATCCGAGACCTCAGATCCAGACTATGCAACAGTTTCTTTCCACAAGAAATCAGACTCCTGAATTACCAGGGTCTGGTATGAACAAGTGACTGGACTGAACACACACACACACATGCACACACACATCCTCACCTTTTAAAAACTGTCTACACATCTACTGCTAATGTTAAACCAGCTGGAGTTAGAGTTGTTGTTCTATGTAGCACCTTGGTCCTGGAGGACCACTGTATTTGGTTGAAATGACAGTAAAAAAAAAACTTGACTGACACTTGAATTGACTTGACTGTCTTTGAGCATTTTAGATAACTACACCAATTTGATTGCAAATGCGTTTGCTATTTTGCTTGTGTTATAGCCTGTGTAAGCAAATTAAGCTCCAGTTCTCATAAACACACATGAAGGAGAGCATGCAGCTTTTCTATGAGGTCTTTGTGACAGCTTTAAATTGAAAACAGCCGTCACAACTAGACATGTTATGGAATCCATCACAAAACGCTCTTCATGATTTTACAAACACAAACAGGACGCCTTGTCCTAAAAGCCCGTGTTTTGGGCCTACGGGGTTTGGAGGGGCACGGGTCCTCACTGAGCCTCAACAGATGCCGTGTTCTGGCACACAAGAGTCCTCTTTCTTGGCTTGTGACTGTTTGTATTGTATGTGAGTAAAGTAGGAACTGAAAGGTAGCGCAAGTAGTCATACTGTATCGGCTTGTGAAATCCACACTGGTTCAATCACAAATTTGGCAGATAAGCTTATCAATGGAGATGAGCTTAAAGGTGCACCACATGTGCAGTCGTCCCTGGGGTAATTTAAGCATGACACGTTTCATATATGACTGGAAAAAAAGTATTTCTGGTTTAAATATGTAGTATTGTTCCAGCTCTTTAAACAGCACTATGCTTGGACTGGATTCTGTTTCACTTGCAAGTCATCTTTGGATTACAGTATACATCAAATGAATAATCGTGTATATAAATAAACTTGCCACAACTCACAGTGTGTCAGAAATCAGGCATGATACATTATTATTTTTTTAATGAACTATTT
>JAOVVF010000010.1:6845634-6848134 GCA_028565595.1 Duopalatinus emarginatus | reverse complement strand
TATTCGTTTTTGCTTGCACAGTGGTACAGTGGTTTGTGTTGGCACCTCACAGCTCCACGGTTGCTGGTTCGATCCTGAGCTCAGGTTACTGTCTATGTGGAATATCACACGTTTTCCCTGAATTCACGAGGGTTTATTCTGAGTTAGCCAGTTGTTTCCAACCTCCCAAATTTAAATCCGTTCTAGGTGTGAGAATGTGTGTGCCCTTTAAAAGACTGCCATCCTATCCAGCATGTATTCAAGATCACTGGGCATGTAGACAATAAGGCTCGAAGCTCTTCCTACTTTAGCAGCTTTTTGTATAATAATATCTCTTGTATAATACTGCAATTTTTTTTATGTCATGTGTATTGCACTAAATTTCATTATATGCAAATATGATGTTCCACCTACCTATATACACCTCGCGTCCAGTGTTTCCAACATACACTTTAGATCCCCTGTGACCCTGACCAGGACAAACTGGTTAATGAATATGAATCAATGGAAAAAAAAAGGCTAAATCTAAAAAATTAGAACGTTGTTGCATATAACAGGAAAGATGCTTGCGGTTGTTATTGCATAGGAGAGATTTGGGGAGTAAGACTTAGCATTTAATCCATGGGGAAACAGAACCACGTTTACAAGTGTAACATGATCCCAGCATCGCAATGCCAACATTGCAGGAAAGGCTGCCAACCGCGTGATTCAGCACAAGTCCAATCCTATCATACTTTTAGCATAAATGAGTTTCTGAAGATGGACTGGTACGAATATTGTAGACCCCAATGGACATTTATATACAAACACACCCACACACATGCACATGCACACAAATCAAGCTACATAAAATAATTTAAGAAAACATTTAATACAGTTTGTGATTATGTGCCAAACGTGAATTTATATCTGCGCTATATTAATGAGGCGAGACTGGACTTGTTTTGCCTCGTCTGAACATTTCCTGGTATTTTGGTTGGAAAACAGCCTATTTTCTTTTCTAAACTCGTGAATGGACCTCTTTTACTGCTCTGACCTCGATGGCCACTCAGCGCCACCCCTCCTTAGGTGACCCATCTGAGCAATCACCACATTATCCCCAACCCCCACACACATGCATGCACGCACACGCACACACACACACTTCAGCACTATAAACACTACCCATTACCACCTCTCCACAAACACTATACCAATACTAGCACTTACTACTGCCAAACACAACCCAACTGGGCCAATACTTCTCTACCTAGACCACACACAACCACCTGAAACACACACTGCTGAGAGCAAACACGTGCACTGTTTCACAATCATGCCAACAAGTATACATCCATACCCCAGCATCTCAACTGTAAGCCATTTCAGCCATGTGTACACAGTTGCGTGTGTGGCCATATAACATTTTACACAATTTAACAATCGGTGCAATTTGAAAACCGTCTGCGAGTATGTAATTTAAGTAACTATATGCATATTTTAATGATGTCACAGATAGTATCACATATAGACATAGATGTACAATTATGTACATATCCATGGTCCCTGTCCTAATCTTATAACACACATACACACACTTTAATCCTTTTATTTGGATTGGCGAGGAAGCTGAAGTATCATGATCCAAATGATTACATAATAGCAAATATCAGCCATGTACAAGTTGCAGAACACCCATATGTAATCCAAACACTAAAGACACTCTAATTAAACAGATCCATCATCAGTGTTATGGCTGGGCAGAATACATGAATACAAAGAACCAGAAAATATGATTTCATTTTTAGTAATTACTTTATCCTGAGCCTATTCCAGGAACACTGGGCACATGGGATGACAGTCTAGATGGGGCATCATGTACACACAAACATTCACACCTTGGGGAAATATAAAGTAGTCAATCCACTAATCTTTTGCAATAGGAATAGACAGGAGAAAATTCAGGATACATGGGGAAAACATATGTACTGTATTTTTTTGTGCTAGAAAAAATGAATGTACTGAATGTACTGTGTCTGAAGTCACCTCATAAAAGTAAAAAAAATCTGTGAAATCATATTAAGAGGTGGAAAATTAGCACCTGTGTTGCGAAGAGCATTATTCAGGATCTGTATTGTGTTTTTGCATTTTGAAATACTGTTTTGAAGTCAGTGAACACTTGTGGATCAACACTTGAAGCTTTGGATTACTGATCAGAAGATCTGGGGTTTGAGACCCAGCACCATAAAGCTGACACTGTTGGGACATTTAGCAAGGCCTCTCAAATTTAGGGTTACTGTATCATGGCTGACTCTCTGCTAAACAAGCTGTTCTGTAATGTGTTCTGTAATGTATTCTGAAATGTGACCAAAAAGGCTTCTTCTTCTTTTTCTTCTTCAGTTTGTACTTGTTCATTTGTACATGGACAGTATTTCAAGTCAAGTCAAGTCAAGTAGATTTTATTTTCATTTCAACTATATACAGTGTTGTACAGTACATAGTGAAACGAAACAACGTTCCTCCAGGACCAAGGTGCTACATA
>JAOVVF010000010.1:6832847-6845534 GCA_028565595.1 Duopalatinus emarginatus | reverse complement strand
TATAAAGTGACGTAGTTAAAGTTCAATAGCGTTACAGCCTCAGGAAAGAAGTCTGCTGGTGCAGGAGCGAAGGCTCCTGTAACACCTACCAGATGGTAGGACATTGAAAAGTCCATACTTAGGATGAGAAACGTCCTTGATAATGTTTCTTGCCCTACCCAGGCAACGCTTGTGGTAGATGGACTCAATTGTGGGTGACTGAGTGCCAGTGATGCGTTGGGCAGTTTTCAATAACGACTGGAGTGCTTTACTGTCAGATACAGAGCAGTTGCCATACCACACTGAGATGCAGTTTGTGAGAACACTCTCGATGGTACAGCGATAGAAGTCCAATAATATCCCTAAGGCGGAGGTGATTTTTTTGAGGCTCCGTAGGAAGTAAAGGCGCTGTTGTGCCTTTTAAACCAGGATTGAGATGTTACGTTTCCAAGGGAGATCCGCAGAGATGTGAATGACAAGGAACTTGAAGCCGTACAAGTTGTCACAGTCCAGGTGAGTCAGTGCAGTATGAAGTGCCATAGAGATGGCATCCTCTTTAGACCTATTGTGATGATAGGCAAACTGATGAGGATCCAATGTGGCAGGTAGACAGGACTTCACTTAAGAGAGAACTAGCCTCTCGAGGCACTTGGCGATGATTGGGGTGAGTGCAACAGGACGGAAGTCATTGAGGGTCGAAGCGCTTGAATGCTTGGGTTCTGGCACGATGGTGGCAGTCTTAAAGATGGTAGGGACTTCTGCCTGGGCCAGCGACAGATTAAACCTGTCCGTGAAGACCCCAGCCAGCTGCTTAGCACAGCTGCCAGGCAGTCCATCAGGGCTAGTTGCCTTCCTTACATTCACCTTGCTCCGAGTGTGGTAGACAGATGTACTGGAAAGTGTGAGTGGCTGCTCATCATGTGGCATAGCTGTTTTCCTGGAGTCCAGCAGATTTTCCTGGTCGAAGCGAGCGTAAAAGTGATTAAGATCATCAGGGAGTAAGGTGTGGTTGGTGGGAAGTGGAGTGCATGGAGGTTTAATGTCCATTATTGTGCCTATGGGATGCCACATACGGTGGGGGTCAGAGGAGTTGAAGTGTTCTTCAATCCTTAATTTGTAGCGGTATTTGGCCTCTGCGATGCCTCTTCTCCAGTTGGCTCGGGACGAGCTGTATATAATTTGGGAAATGAGACTCCAGACCTGAAAGCAGCATCTCTTGCTTTGAGCAGGAGGCTGTTCATCCAGGACTTTTATTTTGGGTAAGTCTTTATTACCTTGTGTGTTGTTACTTTGTCCACACAGCTGTTGATATGGTTTAGGACAAAGTTGGGGTATGTGTCAATGAGTCCGATGTGGCTATGATACACACTCCAGTCTGTGTGCTTGAACTGGTTCTGAAGAGCAGAGTCAGCCCCCTAAATCCAGATCTTCACAGACCTTGTTGTTGGTTTCACACATTTGATGACTGGAGTGTATTTGGGTAGCAGGAACAAAGAAAGATGGTCAGACTGGCCAAGGTGGGGGAGAGGTGTGACTTTGTAGGCATCAGCCACACTGGTGTAAACATGGTCCAAAGTTTTATGTCCTCTTGTGCTGCATGAGACATTTTGGTGAAATTTTGGAAGTCCAGATTCCAAGCTGCAGTGGTTGAAGTCCCCAGCGACAATAAAGCCTCCATCTGGATGCACAGTTTGTAGTTTGCTAATAGCAGCACACAGTTCTTTCATAGCCACTTTAGCATTAGCATTTAGGGGCACATAAACTGCAGCAGCAATAATGCATGCAAACTAGCATGGAGTATAGAATGGTCTGCACTTAACGACTTTTACCCGAAACTTCAGATGACCTATCACCACCGAATACAATGCGATATGACTCTGGTGTAACTCCGCAACATAGCCTAAACCATCTTATTCATATACACTTCAGTTAATTTTACTTATCTGATTTCCCTTTATTTTTTCCTACAAAATGGCAGGGAAAGAGGATTTTATTTGTACATTAGTCTAATGAACGTGTAAGAATGTGATTTAGAGCCTGATTTAGAAACTTTTATATAAACCTGAACACATTTAAATCTCACTTAAATAAGCAAAAGATTGGAGCAGTTTTCTGTCCGCTTGAGGATATCAGACACAGGCAGTGAGATTCACATCTGAATTCTGTTAATGCTGTATAGAAAAAAAGGATTACTGCTCTAAATTGACTAAATTTAATTTAGATTTAAACTGTCATGAGCTTCCTTTCTCCTTTAGTCTCAGTCTCCGTCTCACTGTTAGATTAGTCGAGCTTATTACAAGTCTAATTACTTTAAAACAGATGTGTTTTTATTTTATTTGCGGTAATAAATAGCATATGGGCTTGTCTCGATTCTGCAGATGTTGAACACTTGCTAATCAGTACTTCTGGTTTCCACTATCGGAAAATATAGATATCATCTCTCAGTTTTGATGTCCTTTGGCTCGGATGGTGGTGTTTACAGAGTGAGGATGGAAGATGATCCAAAGAAATATGAAATGAAAATGTCTCTGGAGAGACTCAAGACGTATTTAATTTAATATCCTCAGTAGAATTGATTTGATTGTTTCTAGGTCATGTAGTCGGTGGGCTGGTGGTGAAACTGTGGAGTTGCTCCAAACATTTCCAAAGCACTTTTGGCACAAAGTCCATGACAGTATTAAGGAAATACTTGGGGTGATTTTTTTTCACTGCACATTCAAAAACAGAGCTGGAAAACCCTTACTGTAATTATATTAAGCTTATAAAGAATAATAACTTGCAGATAAAACAGGCACAGGTTTATGTACATTTGTGTATTACCGGATTTAGATTTAAGAGTGATAAAATGAAAACATCACCGTCACCAGCATACTAAAAACATTCCTGAATCCACAGCAAACAAGACGAACTGCTCGTTTTGAGAAATGTCGCTTTTAATAATGCAAACACATCAACAAATCAGATTAGTCTAGATTTTTGTGTGT
The DNA here is from genome assembly GCA_028565595.1 of Duopalatinus emarginatus. Lineage (NCBI taxonomy): Eukaryota > Metazoa > Chordata > Actinopteri > Siluriformes > Pimelodidae > Duopalatinus > Duopalatinus emarginatus. The sequence continues at coordinate 6,842,571 of JAOVVF010000010.1, read as the reverse complement.
GGGTGCATGTCAGGTTTATTGCACAGTGCATGCATATGCATAACCAATCAAGAGCAGTTCTTCTAGAAACTTTCTTAAATACCAGTAGGACAAACCAAACTGGAAAATTATATAAAAAAAAAAAGCTTGCACAAAAGCAGAGGAATTTAACCTCCGCATTTAAAACAAAAAAAATCTGTCCATTGAAACACACATACCAGTGAACGCCTACACTAGAGGGCAGTGAAAACACTTGCCCTGAGCAGTGGGCAGCCCCTATCCCTAGCACCTGGGAAGCAGATGGAGGGTTAGGTGCCTTGTTCAAAGACATATCATGTTTTGTCAGCACAGGATTTCAAGCTGGCAACCATCCGTCACAAGACTGACCCTAACCTTGAGCCATAAAAGTTGCTTGCATGCACTACCTCATTCGCATTTTAATATTTTGTGATTTTATGATTTTAGGATTATTTTAGGAATTAGAGATTGTATGGTTATTCAGCTTGTCAAGTTCAGAGCTGACTACAGATATCTTTAGTGTTAGCGAGTAGCATTAAAAGTACTTCATCAAATGAAAAACAGTAGAAAGCTCACATAATGAAAACTGAAATTGATAGTAGTGTCATACTATCTGCTCAGCATGACTTTTTTTGAGTGTACCATAACATCCTTGTGTGTTTTACAATCACTTTGTTTTTTTTCCCCTCAAGTAGGAAAGTACCACTGTGTATGACCTATGATCATTGTTTGTCATATTGTGCTGATATGAACTCTACAAAAACATTAATCATGATAAAATCCCATTTCTTCAGTGAGCTTATTTTTTTATTGGTAGTACTGCTGATCTAACAAGAACTTTGTCTCTCCTCACTTCTGTTCTCATATGCAGTGTCTAAACCACAGACAGCCGCGAATGCAGCACACACCAGCAGCCCCGAGAAGAAGGTGAAATCCCAGGTACGATAGTTATACCGATGCTCAAGTCTGTAAGTCATTACATACAATAATATGGTCAACTATACGTCCCTGACTTATTTTCTAGACACCATCTGCAGCCAGAAATCAGAAAAGGAAAAGAGCTGAAAAGAAGACGTGCAAAAGTCCCAGTGTGGTGGCAAGCCAAGCGACAGAACATAGTCCAAAAACAGGAGAAGACTCGGACTCGGACTCCAGTCTGGATGTCGACAAATGGAAAAGACTGGCCATGCAGCTGTCAGGTTAGAGAAAGTATATTATAAATCTTTATATTGTTCTCGTGAAACACTCCACTCCATGTATATGCCCAAACTGCCAATCATGTGGAGGTCCAGCAGTGCATAACAGCATACAGATACAGGCCAAGAGCTTCGGTTAATCTTCACATCATGCATCACATTTGTCCATCCCTGTATGATATTGTGTTTCATACACTCATTGAACATTTTATCAGGTACCTTTGATAGGTAGATAATGTATACTGTCCTCTGTTGCCATGCAGTGTGTCAGCTCACTTCTATCCTGTAGCATCTGATAGCATCACCAGTGGTAGACCATTCTTAGCACCGAAACAACACTATCACAGTATTGGTATGATGATTTGTGTGTGTGCTGTTTCAAATGTATCAGGAACATGTATGTGATGTTCCTATGGTTCTACTTGTACCAGAAACAAACCTACCTCCATGTCACATTTCTCCTTGTTGCTTATCCTAAGTGCAGCACCATGATTCAGTTATTAAGTCTGCTTGATGTGACAGAGATGTTTGACACACAGAGATGTTTGGTTAGTCAGCTGAGCACTTTGAATCAGTAGGATCGACAAATTTATGGATGGGTGCTAATTTCAGATTATTAGCATTTTTAATTTTGTACATTCGACTTTTTTTTTAAACGTCTCTTACTTTTTTTTCAGATGCCGACATTGCAAAGATAGATGCTTTTACCAACATATCTACTGCCAAGTCCACAAAGAAGCGAAAGCCAGCACAGCCTAAAAAAAGAAAAGACCAAACAATCGGAAATGGCAAATCTTCACCCAAGAAAACTAAAGTTAAAACCACCAGCAGCCCGACAAAAACCCCCAAATTGGAGGAAGTTTCTAATTCTAATAAATCTGTCTTAGCAGGTGTAAGTAATGGACTTGACAAAGTTAAGATTAAACGCAAAAAGAAACATAGCGTCTCGGAATCACATAATACTGAAACTCCAAGTAAAAAGGCTGAGATTGAGAAAACAGATGACATCTCAGAACCTAAACCAAGTGATACTCCATGTAAGAAAACAAAATCAAAGAAAGATGGTAAAGTTGCAGAATCTGGAAGTTTAGAAACTCCTTCTAAAGTTACCGATCCTGAAGTTGCCAATTCAGCTGAAATTTCTGAATCCAACGATTCAAAACAGTCTGAAACTGTTTTACAATATAAAACGGATGAAACTAAAGCTAAGAAGCATAAATCAAAGAAAGTTAAAATTCTGGCACCTGTAGGTGATGATACCTACATACAATCTGAGACTGAGGATGTCACTGCCTCCTTAACCTCAGACCAGTCAAAAATCATTCAGGCTTCAGACCTTAACCCAGAGACTCCCTCTAGGAAAGTGAAATCTAAAAAATCGAAGAAATCTAAAGAACCTCAAGACCCTGAAGATACCCTGCCTTCTGAAGAACGTCAAATCGAGGGCAAGACAAGCTTACTGGGGACTGAAAAGCCATCAAGCGAAATAGAAAGCCAAGCTGTAACCAGAATCTTAGAACAACTCAGTTCAGACACGCCGTCTAAAACGTCTAAAACTAAGAAGGCATCAGAAAGCGATCAGTTTGATTCTCCATCTAAAAAGGCTGTTGTGGATGTCCGGCAGGACGAGATCGTGTTCTCGAGCAAAAAAAGTAAAAGAAAGAGAACAGACAGCTCTGGAGAAAACACAACCTCTTCAGTAACTGAACACGCATCTAAATCATCATCTGAATGTGACAATTCAGGAGTGGCTAATAGCCTCCTACCCACTGGGAACAGTACTGAAAATGAAGGCCAAGAAAGTGTTTCAGCACTGGAGGAGGAGGGAAGTTCAGAGCCGAAGAAGAGAAAGAAAAGTAAAAAGGATAAAGAGAAGAAGAAAAACGAGAGTGAGGAAAATGTTGAAGAGGTTCTGTCAGCACCGCAAGCAGAGGAGGTTTTAGACTTGTTGTCAAGCAGTCACAAGAAAAAAAGTGAGACTTTGAAAAGCTTGTTGCTAATGTCTTGGTAATAACACAAATGTACTTTATTTAATTACTCTGTGTTTTGTTCATTTGATTCCTGATGTGCAGAGAAGAAAAAACAGAAACATGGAGAAGAGGAAATGCCATCCTTGTCCCCTCCTATAGAAGACACACCAAAAAAGGTAAGTCATGCATAACTGAATGAAATGCTGAAGCTTATGACTTAGAGTGAATTCTTTTCCCTGCCCTGGTTCCAAAACTTCCCGGGAAAACAGTTTGCCTGTTTCTGTCACAAGCCAGTGCAACCTTTGTGCACGTGTGTGTGTGTGTGTGTGTGTGTGTGTGTGTGTGTGTGTGTGTGTTTCTCATTACATAAGTCTACCAGTTAAAGTAGGAGTCAGAGGAAGTTAACAGGTGGTGAGTAGTGATAGCCGCAAGTCGCACCATAATACTGTATACAAAATTCGAAAAATATGACTATGAAACCAGAGCCCCGCGTTTGATATTTGAATATGTGTGGAGCTGAAGTTTGTGTTTCTCAGAGTGAAATACTGAGCATGAGGCACATTAGGTTTATGAATAAATACAGACGCTCTGGTGCAGAAACACAGAGTTGCATTTGCTCTCACTAAAAAAAAGTCTATAAATTGTACATATATGACACAAGGATGGCTGCTGCCCCAATGTTATACCCTATGTTATATCCTATGTAGGGTACAGAGTGTACATAGGCAGCTAAAGTTATTTAACTTTAATTGTAAATAGTTATTGGCAAAGAAAGGAAAATGAAACATTAAATAAAAAACTAAGTTTTTTGTGACGTCTTCTAAACTAGAATATGTACAATAATATATAGATTCACTGATGGAGGTCATGAGTTCAAATCTGACCACCACCAAGCTGCCACTGCTGGGGCATTAAACAAGGCCCTCAATCCTAAACTGTTTGTATAAAATGGCATGAATGTAAGTCACTCTGTATAAACTCTGGAGTCTGCTAAATACCATAAATGTACTGTAAATATTGTTACAATGTATAATTTAATCGGTTTGGTATTTAAACCATTGGGGAAACACAAAAACAATGGCAACATATCACAGACCCTAGATCCAACTTTAAGATCTGTTGTCCTGAAGTCCACTTTAGAAACCGGACAGTAAAAAGCCAAAGTGTGGTAGACAGTCACTACCCTATTGGAATGTTCCTGGGAGGAAATCAATTTCAAATGGAAACTGCATTTGACCAGTTGATGCTTTGTGCTGAGTTTCATCTCAGTTCGTGTGATTTGCTAAGCTGCACCTATATTTAGAAAGGCAATGTTTTGGAGCCAGTATACACAGTAAAGACATTTAATAAGTGTGATCTCTCCATGCATGTCTGTGTACAGTTGATCTATATTTGGCTCCTGTAATGAGAGCACTCCAGAAATAAACTACATTGTGTTCTCTTTATTATTCAGAAAAAGAAATCATCAAAGGAGAAGGAAAACGCCAACGAGTCAGTTCATGTATGAGTTTAAAAACAAGAGACGATCCAGCCTGGAAATAAGAAATATGAAATAATTTGAACATATGAAATATTGTAAATGTTGTCCTACATTTTTATGGTGTCTGTATGTGACAGTATTGATGCTTTCTGGGATTCTTTTTGTTTCCTGTATGTCAATTTTAATGTTTTATTTTTAAATACCTTTTTTTATACATTATGCCTTTTAAATATGTAAGATAACAGTTTTGCAATGCATCACTGCTCTTATTTTATGGAAACATTTTTAATGACAAAATACTAGATTATCAAATAACAAATGACTTCTGTAATTCTTCTAAATTTGTATAAATATAGATCATACTTGTAAACTTTTGTGTTTCTGTGTGATTTGATGTGTGCTTATTTCAGAATAACGATCCCAAACCTTTACAGTTCAGGGGGTGACTTTTTAAAACAAACATTGTCGAAGAAACGTTGAAGTAGTAAGTACATTTCTGACAAACCTTCTCTGATTTGCTAAAGAGAAAACATTCTCCATGTCAGATTTAAGAACGTCTTATATCAACATAAATTTAAGATGATTTGTAACATGACTGAGCCGTTTGCGTGCAATTCTGACACCTGCAACTTTAGCGATCACTTAACTGTACAAGAAATCGCTTGTTAATTACAAAACTGAAGAATGCACACATGTAATTTATTCGTCAGATGATGAATAAAGAAATGCTGCACACGTAGTTTAGGATTTCAGTTGTAGTACAGTGCGTTTTAACAAGTAACTACAGTGCAGTTCTGTAATAAATGTGAGTTAGGCCTTGTCAGGCAGTTCATTTAATAATGGGGAATTTGGGTGAAGAAAAAAAAGGATGTGTGAATAGGAAATTAGTTAGGCAAAAAATAAAACAGTTTGGGCAGTGCTGCTATAGGACAGTTAGTCTATAGTTAGCAGCTAATCAAAGACTGCTTGGGGTCATGATGTAACCCTGCAGGAAGCAGTGTAGCTGTAACTACACAAAGGTGGGATTATTTTCCAGAACATTATGTGATTTTTATTTTAAATCATTTGTACTACAACAATTCACCACAGCTAGCCATTTTTGATTATTACTGAACAATATTTTAGGTGTTTTTAATAGTTACACTTGCTCTAAACAGTCATTCTGAATAAATACTCAAAACTCGGTAAATGTGCCGTAGACAACACAGAAAACACCAGATTTTTTTTTTCTATTGTTAAATAATATTTTTTTTTTGTCTCAAGTCACAAGGATCAAGACTAATCTGTTATACCAGTCTAAGGGGATAAATTAAAATTAAAACAATAGCTTATTAGAATGAGATCATTAATATAAAGAATTGTTATGCATTACAGCCAGCGTTACTGTCAGTGCAGCCATTGTAGAAAATGATCAACATCTAAACAGTTGCGTTCAAGAATTCAAGAGCACTACCTTACAACTTTTAATGTACGGTTATATGCTATTTTCGTTATCATTCAGTCATTCTGAAACTATTGGTAAAAAACGTGGCTTATGATTCCTATAATGTCGTTTCTCCAGTTTAGTGTTCATTAATGCTCGTTACAGCTTGTCACAGTGTCGTACAAGAAAAAAATCACCTATAACAGTCGAAAAATTACACATCACGGTGGCAAAATCGGCTATCAGGGTAAAAAAAATTAAGCTAGGATCTTCAGTGACTTGGTGCTCAGGCTTAGTGTCCTAAAATGTCATTTATGTTTTACAAATGACTTCTCATTAGTGAGTAGTGAGCTTGGTCAACAAACTAGCGCTAATCGGAAATCAATTTTTATTTTCCGCTTTCTGACTTCTGATGGCAAAATAGATGATTCATCCATTCTTTAAATGTTCCCGTACGGAAATGGAATGTATTATACGCCAACCTAGCCGACCTAAATCCTCTTATGACTAAATCATCAGGACAAATGTGAGTGAAAATAAAACCATTTAGAGGAAGGAGGGTGATCAACTAACCATGGTTGCAAGAGCATGCCACACAACCACAGTACAAGCTTCAGTTTGTATCAACAGTTTGTAATGTATTAACACATACCCTACCCCTTACTGATTGAAGGCGTTATCTCTGCACGTTGAATGTAGAATAAAATAGGACAGCAAGATCAGAGCATTAACTGGGCTGATGAGTTCAGATGTGAATGTTGTGTATGGAAACAGAACACGTCACATTCATATTGAGGTTTTTCCAGGCATTGATATTAGTGCGTATGCATGTGTGGGCTTTCTGCCATTGAGGTGAAAAGTGCTTCCGTTTTATCTTTCTCTAAAACTGAACACAGCTAATCACTAATCACAAATAAAATGTCTATAAAACACATCAACATCCTTTCAGAAGCTCCAATAATGTCCACATGGATAAATAATTTTGTAATACAACACATGAAACATAAGGGGAACCCCCTGCACAGTGCTATGAGCTGTTAAGGGTAGTGACTAGTTGGTCTTATAACAGGGGTTCATCAGTGTTTCCGTAGTTGAGGGAAGTTTTGCAACTATCAAATTCTCTGCATGCTTTCCATTTCATGGATTGTATTTACCGCTACAGGATAGAACCTCCATGGCAAATTATTAAAAATGCAAGTCACTTTCCAGATAGAGTGATTACACACCCACAGATATTAATTAGTAAACATGCAATTCCTAACATCACAAAAATCTGGTGAGCTCAGTCTGAGATCTAAGAAAAAGGTAATCTAAGAATAGAGGAAAAGCAAATGTTTATTCATTTTTAATTGTAATTGTGCGTTGGCCAGATTGTTGTTAAGCAAATTAAAACAAACCAAACTGACCTTTTACAGTCCACTCTATAATCACTGTGTAAAACAAGTATGCACAGTAACAACCATCTAAAAACCCCGTAACCCACAGGCCATGATGTCACTTTCCCTCCACGTCCTTAGACCACCATCCCTTTCACTTTTATTCATATGTCATCTGCTGTCATACTAAACTAGGCATCCTTTTTTTTTTTTACATAAGGGGTCACAGCATGTGCATAAACCTCAACGGCAAAATCGAAACTTGGTTTATAGTTAAGCTCAGCTTTTTAAGTTCAAGTGTCCCGTTTGTGAAACTGAGTGGAATTTTCCACTGGTGTTCCTCATAAACAATTGTAACACTGTTTTAGGGTCTCTATGTGCATTGTACGTGAGACCATCCTGTCTGAATCAAACTAAGAACAATGACCAACAGGACCAGGGAATTTCCAGCCACACTAATCTTAATGCATGCAATAAATAATGTCTTATTATTAGGAAAAAAACAGCTCTCTTTCAATTGGGGTTGAAGCTGTATAGCTTGCTAAAGTCAGCTTTTAAGGATTTCTTCAGATGGACAAATATTTTGCCTGAAAAAAAAGGTTTGTTATGACAATAATTGATTTCGAGTGGTTTAAAATTTTAAAGATACATTTTATGTCTCAAGATAACTTGACCCAGGATGGTGACAAGATGAAGTGCATAAAGGCATACAGGTAACTACAGATTACAGTCAGAGTCATTTCTGATGGTTGACTGTTGGTGATTGATCTTGAACTTTTATTACTTTCTGTGCAATACGTGCAATCATGTTTTCCATGTGTCCATTTACATTCACGTTTATATCTACATTTATACCATTTAGCACACACCCTTATACAGAGCAATGTACAGAGGTGCTGTTCCATTGGTGGTATATTCCTACCTTGTGCATGGTGTTCCTTGGATACACCATGACCATAACCAGGATAAAAGTTACTGAAAAAACGTTAAAATTGAATGGAACAATAAAATGGTGTTTCCTCCCACCGACAAATCCAAGTTGATAGGTGGATTGGCTGCTCTAAAGTGCCCATAGGTATGTAAAAGGACTGTCCTACTGTAAAGTGGTGTGGTTGGTGTGGTACAGCGGTAACATCATTGGCTCCCATGTGAGAGTCCCGGGTTCGATTCCCGGTCTGGGCAGCCAGTCTGTGCTACGCCAATAAGGGTCCTTGGGCAAGACTCCTAGACTCTGGCATCTCAACCTTCCTGCAGCAGCTAACCTCCTCCTCCTATCCTTATTACCTTCTAAAGGGGAACAATAGACAATAAATGATCAAGCCTTGGTGCATGTTTTCCTTGTGATTTGAGATATGTGGGCAATGGTCCAATTTTTGTAGGCAACCATAGATGCCAGTGAAAGGCAGGAAGCAATTGGGAAGCATGAGAGAATTTCAGGAGGTCTTGCAGCATCAGTTGCTGAATCAGTTCCAGTGGTGAATGCCATTCAATTGACACTGATATGAATTTGACTGTCAGTCTGTCATGGTTTATCTAGAGTCCACCCGGAATCACTTGGCACAAGTCAGGAATACCCGCTGGACAGGGTGCCAATCCATCACAGGTTTCACATTCCCACACACCCATTCACTCATACACATAGGGGCAATTTAGTGTATTCTATTAGCCTACTGGAGGTAGGAGGAAATCAAAGCACCCAGCGGAAACCCACACAGAAAACGGGAATAAACCAAACTCCTCACAGACAGAGACCAGAGCAAACATCGAACCCACAATCCCAGAACTCTGGAGCTGTGTAGCACACACTCTACCTGTGGAGCCACTGTCTCGCCAGAATTTGAATGGACATAGTTAAAAAACAAACAAACAAAAAAAAAAAACACAAAACACCACAGACTGACAGAAGAGTACACCGTGAAGGTCAATATGATAATGTTTTTTTTTTCTGTTGTAAAGCTTTACTAGTATATTTTAATAATACTTCAGGAAAGTACAAATATTCCAACATACATGTGGCAATAAAAATACAATTACTGAAGTATTTTCTACCCCTTGCTGTGTGTTGTGCATGGTGCCATGTGATGGACCTTGTTCCTGCATCACTAGTGTTACGGAGACTGGGACCCTGACCATAATGAAGCAAACAGCTGCTGAAAATTAATAAAAGATGAATAACTAAAAATTATTATTATTATTATTATTATTTTTTTTTATTATTATTATTATTATTAACAACAATAATAATTATTATTATAACAACAATTATGATGATATCAATAATG
>JAOVVF010000010.1:6811954-6832747 GCA_028565595.1 Duopalatinus emarginatus | reverse complement strand
TGCACGGATGGGTTAAATGCGGAGGTCACATTCCTCTGTGTGCAAACACAGTAAGGCAAAATAGTTCACTTTCATTTACACGTAGTGCAATATCAGTATAGACAGGAAAGTAAAAAAATATTTTCGGGTGTAGAACATCTTAAAATATGTTACTGTTTTGTTTTAAACAGTACATTTTTAAAGGAAATGATTCCAGGTAAAACTATACATAGCAAAAACAAATCAGCAAATTGACTGTACTTTGTAAATTACTGAAATGAAACAACAGTTTTAAAATGAATATACTGTACCTTTTTTCATTACCCAGATAATTATAAAATTACACCGCTCTTGCAGTGTTGTACAATTAAATCCGTTTTCTTTGGAAGTGTTTAGCTGTAAGCGGAAACCTAGGCTGATTGTTGGCAGGTCTGGTATCACAAAAATCTCTATTTGCTTGTGAAATTCAATAGTCCATTGTGTTGATCTGTGCATGCATCTGTTTGTCAGCAGGTCCTCCTCCTCTACTAAAGAAAGAGGAAAACACCCCGGCATCAGACACCCGTCCTGGAAGGGCCATGCTTGGTAAATGTGTTATTAATGTAATAATTTGTTTTAAAAGTGACAGGCAAGAATAAGAAACCTCATGTGGGATATCTGATCAATATTCAACAGATGATGTATGATTTTTTTGTGAGTCAGAATGGAAAAATCCAGTTAAAGACCAGGTTCCCAGTGCTGTTAAAGAGATGTTCTCCAGGCTGATGGACAGTTATCCAGAGTTCTCTGGCTGTGGTGAAACTGTAGCAGCATTTGTTATTCAATCTCGTAAGTTGTGTGCCGCCATAAGTTTTTCATTTGGAGGAATTTTATGACTACATTTGAAGGTTCATTCTAATACTGTATGCTGTATGGTCTCTTTTGTCAAATGTAGCAATTTTCTTTTCACAAACCAGGCCAGCGCACTTCCTGTTTCAATAAGGGTGTGCAATCTTATATATAATGAGTAGAGTTTTTTCCCCTCACAACCACGGTCACAGATGCATGTATTTATATCTGACAGCAGAGATGAACCTGTTGAGTAAAATGAAGTTGAGTCTTAGTCAAAAATGTGTTTTCAATACCCTACCTTTTGTTTTAGCTACAGTTTGATAATTTCCAAAGCACCTACATTACTTTCCAAAATCAACTCCTGTTACTTTTGTTTTCATTTACTGAATGTCATTTTGCCCTGTAGATCTTACAACTCAAAGATTTTCCCACAAATTCAGCATGCATGTGTGACCACAGCTGAGCTTTCAGTGGCCTAGATTCTCCTTCACTCACTTTTGTTGATGGTCTTGACTACAAAAGTGACTGCATCCTAGATAATTACAATCTAAATAGCTTATATTTATCAATAATATGGAAAAGAAGTGTGTATTTTAGGTTTTTTTTATGTGATCGTTCATCAAAAGTCTCAGTCTGTCCAGTTCCCACCCATCACACATCTCACATCCATCATACTACAGCCACCATCTAGGTAGAATGAAGTATATTACATGATTCCTCCACGCCATAAGCTGCCAGCCACTACTTCTTTTTGAGCCGCTTGCTCGAAGTATCACGAAACATGATCAGTTAGCGTCAGTGTGATTGACAGTGCAGTGAGAGTATGCCACTCCTCCCTCTCTGAGAGCACAGCTAATGCTGCACTTACAAGCCAGGTGTTTCCTCCTCTTTTAAGACTGGAGGATGCAGCATCCATAGTTTCCATACTCATCAGACCACAGGACGCTTTTCTACTCCACCACAGCCAGATGTGTTCGAAAGTCTTTCTGAGCTCATGCAGTGATTTTCATTACAAAAATGAGAATGACACACAAATTTTTGTTACTTTATTTTTTTTTGTTACTTTGTACATGTACTTTAAATCAGGCCTATTGCTGATTTAAACGCAATACAATGTTTTGCCATGTAGTACCGTGCGACTTATTTGCTTGTGCAGTCTTTCACAGAGCGGGGAATCCCTTTCCATCTTTACTTCAATTGATGTTACTAACCGGTGGCCAGTTAACCTAATTAGATGTTCCCCCATACATAATCTTTTTGGCTTTACATGTTAATGTCAGTCATTAGTTGCTTATGTCCCAACTTTTTTAATCATGTCACTCCCATCAAGTTAGAATGGGCATATATTTTTTTCATATATATTTTAAATATGTGATTTTAATGATTTTCACAACATTTAATTCTGTTTTTATTTACATTTTGCACTGCATCCCAATCTGAAAACAGGCTTCTACTGGTTATCATTTGATCAGAACTGTGCTATGTCTCTCTGCAGCAACTGGGTGCGAAGTGGTGGCTCTTGGTACAGGCACCTATAACACGAAAGAGAATCTGTCACCTAATGGGTGCATCCTTCATGATTCACATGCTGTTGTGACTGCACGGAGATCACTTATGAGGTCAGTTATCTTATTGTTTTTAGTGCATGCCTAGATTCTTTTTGGCATAATATTGTCAGGGCATACTAGAAGGTCCAATTTATACTCATCTGAGTTTAAGTTTAAAAGTTAGATAAATATTAAAATCTGAATTTTTTGTTCATAAAAGTTGATGAGGACCACAATAATTGTTATTTAGGGCCATAGAATTAAAGGAGGGTGTACTTGCTTTTTCATGACTGATGTGTTACTAGTCGTGTGACCTTTAAGTGAGACATTTTCTTATCCTAATTCCTGTATTTGTTTTTTTATGTCACTGGTTCTTACAGTGGTTCCTAAGGATGTGTTTAGTTACAGTGATGGCAAATGCCACCAGTGGAGTTCTTTGTTATTACCCATGTTGGCTGGTCACTGAAATTCACTGGGTGTAATTCAAAGATCAGAAGAAAAAAACGTCTATGGCTCCAACAATGAGCCAAAAGCTCATTCAAAACATTTAAGTAAAATTTTTGAGTTGGGTAGTAATAATAATAATAATAATAATAATAATAATAGGTTTGTGGTCACAGGGGATTTCTTTTAGACTTATCTAACTTTCGAAGGTTTGAGAAGACCTAACATATATATAAGTCTATATATAATAATATAATACTATATATATATAGTATATATGTACACATTTAATAGATAGTACAGGTAGATTCACTCAAAAGATTGAGTAGCCACGAGTATTTGAGTATAAGTTTTTTTTGAGTAGCCACGAGTATAAGTTTTCCAAATGGTCAAAATGTCAGTTCCCATGGGCCTTATTTTCTTTGACACCACCCTGATTACTGATGTGTTCCTAGGCATTTTGGATAGTTTGTGAGTCAACTGGATAATAACGGAAGGTTACTTTCAGCAATGTGTCACACATTGGCAAGGAGCATGGCAGAAATCAAGTCCTTCTTCGGCAACAGGGTAGTGAAAAAATGTGAGCCAAATGTGAGGGGATAAATGCGTTACACATAATCCGTACAGAATGCAGTGCAACAGAGCAAAATACTAAACAGCGCAAAATTACCAAATATAATTTATGGTACTCACATTGGATGTGCTCGACAGTGAACACAGCCGCATTTCACCTATCACCAGAAAATCAGTCTGTCTCTATCAGCCTGTCCTCTGACCATACTCACATTTAAACTCTCGCGAATATTCGGTCAAATTCATGTGCGGAAGTGTTATGTAGACAAACGTAGTGAAAATGTGGTGAACTGACCTTAAAATGTAAAGTCTAGTTTAGTTTTATTTGTTCAGCAGAGAACCAAAGTAATACAAATTGCTCAGTAAATATTGTCTTTGAAGAAACTTAACTTAATACTGTAGTATATTCAGAGTATCTGTTTAATCACTTGTGAATCACTTTGGGATTCGGTCTTATTATCTTCGATCTGTGGTATCAAGTAGTGTGTTTAAGCTTTTGCATCTTTTATTGTAGAGAACTGAATAATGTTAAAGGTTGATCATATTTAAATGATGGTAACTTTAGATTTCTCATTAATATATTGTAGGTATCTGTACAGGCACCTGTTACTATTCTACAGTAGAAATCCCTCTCTGGAAGAGAAGTCGGTTTTTCAGTTGGATGAGAACACCAAACTCTTAAGTCTGAAGAGCCACATCACCTTGCACTTATACCTCAATCAGCTACCCAAAGGAGCTGCGCAGATACCCTCTCACCTGTATGGCCTTAAGAAAAATGTCATGTGTTCAGGTTTTACTGTATGAGAAGCTATAGAAGCTTTGTACTAAGTTTTGTCTGAATTATGTCTTAAATTATTTATTTAGTTTATAAGTTGTTGTCTTTCTTTCATAGTAGTCTATGTCTTTATCCACTCTGACTGTAGTCGCCTGAACCCTCTGTCAATATCAGCATGGGAAGTCAATAATCAGATTGGTCTACATGTGACCGTAGATGGAAAGGTCTTTTCCGTGTTCTCTTCTACATTTGACCAGAGTGGTTCTCGTATTATCAGTATGACTGCTACAGATAAAATCACACAATGGCAGGTTTTGGGTTTTCAGGGGGCCCTGCTAAGCCACTTCATCGAGCCCATCTATGTCAGTAGCATACTCATAGGTAAGTGCTCCTCCTGAAACCATCCTTTTTTTTCCTTCTTAACTTTCAGTGATCACTAAACAATGCAGAATGTTTCGCTATTATGAGAATGATGTAATGGTGGAGTTTAATAAATGCATAAAATGAACATATCAAGTGAATTGTAATATCAGTGTACATTCAGGTAAATTCTGGTGTTTTATGTTCAGGGAGCTTGTATGGTGTGTGCACTTTAAATGTAATCGCCTGTGCTTTGCTGTTTCTCTCTACTGTATTACGTTTGGCTTTAGGTGATGAAAGCTGCAGTGATACACGTGGTATGGCGTTTGCAGTAAATCAGAGAGTAGATGGCATCACCTCCAGGTTGCCCCTTTATTACTGTGTGTATCGGCCACATATTAGCCTGGTGCCCTATGTGTTCCCCGCAGATGCCCACAGCGCCCAAAAAACTCTCAGCCTCAACTGGTGCCAAGGAGATGTCTCACTTGAGGTTGTAGATGGTGTGGAGGGCAAAGCAGTGGGGGAGTAAGTTTAATTATCTTTCTATCATTTTTTTTTTTGCTAACAGTAAATACCTCTAGGCTAAAGATCTTTAAACTCCACACATTGTGTACAGTATCCAGCAGTACACCTCTGTGCGATATCACTAAATAAATGTCAAATTATTTAAAATTGAATCATATTACAGTTATTAAACAGGAGATTATTTGCCTTAATGTAAAATTAAAAAGAGTACCAATTTAGTGCAACAGAAGTAAGTCAAACTTTGATTACTGAGATGGAAATATTTGTTTTTTTTAAATACTTAGTCTGTTCACCTTCTTTTTTAATGACAGACACAGTCCTCCTCACCATAGAAGATATCAGTGTTGCCCAAATTTCCTGAGAGATTTTCTACCATCCTTCAGAGACATTTTTTTCCAGCTGGAGAGGTTGTGTTGCTCTAACTTTGATTTCTACCCAATTAGATTTGAGTCAAGCAACATACTTGGCCAGGCCGTAGTTTTCACAACACTTTGGATCGTTATCATGCTGGAATTTTCTTCTGCCGATCTGGAGGCATGGAGTCACCTTATCAGCCAATATTTCAGTACATCCACAGGCATTCATGGTGCCATCTGTAAATGTTATCTCCTCAACACCTTTTGCACTCGTGCAGCCGCATATCATCATCCTTCAAACTCCGTGCATTCACTGTGGTAGTTCTGGCTAGGTTCATGCCAAACATGCTGCACCTTATGTTATCTTGGTCTCATCTGACCAAGGAATGTGCCTCCAGTACTTATCAAGCCTATTTTTATGTTCTTTAGCCTTTATAATATATTGTCATTGTTGAAAGATGATACAATATTGAATTATTTGACATTTAATTGATATTGCACAGGGGTATATTCAGTACTGTTATATACTGTATTTGCTGTGATAGGTCAAAGCTGGTATAATTCTGTGGTATTGGCTGTCATTAAGTCATTTTAAACTTAAAATGTCTGTGGGAATAAGGGATGACTGCAATTTTTTAAAATTGACAAAAGTAGTGTGCTGTGTTTCTGTTTATTTCCTGTCAGACTATTTTGCAGTCCTATACAAAGCTTATACTCCTGTCTGATTTCAGAGTAGAACACTTGGAACACATCTTTCTCTGGTCTGAATTGACTTGCCTAGTTTCTGCTGCCAAACAGAAGTATCCAAGGCTATGAATGACTTTGTACAAAGAATTATGTAAATGTAAAACTGTGTGGTGTTCTTTGGGCGATCGCCCTATATGAAAATATGGGTATTTTTGCTGCAGTTCAATGTAGAGAATATGTTTAGTTTACATATGTAGCTTAAAGCTAATAACTCATTAAGCTTACTCATTAAGTGCCATATGTCAATTCGAGTTGAGTTTTTGATTGCAGTTTTTGTTGTGTAGACTTACCTCTCTGCTGCGTCGCTGTTAGTTTGTCGGTCTTACCTTTTTGTATGTTTATCTGCATAACCTTTAGGTCTCCCTTTAAAAGTGGTCCTACCCTTGCTAGTCGTCTTTGTAAAGCTGCTATGTTGAGTCGATTCAACTTGGTAGCGAAAGAGGCACAGAGAGAGGAGTTGCTAACTGCAGTTTCCTACAGGGAGGCCAAGGTACTTTACTTAACAGAAAAGTTTTTTCCCCCCCTCAAGTGTATTATAAACACACCTGGCAACTGTATTATTTTTGCATTACTAGCCCGTAAGAGTTGTGGGAAGTTTACTAATATTAGATGGTGAAAACTAACATATAAATAGTGAATAGGCTGTTGTTCATTTGTTAGGTATAAAAGTTGTCTCGGAGTTTACGGATAATCTTAGTTGTCTCTGTTTGTATTGGAAATGCAGATGATGGCGAAACCATATCAGGAGGCAAAGAGCGTTCTGAAGTCTTACTTGGCCGCGAGGGGCTATGGACAGTGGGTTGAGAAACCACCTATCAGTGACCTCTTGACAATGTGAGAGCCAGTCCGAAGATGACAGTCTAAGCTCTGAAGCACCTTTGAAAGAAAGGTTTGAAAATTCAGCGTCAGTTTTCATTTAGCATACAAAAAGAAACATTTTCAGTTAAAACAAAAAGAAAAAACAGTTGCATATCAGAAACACATGGTTTGCTGTGTTTAAGGGTTCTTTGTTCATTTTTTTCCTGCCGTATTTTCCTAAATTTGCTAAAAAGTGATAAGTTTGGTTAGGGAAATGATAAAATGTAACATCAGTGTTGTAGTATATAGTAGTTATACTTTCCTGAGTCATCTAAGTGCTTTTTATAAGCCTATTGTTCAATTATATTAAGTAATTGACTCGTTTCTGAAGACTTTGCTTTATTTTCTTTCTTTTTCTTTTTAAATCCAATTACATTTGGAAATAAAAAAACATACCTGCCAGAAAATATCTTTCTTAGTATGGCTTTTTATATTGTTTAATGGTTCCTGTGACCAGTTAGGCCTTTCTTTACCTTTGTGATAAATGCTATAAGTACAATTTTGTTCACTGAAAGAAGACTGTTAGTTTGGAATGTGGCAACAGTTAGTCTACATTTCCAAGGTGCAGAAAACATTAATCGCTATAAATAATCTAATAATTAATACAATATAAAATATAAAACATTTAACAATGCGAAACTGACTCATAATTACTTTTTAGATTGCACAATTTTTTTCAGATATCCCGCTTGAAAGCTTATTTAAATGTCTTTGTTTTTTATTCAGCAAGGTAAGTAAGGTATTGGTGAGGTAGGTGTTTCTTTATGAAGTGGTGTTGCTAGTTTCGAAAGGTTAGGGTCTAAGGGAAGCGCACGTCCTCTCTTGCTACTAGTAGTACACAGGAAACCTCGACTTCCTGTCAAAAGTGATAGTGCAACTAGGTGCCTTCGATATTTGTGTGTGTGAAAGAGACAGGATCGTAATCTTACTCTTGAAGTCACTTTTTGCTTGCAAGGGAAGAAGAATTGGGCATGCACAGGTAGCTTTGATAGTTATATTCATAAGTGTAATACATGAACGTTTTTTGCTGTATTAACCAACTTGAGCTTTTCGTAAGCTGTATGTGCGTTTGCTGTATGCATGACATTTTCCTTTAGGTTAGTGCCTGTTTTGTGTGTGTGTATATGTGTGTGTTTGTGTGCGCAGAGATGTGGGAAATAACCAGCTTGGGCAGCTCTCAAAGTACTTTTTTACTTATTTTACTTATTTACTCCTGATATATAATACACATACAACTACACTGTTTTAATCAGTCTGGAAAATAAATACATTTCTTCAACATTTTTTGGTGCACATGTCCTACTATTATGTTAATGTTAACAAAAGCTTTATGATCAGCAAATGCAGTAAACCATGTGTTGATTAAAACCAACACATGCTTGATTGCAGTGTTTTTAGTATAATATAATGTAG
The DNA here is from genome assembly GCA_028565595.1 of Duopalatinus emarginatus. NCBI lineage: Eukaryota > Metazoa > Chordata > Actinopteri > Siluriformes > Pimelodidae > Duopalatinus > Duopalatinus emarginatus. Next base: position 6,824,339 of record JAOVVF010000010.1, on the reverse strand, counting down.
TTAAATGGTACACCAAAAGTGTACCAAAAGTCAACCCGGGGATAGTGTGCCCTTGTTTATGCACTGCAAATTTCTAACCCACCTTATATGATTATATGAATGATGTAAACTTTGTTGGTTATGCTTGAAATGTCAGACCTGATAAATGACATTCATTATTGTTAATAACTGAATATGAATGACTTGTAAAGCCAGGTTGGGTTCAGGTTTAGTCCTATAAGTTTATACCGTGATAAATATTAATAGCAGTGTTCGAATGCTCATAGTGTCACTTTACATTGCTGCACATGCTTGGAGGGGAAACATTGATCACATATGATGCGGATACGCACCCACGTACTGACTTTTTCTCCATGCGCAAGGAAATCTATTTTTTTTGGGGTCCATGTGACGCTGATGCAGACATCTGATAAATGCCCACATTAACAGTAGGTGGGGCTTGTACCTTAAAATCAGATAGGCAAAATAAAAAAAAATATATATATATTGGCTGTCAATAAGCCTTGTTAGCCTCCAGTATAGAGGGCTAAGGTTTGGCAATTTCCTATTGCCTTTTTCCCTTTCTCTCTAGTTCTTTGTGGCTTAGTAAACATACAGAATCATATTCTTGAAAACATTTCCTGTACAGGTGGGTGTCATCTAACCAGCATCAAACATTTGTAAAAGGGATGTTTATTGTGCAGTAAACACACAAAGAGTTGATTTTGCTTTGAAGCCTTTTAAGTGGTAGAAATAATGAAACTATCAGTTTTTGTGTGTTTATAAAAATAAAAACTTGAAGACAATAAAAGACAGTGGCTTATTATTTCCCAGTAATGTCGATGCTCGTACGAGGTATAATGCTCTATGCTGCCTTGATATAGGCCAGTTATTTCCCCTGGAACATGGTTGACTCATTCACAACAAATGAATCTTTGTGAAAGTAAGACTGAGAGGAGTGGAGTCTGTGAAGGCACCAATCTTTCTGATGCCTTTGTATAATAGGTATAAACATGCTATGAACTATTTTGTTTTGTGCTGAGTGGATCCGTGATTTAGGAGGCCTGGTGGAGCTTAAGATGTGAAGTATGATTAGAATGACAAAAGATGTGTCCAGATATGGAAACGGTGGGCATGAGTATTATTAGTATGAGTGGGTAAAGGTAACTTCATTTTCCGTGTCCGGGACTCATAGCCACGTACTACCTTGCATGAAGTAGGGACTTTCCTTATGAAGTCATGTTGATGTCCACCTCGCAATGGAACAGCTAAGTCTCTTGGACTATTTAAAACTGCTTTTTTTCTAGAAAAAGGTCGATCTTTAGGACTTCCCCTGATTAAACTTTGATAATCCATAGGTGTGTTGCTGCTTTTCAGGTAGCTAAAATGGCTTGACTAAACTATTTAAATAAATGCAACTCAAATTTACAGAACAAACAAATTTATTTATTGTTCTCTTCAGATGACAAGCATTGTAATATTACATATTAAATATTTTAAATTAATAAATAAATACATAAATATATGCTTATTCTACAAAAAGCTTATATAAAAATCTTAGTGCTTTACCAATAAAAAGCGAGAAAGAGAACTTATTTTCACAGAATTGCTTCATAGAAGATACATTCGTAGTTGTTACTACATTGTCAATCTCAGAGAACTTAGTTTTTTTGGCTAGCATTGGGAGAGAAATCCCATACAGTGAGTATATGAGAACCAAGTCACTCTGTAATCACTCTGTGTCACCATTTACGCTTCTTTTGGACTCAAGCTTTGCTGTTCAGCTTTTGGAACAATGTCTTGATGTTTTCGAGGAACTCATCATATGGCTTTTCTTCTGCTGTTACATTCCCACAGAAGCAACTATTAGGGTTTTTATTTAACTAAAAAGAAACAGAGGTAACCAGTTAGCAGTTTCTGAATTATTGAATTTCCTTCAAAGTATGTCAATCTACAGTTATGTAAAAAAATAAACTTACTGTGATGTTCTTGACCTTTAGAACCTCCTGTATGACATCCCTTGCCCTGTATGTCATCTGTTTAAATTTTTTATCAGTACCGCTAGCGCACTCTGATAGAGATTTGTTCAGCTCTAATACAGAGCAATCCAGAGCTTCAATGATGCACTAAGAAGGAGAAAGAGATATTAGAACATCAGTTGAAAAAAAACATGAAGCACAATTGCCTGTTGCATTATGTCAAATTCAGCATGATGTAATTAATCAGTGAATTTCAAAACATGATTTGTTTGCTCACTGTCTTCTAAACTTCCCTCACTATTTACAGAAAACAGGTATAAGCTCTCTCTGCTGACAGATTTGTCATTTTTGTAGTAACCTTCTTCCTGTGTGACTTGTCAGAAAGCTTGTCAGAAAGCACTTAATTGCAGAGAAATATTGGTTGCTTACATTGTTATCACCAGTGGGAGTGTAGAATGTTGAATCTGGTTCGTGCTGTAAAAAAAAGAAAGGTGACAACATTAAAATATGTCACAGTGGATTAGAATAAAATCAGTGAAATAATTTTAGGCTAGATAGAGTTACTAGTGAAAGACTTACACATGTCATGTTCTTCATCCTGTCAATTTGTGTCGTTACTTCGCCTAAACGATCGATGGGGTAAGCTGTAATGCAGTGCAGCAGAGTCAGAGTCAGTGCCAGAATCCAGTTAAGAGACATGGTGTCAGTTTAATAATTCCTCTTCAGGGTTGTCCTCTGTGAAGTGTAAGAGCTTATAGCTGAGTGACACCCAGGCCTCTTTATTTATACTCTGTTTGTGGAAAATGAATGGGTGGGCTGAACACTTCAGATATTAACAAATTATATCAGCTGCCAATTTCCCTTTGATGACTCTTGGGATTTTCTTTCTCCCTCACCCCCTCCCCTTCACTTGTGTGTGCGCATATGGGTGTGTGTGTGTGTGCGCGCATGTGTGAGTGTCAGTGTGTGAGAGAGTGAGTGAGTAAGGGGAAAGAGAGAGTGTATATGGTATATAGGAAGATAGAAAAACCCCCACTGGCTTGCCCTGGCAGTCTCTATCTGATAAAATTAATTTGATGGTGTTGTAGTACAGGTTGCTATGATGTGGGGACACATTAAATGATCTGACCTAGTTGATGTCCTGTCTCCTACGTACTGGCATTTTTTACTTAGAAATGACACAACTGATAAACAGGCCCAGGTATGCAGGTGTTAGGGTGTGTGTGTGTGTGTGTGTGTGTGTGAAAAACGGGGCTTCCCCCTGTCTTAGGAAACCCAGCTTTTGGATTACTCTAGTCAGTAGCACTTTATAAGTAAAAAAAAAAGGATTAATATAAAGTGGAAAAACGGGACATAGGTAACTGCTACACATTTTATTAGGTCATAGTGTTTTTCTTGCTTTTGACTTTAATTGTTTTGCCTTACTTTCCTGAATCCTTTTGTTTTGACTTCCATAAAGTTTTTGGATAATAAGCACTTTCTCTTTAAAGGGTTTGTTTTACATTCTTGATTCGTTTTTTTTGTTTCAGTTTGTAATGAATGTTGGCATTAAGCACAGTTATATCTGTCTTGTAAGCTTTACACTGATAACGGCGTGTCCAGTTGGTCCTGATTTATTACTTCCAGACATTTTAGAATGGATAAAAAAATCTTCACTTAAATATTATTTGAATATTTGAAAAACCTTGCGTAACTATGGGGATGTGTGTCCTCCAGCCTTCAGGTGAACGTTGATTGGTTGATGGAGATTGTGATTGATTGAGATTCATTGATCTGGTTGTGTACTTGGAAACAATTAAATTTCTTCAGAGAGTATTATCAAGTATTTTTAAAGTAGTATTATTTTTAAATACGTCTTGTGTAATGAGCTTTAAAATAAAGAACATTGTAAAATGTATTGTTAATGCCTTATCACATCCAGTAACTTTTAAGACTTCTAAAGGCTATACTTACATATAACCTGACGATGTACTGGCACTCGAATCTCTTTTCATAAATGTTAGATAAAGATTCAAACTTAGCCATCTTGCCTTGTCAGTGATTACACTTTACAATTTTATGTGATTCTCTTTCATTGAACAAGTCATCATAAATCAGTAATGACTGATTATAAGTTGTGTAATAAAAAAAAAAATACACACAAATATGTAGTTTGTTAAAATATGTTGTTGAACGTGTTTTTTTTTTTTGTTACAGCAGAAATTCATTTAAACTCTTGAATCGGACACAAAATGCTTTTTTGCTAACCTGAACTACATTCATGTATGAGCAGGTAATATGGAAATTATGGCCTATGGTGTACATGGAATATCCCAATGTGTCATATTAACCTTTGGCCACTTAATATTTTTCTCTTAAATCAACAACCCTTAAGCAACCCAGTCCCTACATAAAAACAGTGTTCTGTGCTTTGCTCAAAGATTTAGTATTTGGAGACTGAAATCCTTAAATGATTAGCTGGAAGGATACCCTGGAATAAACAATACTGTAATGGGTTAGGAATGTTACAACTTAATGAGGTAAATGTGGTGTGATGTGGCCTAGCATGTCTTAAATTTAAATATTCTCTAACAATTGTTCATCTTAATGTGCACAGTTATTCTGATGCCACGTTGATGTACCAACAATTTTACGTTAATTTATTACTGAACAACATTACAAAATGCTGACACTGAAGACTTCTTACATAACCACTATATAATCATCTCTGTATATTCATGTAACACTTTCACTATATCAGTAACACATTATCTTAATCTGTTTAGTTTTACATGTGGAGCATCCGCCGTACAATTCCTTATCAATTTAAAATTTATCAATATAAAAATTACCACAGGAATGTCAGTTCTAGGGGCAGTTATTGAAATAATCAACACCCCCAGATAAGAGAATTCAAAGCCATGTGGTATTATTTAAAAATAAATCAGCAAAAACCTACTGCAAGTTAAAATTTGGATATTGTGATCCTCTTTTGTGTACTATGACAGATGTGATCTAGTTTACTAGCAGTTAGGTAGTCGGCTTGAAATAGGTGAGCATTTTGAACTTGAATTGAATTTTAAATAATATGTTTATGTATATTTATCCTGCTATTTTTGAATGAAAGTGATTTTGTAAGTATACATTATTGTTTCGTAATTCTAGGCTAAAAAAAGACATATTACACAATCTAGGTGTTGTTTAGAAATGACATGTTCAGGGGTACCTTTGCTGCCCTATAGTGGTCATATAGGTGTGTGGAAAATAGTGAGAGTAAATGAGGACGCACTGTGAGGGAAAAGCCCTCTAGCAGCCTTTCAAAGAGTAGGTGTCCTGGGCTAATCTGTGTCAGTTGACTGCTGTAGTCATGGAAAAGCATTCTGCATCTTGACAAGGTTTCTTTCCACATGTTATCTCTATCAATCTCACTTTAGTGTCATAAAATTGAAAGTTCTTACTAAAGAACAACATATTATACTTTTTATTTGCTTAGAGTTAAATAAATGTAACTAAATAATAAGTAAACTCTCAAAATCAAGTCAAAGGAGTCGATTAGTTTTCATTTTCACTGTTCTAACTGATAATATGAACTAATATCTACATGTACATTCCACAATGTTAAATGTAACTATAAACAGATTAAATGTATGATGTATCGCTATATTCTTTAATAAATAAATGCATTAATATTGTTGCAATATTGCTATGATATAAGAGCAATGAAACGCAAGACAGATCGTTATATGAACATATTACAGCACATTATACCACCCTGTTGCTGCACTGCCACTGAACATTATGGTATTACTGATAAACAACAAATCGCTTCCTGTAGCTGTAGAGAGTATAGTCAAAAATAAAATCAAATATTTGAATTGAAGAAATTTTTATTCTATGTTCTAAAAAAAAAAAGTATTTGTAACTTTGTTACAATTACTGGCACCACTGCATTTAGTACTTTGTGCAGCTGCCCTATACCAACATAATGGCATGGAGTCTTCTCTTATAATGCTTAATAAGTGCAATTACTCATGGCGTATCCCTTATTGAAGAATTGAAGATATTTCAGCTCCCCAAACAGGTTTTTTTAAGTGTGGTTTAGTTCCTTGAGCCAGGCCCTTTAGCCTCTCTATTCAACTGCCAAAAGTTGCTTTGGAAAAAAAGCATTAACCAAATAAATAAATTTTAAAGCAGCAGGCTTTAGAGGACTTAGTCATGTTGTTAGTGTGTTTAGATGGTCTTTTACATTTTAGAGTATTTCCCTAGATAGTCTTTCTAAAGATACAGCTTGATGAATAATGAATTCGATTCTTCCTAAACATCTTATAGCAGTCTACTGTACTGAAATCTCAGCACTTTATAGAATGCTTGTACATCTCTGCGTACATTGTTTGTGAATACTTTATCTATAAACATTTATTTATTTATCTGTCTATTTATTTATTTATTTATTTTGCTGGATTGCCCTAAATGTTTGCATAGCTCTGCCTATATATGGAAAAAAATAGTGAGATTGGCAGGGAAAAGCCCTGTAGTACTTTTAGAAAAGTAGCATCTGAATCACAACTGTCACTTTGGGCCAAATAGGCTACTTTTGCCATGGAAAAAATATGTTACACATCTTTGGAGTTTCTGAACATATTCAATAAGACCCCAGCATGTTAAATTGGTAGTTTTCAAAAACAAAATTTACAAGAATATAGTTGATCTTTCTCATGATGGCCCAGGCTGTAACTACTCAGAACACACCAGCCTAAAGTAGTCATAAGCCAAGTGGGTTTACCTCTGATGGTTTGATGATATCATGATGATGATGTCAACATTGTGTGCAACCCTCAAATATGAACTGAATTAAAACCTCACATTTAACATCTCATAAATGTCATGCCAACATCTTATAAATGCCAAGTGCCACATATGTGCACGATGCATGATTTATTTATTTAAAATTTATTTATTTTAAATATATTCAATATTTTATTTTCCGTTATGCTTTTCGTTATGGTGTTTTCCCCCAGACATTGTCAGAAATGTCTCCTGAATGAGCTATTTCTGATTTCATATATACGTTATAATTTTTTTCAAATGAAAATGCTCAGACTTCAGTGGGATTAAAAAAAACATTTCAACACACACCTCTCTACCTAATAACTCTGGAATGTTTTCGCTCAGGGGAGTTTTTGTGTGTCTAGACAGAGAAACCCATTTAGAATATCTAGGTGTGGGTGAAAGTTAATAAAGTGTCATATGGATTCATAGTTTTTTAACCATTTCACTGCTGGGGACAAACAATGGTCAGCTTGAGTCCAAAAAAGACTGAAACGTCTACAGTTTTTTGACTTAAACGCCTAAAACGACTAAAACAGGAAGGTCGCGGGTTCGATACCCCCCCCAAGGCATGACGTGACTGAGGTGCCCTTGAGCAACGCACCTACCTCTCCTAACTGCTCCCCGGGTGCTGTGGTTTGGGGCTGCCCCCCTCTCCGGGCAAGTGTGTTCACGTGCGTGTGTGTTTCAATGCACGGATGGGTTAAATGCGGAGGTCACATTCCTCTGTGCAAACACAGTAGGCAAATAGTTCACTTTATAAATAAATAAACAAATCTTTAGTAGAATGAATATGCATGGAAAAATTCATGTTGTGTTTTCAAGATTCATGGTTAATATGTTCTTTATATGAGATAACATACAAGATAACACAGATAACATTAAGGCTGTTTAGTACTGATCAGAGGTTTGGGGGTTCAAGCCTCAGCACTTCCAAGCTGCCACTGTTGGGCCCTTGAGCAAGACCCTTAACCTTCTCAGCTCCAGGGTCGCTAAATCCTGACCTGCTCTCCGACATCAGCTTCCCAATAGGCCGAGATATGCTAAATGAATAAATAAATAAATGTGCTGTAATGTCTCAAATAAAGGCTTGTTCTTCTTAAGTGTGTTAACAGTGTGATTTTGACAGTATCCACTGTATGCGTTCGCAGTGTAATTAGGCAAACTCCTGTCAGCCACCAGAATGTAAAGCTTTAATTTGCATTATTGCGCAACTTGTAAACACTATGTATTGTAATATTATAAGGTTGGATAATAAACTGCAATTTATTCCTTCATGTGTTTTTGTGATTTTTTTTTTCTCATCCTAATATATGTTCAACAAAGGTAGTAAGGGGGGAAAACTGTTAGATCTGATGTTTTAGACACCTCTATTTTTGGTGTGTGTACATTCCCATATTACGCAGATAACGATATGTCATTTGATCACGGTAACCACTGTTTTATGACAACACTGCTGAAATGCCATGACAAATTTCACACCCTTGAAAAAAAAAGACAGGTGAAATGTATATCTAATGGGTAAATTTTAACATACGCTCAGGATAATGGACATTCAGTGGCCTATTGTATGTGGTGGATTATTCCTGTCACACTGAAATTGACACTGAGGGCTGCTACAGGTTGCTTTACACTTCATTATATGAATTTTTACGAACAGTAAATACATGTAATAAAGTCACTAAGAGTGCACAGAAATGCCGCTGTGCTTGATACACAAGTACCAGGCTAAAGTGTGAGAAGTGTGCCTGCATTTTTGAGAATGTCTACCACCCAGATTGTTTTGGTGCTCTTTCTGTGTTACCAGTTCATCAGGCAGGGACAAATTAAAGACCAGATGAGTGATAAGTTGCAGATGATCTACAGTCAGTAAAACAATAGGCATGCAATAAAAGGGCAAGTGAGTATAGCGTAGGTGGATGTGCCTTAAAAAAATCATGATTCTGTATGGAACATAAACTGGAGAGTGTATTCAAATGTAGAGTTTAGACATGTGGAGACATGCTTAGGCATGTTGGTGACATTTTACATCAGCATTGCTATAGAACAGTAATCTCATGTAGATTTGTTCATTCATGTAGTCTGGTAATGACTCATTGTCAATACATCAATATAAGTTACTGGAGAGGATGTTTAAAGGTGCACTTTTTTTTTTTTTTGATGTATATTTGCTGGATAAATTGTATCTACTGTATACATTGTGTGAATGTTTTGTAGATGTTACCAGATGAGGTTGTTCAATGTTTTGTGGAATAGATTATACTAGATGAGGTGTTGGGAATGTTGTGTAGATGTTACAGGATGAAGTTGAGGGAATGTTGTGTAGATGTTACAGGATGAAGTTGAGGGAATGTTGTATAGATATTACAGGATGAAGTTGTGGGAATGTTGTGTAGATAATATAGGATAGGGTTATAGGAATGTTACGTAGATAATACAGGATGGGGTTATAGGAATGTTACGTAGATAATACAGGATGAAGTTGAGGGAATGTTGTGTAGATGTTACAGGATGAAGTTGTGGGAATGTTGTATAAATATTACAGGATGAAGTGGGAATGTTGTGTAGATAATATAGGATGGGGTTATAGTAATGTGTAGATAATACAGAATGAAGTTGTAGGAATGTTGTGTAGATATTACAGAATTAAGTTTTGGGAATGTTGTGTAGATAATACAGGATGAAGTTGTGGGAATGTTGTGTAGATAATACAGGATGGGGTTATAGGAATGTTATGTAGATAATACAGGATGAAGTTGAGGGAATGTTGTGTAGATGTTACAGGATGAATTTGTGGGAATGTTTTATAGATATTACTGGATGAAGTTGTGGGAATGTTGTGTAGATAATACAGGATGGGGTTATAGTAATGTGTAGATAATACAGGATGAAGTTGTAGGACTGTTGTGTAGATATTATAGAATGAAGTTTTGGGAATGTTGTGTAGATAATACAGGATGGGGTTATAGGAATGTTGTGTAGATAATACAGGATGACGTTGTGGGAATGTTGTGTAGATATTACAGGATGACGTTGTGGGAATGCTATGTAGATATTACAGGATGAGGTTGTGGGAATGTTGTGTAGATAATATAGGATAAAGTTGTGGGAATGTTGTGTAGATATTACAGGATGAAGTTGTGGGAATGTTTTATAGATATTACTGGATGAAGTTGTGGGAATGTTGTGTAGATAATACAGGATGAAGTTGTGGGAATATTGTGTAGATAATACAGGATGAAGTTGTGGGAATGTTGTGTAGATATTCCAGGATGAAGTTGTGGGAATATTGTGTAGATATTACAGGATGGGGTTATAGTAATGTGTAGATAATACAGGATGAAGTTGTGGGAATGTTGTGTAGATATTACAGGATGAAGTTGGGGGAATGTTGTGTAGATAATACAGGATGAAGTTGTGGGAATGTTGTGTAGATAATACAGGATGAAGTTGTGGGACTGTTGTGTAGATAATACCACATGGGGTTATAGGAATGTGTAGATAATACAGGATAAAGTTGTGGGAATGTTGTGTAGATAATACAGGATGAAGTTGTGGGAATGTTGTGTAGATATTCCAGGATGAAGTTGTGGGAATATTGTGTAGATATTACAGGATGGGGTTATAGTAATGTGTAGATAATACAGGATGAAGTTGTGGGAATGTTGTGTAGATATTACAGGATGAAGTTGGGGGAATGTTGTGTAGATAATACAGGATGAAGTTGTGGGACTGTTGTGTAGATAATACAAGATGAAGTTGTGGGAATGTTGTGTAGATAATATAGGATGAAGTTGTGGGAAGGTTGTGTAGATAATACAGGATGAATTTGTGGGAATGTTGTGTAGATAATATAGGATGAAGTTGTGGGAATGTTGTGTAGATATTACAGGATGAAGTTGTGGGAATGTTGTGTAGATAATCCAGGATGAAGTTGTGGGAATGTTGTGTAGATATTACAGGATGAAGTTGTGGGAATGTTGTGTAGATATTACAGGATGAAGTTGTGGGAATGTTTTGTAGATATTACAGGATGAAGTTGTGGGAATGTTGTGTAGATAATATAGGATGAAGTTGTGGGAATGTTGTGTAGATATTACAGGATGAATTTGTGGGAATGTTTTGTAGATAATATAGGATGAAGTTGTGGGAATGTTGTGTAGATATTACACGATGAAGTTGTGGGAATGTTTTGTAGATATTGCTGGATGAAGTTGTGGGAATGTTGTGTAGATAATACAGGATGGGGTTGTGGGAATTTGTAGATGATATGGAATGAGATTAATGTGGTGTAGGAGATACAGAAAGAGCTTGTGGGAATGTTGTGTAGATACAGGATTTGTTTGTGGGAATGTTGTGTAGATGATACAGGATGAGGCAAATAGATGGAAGATTATTAACCATTCTAATTGTTGTATTTGAACTCCAATGGCCACTGTAGTTATTAGGAGATAAAGCTTTGTGTACCTGAGTTTGTGTTCAGGCATCATGTCAGTTACATGCCCTTGCTGTCCTCGGGCATGTTTGGAAGACCAGCATGGTTATCAAGCATTGGTAACTATGACCTCATATGACACACATTTGTTCATCTGTGTAGTTTGGTAATGAGTGAACATACCTTAAAAATATGTTTGTCTAAAACACCTTTAACCAGTGAAACTATGCAAGAAGTAAAAGATCATTATATGCTAGTCTATTAGAACAGTGCAGACGGTGCCTGAATGTTTTGCAGACATTTTCAAGGTGATGTGCAGCTGTTGTGGCAGTCCACCTGAAATCCCCAGTTGGAAATCACACACTTGTGGTATTTTGATCATGTATACACACCTGTCAGCATTTTTGATGCCATGGCTAAGCACATTTCATGCATCTGCAGAATATTTGCTTATTTTTTTATTATTAAAAAAAAATAAGGTTGTTGTGCTTTCCCCTGCAAATGATTCTGTATCAGGTTGTTTAATGTTGTGTAGATGGTACAGGTTGAGGTTGTGTAGATGGTACAGGTTGCGGTTGTTGAATGTTGTATAGATGGTACAGGTTGAGGTTGTAGAATGTTGTGTAGATGGTACAGGTTTGCGGTTGTTGAATGTTGTGTAAATTTTACTGGATGAGGTTGTTGAATGTTGTGTAGATGGTACAGGTTGAGGTTGTTGAATGTTGTGTAGATGGTACAGGGTGAGGTTGTTAAATGTTGTGTAGATGGTACAGGTTGTGGTTGTTGAATGTTGTGTAAATTTATTGGATGAGGTTGTTGAATGTTGTGTAGATAGTACAGGTTGCGGTTGTTGAATGTTGTGTAGATGGTACAGGTTGAGGTTGTTGAATGTTGTGTAGATGGTACAGGTTGTGGTTGTTGAATGTTGTGTAGATGGTACAGGTTGAGGTTGTGTAGATGGTACAGGTTGAGGTTGTTGAATGTTATGTAGATGGTACAGGTTGAGGTTGTTGAATGTTGTGCAGATGGTACAGGGTGAGGTTGTTGAATGTTGTGTAGATGGTAGAGGGTAAGGTTATTGAATGTTGTTTAGATGATATGGGATGAGGTTGTGGAATGTTGTGAATATAATATGGGATGAGGTTGTTGAATGTTGTGTAGATGGTACAGGTTGAGGTTGTTGAAT
>JAOVVF010000010.1:6780470-6790722 GCA_028565595.1 Duopalatinus emarginatus | reverse complement strand
ACATTTTTCCACAATGTGAACACTGTATTAATCTAAATTAGCAATAAGAAAACTGCTAAACACACTGCCAGTTTTTTCTCAGTCTATTGTAAAACAAAAAGAAAATATATATATAATAAATAGGCAATAAATAGATTGGTTAATCCAGAGTGCTTTGCGCAATGGTTTCATGAGGTAGTGTCTTCCACACATTCACATCGTCATCATCATTCTTGTCTCTTATGAACAGCGACTGTAAGCCTGCAAAACAAATTGAAGATCAAAGTTACTCACCAGGACTGAACTTTATGCTTTAGAGTTTCTCTTTATAACAGACTTCTTGACATTTACTGTTAATTATGGTAATAATAATAATTAAAAAAAAACAATAGACAAAGAGCCTTTAAGTACTGTGTAATAGTAATATGTAATATAATAATAATATAAGTAAGTAATAAGTAATATAAGTCTACTGGATAAGTTATTTGTGTGTTTGTGTAAACTAACCTTCTGCAGGCGAGACTGTAAATCGCTGAGAAATTGTTTGCTGCTGACCCTCGGGTAGGAGTTGCAGGACATGCACTTGACTTTCTGAGATGGAACATCAATCAGATAGAGATCAGTATTCAACATCATGAGACAAAGTCTAAAATGATATCCTGTTTAATTTCATACGTTATGAAATCTCACCTTTATTTCTTCCTCACTGCAGGTGTTCACGCTATTCATCTACAACAAAGACAACATGAGCAAACGCGTTAGCGATGCTTTTCTTGTATCATTATGAATGAAGTGGTTTTAAAGAAAGAAGGATTATTTATGTGAACGTCTACTCACGATAGCGGGCTTGCCCAGGTTTCTGAGCAGCTTGATCTTCAGTTGACTGTTTTGCTTGGAGTTAAGCTCACTCTTGAAGCACTCAAGGGCAGACTGTGAGCAGCACTCCTAAACAAACAAACAAGCATTTCATAAATCCACTGAATCATATTAAACCATCTGATTCTCTTAAAATCCCCAGTCTCTTAAATCGCAAGACGTTTAATCATATTCTTGATTTTAGACAATCTGGTAAACCGTTGTCGAATATGATATGAATAGTATGCACAAAACTGTCGACTTTTGCTTCAGGAGTTTTGACTGGAAAAAGTCTATCAGCAATAGAGAAACAGTACTACCTATATCTTTATGCTGAATTCCCCCTCCTAACTCTAAAGCTCACTTCACAGAACTGGCATCATAACATCATAATTTCCACACAAAACCATGTAATTTCATAGCTTTCAGCAAAAATACTGAGAAACATTTAGGAAAAAACATCCATGTTTGAGAGAAAAACGATTACATGTGTCACATTTTGGTGTATATCATTCCCCTGTGATCTCATCCTGAGCAAACCTACACTGATAGAGCGAGACTCGCAAAACCACAAAAAACGGCCATTCGAGAACGCAGAAGGTCAAATGCAGAAAACAGAAACGAAACCACTCGGCCATTCGGCCAGCCCACGGGCATGCTGCTGTTTCATTACTCATCAAATTTCTCCTAAATTAGGCACACTTTCTCCAAACTGTCTCATAAGTTACTTTCTGTTTGACTCTTAGTCACAAGTGAGAGAGAAACCAAAAGCACCTAAAAAACTTTTAGAGTTATATATCCATCTTATCTTCCCCAGTAGTTTTTTTTTTTTTTTTTTTTAATTAAAAATTTTATTTGCACCAAGTGGGTGTCATAGATCGAGTTTGATTTACTGCAACAAATTTGTATTAGCAAAGAAATGTCTAATAAATTATATGCATAAAATTTGCTTAGAATTGGTTCCCTTATGATAAAATTTGTGCAAATATAACCAATATGGAAGGAAGGAAGAAGTAGTATTAAAAATATATATAACTGAAAAATTTGAGATTCCTCAGCAGCCTGTTTACTCTGCATCTGGGTATTCCAAATTAAATGTCAGCTGATAAACAATCCAAAAGTCATATGTCTTACCTGGATGTCATTTGTTGGTGAATGAAGAAATGTGGCATTATCCTGCAAAATGGAATTAAATCAAGTCTGTTAAATAGGGCACTATCTCCAGTGAGCAAACAGACCAAAAATATATAAAAATAAATAAGCAACTGACCTTTTCTCTATTAATAAGTAATTTGAGGTGGAAGATGGCTTGCTGGAGCAGCAATTTCTCAGTTTTCATATCCTTAGGTGTCGTTTGGGCGCAGCATGCCACTACGATCAGAACACACAGAACAGCAGAGAAAGTCGTCCTCATGTTTATCTACACTATTCACTTACACCAAGCTCTATTAGGCTAAAGATGTGTTTAAATGGTTGCGTTCATACTGGCTACAGGTGTACACTTACCTTTATATAGGATCCTTCGGGACGCAGCGAAACCACGTCTACGGTGATACTGGAAAAATTCAGGAACAAACAGTGACTAATGACTTTTTCTTTTCCATTGACTCCGTTACGACTGTCGAAAGAGAATCGTTTGCGTGGGGTTGTACGGATGCGAGAGTTTTTTTTTTTTTGTGTACTTGGTGTGTGTACTTGTGTGTGTGTGTGTGTGAACCTGACCTAGACTTTCTGCACACTTGGCAGGAAACTACGAAGTGCTCTCGGTTCCTCTTCTCATTCTGAATCAGCAGCATGTCCGTGTGTGTGTGTTTGTGAGCACACAAATAGGAGATATAGGTGCGACTGAGTGGCTGTCAACGTAAAAAGGTGCTTTTTTATTGTCTTCCCACACACACATTGTGTTGATTTAAGACAACAACAGGAAGTCCGTTTAATGCTCGTTTTTTGTGTGTAAGATAAAAATAGTGTGTTAGTGATTAAATGTTCCTTTGATAGGTACGCGGAGACAATGATCTGTGAAAACCATACATGTTCATACAAAAATGTCCATAATTTCTTTATTCTTTTTGCTTGTAACATTTATACATTTAGTTTTTATCTTTTTGCACCAGACAGCTTTGTAGGTGTGTGTGTGTGTATATTTGTGTTTGTGCGTGTCATCTTCATTTGTGGTTTTGGCAGGTCAGTTCCTAGTGACATAATCGGTAGTGCATGTCAGCATAAAGGAAATGAGGTCACACTCGAGCCTGAGAGATTTTTTGGTCTTGAATGAACAGGAAGTGGTGAGAGGGGGATGGGATGTGCCCATAGTGTCATTACTGAAGGGAAAAGCCCAGGTGACCCCCAGGCTGCTGGAGAAAGACTATGCAATCTCGCTGGGGATTCCTCACCCTGTACATGGAGTCTCTGTCTCAGCTCATGGAAGAGAGTTTGTTCAGCAAGACCAAAATGACTCACAACTTCCCTCCTGTCATCATGTCTGTATCTAAGTGTGTGTGTGTGTGTGTGTGTGTGTGCATGATATATTAATGTGTGTAAGAGCAATGGGATATGCAGTGTAAGACATCCTAATAAAAAAATAACCTCAAAGTAATAAAGCATATTTACATACTGATATAATGCTACTTAGTAAATTATTTTCATTCCTCAATTCTCAGAGAGAGAAAGAGAGAGAGAGAGAGAGAGAGAGAGAAAGAGAGAGAGGAAGGGAGTGAGAGAGATGGTTGGCTGTGGTTGGGAGTGTTAAACGCAGAAGTGCACTTAAAGGAAATGTGGTCAAAACAAAACAAAAAACTCGACAAATTTGTTATTTTGTTAAATGTGTTTAGATAAACTGATGTGTGTGTGAGTGTTTATTCAATAATAAGCAACACGAAACCATGTTTTTCTTTAAAAAACACAAAAAATAGCAACAGAGAAAAAAAAGAATAAACTTAGTTAATTAATTAATTAATTAATTAGTTAATTAATGTTTCAGATAATTACTATCATCATTAGTGCATATGTTTGATTGTCTAAAATATATTTTCTAGTAATTAGAAGTAATTATTTATTAGGAAATTAATTTTTAGTTTTTTGTTTAAGAAAATATTTAATATTTACGTTAGTCCTTTTTTGTGCGCAAGTGGCCATCTTGGTTTTACTTTGCTGTAAATAACAGGAATTAATAAACAGGATGCATTTTCAGACCCACAAATGACAGACAATCTCTGACAAAATCGGGTGAATAATGTGTAGCTCTTGTCTCTTTTTTCATGTTGAGTGTTTTCCCCCGGCTACTCTGGCTACTTTGCATGTATGTTTTTTTTTTCCATAACTAAAAAAAGTTATCTGTATCTGATCGTACATCAGTGGAAGGATCGTATAGTGCAGACATCTCTTTACCAGCATTGCGGAGGGGTGGAACTGACATAAAACTGCTGCCATGACTGGATATTTTCGGTTGGTGCGATACATTTCTTAACTCAGTAGTGACATTCAACGTTACTCTTCCAGATTCACTCATACCAATCCGTGAAATTGAAAAAGTGCAAGTGAATTGTGCAGTTGAATTCACCTAGTAAGCACACTTGCTCAGAGCAGTGGGTAGCTCCTATCCTCAGTGCCCATGGAGCATTCGGGGGTTAGGATATGTTACTCCAGGGCACTTCACTCAAGTCTTGTCAGTTGCAGGGATCGAATCTGGGACCTTCTTTTTTCAAGGCTGGTTCCTTAACCAAAAGCCCACGGCCCTAATTAAACATTCTGTTCTAGGGTTTTTCTGTTGTAAGAACCCTTTAAACTTTTAAACTTTTTTGGTACTAAGTGTACCATCTCAGTATCTCAGTGTCAGTTGCTGATAAACTCTGGTCATCTGTGGTCATGTTTTGAATGATGGATGGGGTAGAGATGGTCAGCAGATTATGAGGAGCAACAGACTGTGGAGACAAAATGACCAATACATGCACTTGATAAAACGTACTAATTATACGTTTAGTCATTAACACATGATCTCATACACTGTTCAGTAAGCACTCTGTTATTTTATTGATACAATAAAATCATTTAATATTCAGCTCTATTTATTTCTGCTTTTTGTACTGTACATATTAATTTGCTGACATAGGAGTTGTTTTAAAGTCTTTTATTTAATACAGAGGACACATTACAAAGACAAACTGTACAGTATAAAGTTAAATGTGTTTTAAGTGATATGTATGCTTCGGAGATACAAAAATATAACA
This sequence comes from Duopalatinus emarginatus, assembly GCA_028565595.1. NCBI lineage: Eukaryota > Metazoa > Chordata > Actinopteri > Siluriformes > Pimelodidae > Duopalatinus > Duopalatinus emarginatus. Next base: position 6,785,662 of record JAOVVF010000010.1, on the reverse strand, counting down.
AATATAGTTAGAATAAATGCAATCCGGAATTGTGAGGTGGATTTAAAAGTTCACCCACCCCAGAAAAAATGGAACATTGTTGTGATAAAAAAAAAAGAATAACAAATATAATAATAATAATAACCTGGTTGTACAAGTGTGCCCATGCTTTGATAATTACATTTATAATTCCTGTAAGATTTTCTTCACAAAGTTTCATCTGACTGCTAAATGCGTGGTCCACAAAGAGCTTACAAGCATGTATAGTATCTCATCTCATTTAAAAAGACAGCAATCAGGACAGGACTACAAAAGAATTTCCCGGCCAATAAATGTACCATGGAACACAGTAAAGGCCATCAATAACAAGTGGAGAAAATAAAGCATAACAGCGACATTACCAGGAACAGGACGGCCCACCGAAATTTTCAGAAAAGACAAGACGAATACTTTCGAGGTAGGCTGTCGAGGTAGTAAATGTTAAAGGAGCTTCAGGAAAAATGGACAAGTACTGATTAGCCTCTATACATGACAGCGGTCTCACTTATTCTTCACATGTCTGGGCTTTAAGGCTTTGGGGCATGGCGACTTGAAGGAAGCCCTTTTTAACAAAAACATTGAAGCCCAACTGAATCACCTCAAAGCATATGGCTAAATATATTATAGTATAAAAATGCCCTAATTAAAAAATAAATCACAAAAAGTACATCGTGAAAAGAACACCAAAACCACTGTGAAGCAGCTGCTTCAGGATGTTAGTGCCGCTTTTCTTTAACCAGAATTGGGTCAATTATCTTTTATCTGTCTCTTATCAATGTAGAGGAATCATGAATAGCTACAAATATCTGACACTTTTAGTGTAAAACATACAGGTGTCTGATGATGATAAAAAGGAACTTCACCTTTCAGCACAGCAATGACCCAAAGCACACATCCAAATCAACAAAAGAATGGATTAACAGGCCCAACCAAAGCACAGACATGAATCCATCAAAAAAATCTATAGAGGTTTTAAGCTGTGTACAGGAGATCCCTCACAAAGACGGATTTAGAATGTAAAAGAATGGGAAAATTTTTGTCAAATTAATGTACTCTCTCTTCTCTTACCCAGAAAAAAAGGATGCGTCAATAAAGTATTGGGTTAGGGGTGTGCGCAAACAAAATGATTGTTTTTTTTATTTTTTCTTTTATTTAAATAGATGCCAATTTTACATTTAACATGGAAAAAGTCTGACATGCTTTATTGTAAACATTTTTTTTAACCTCACCAATACCTAGCATTTTAACAGAGGTGTCTAGACTTGTATATGATAATAGGAAAGACCCCACACAGAATGTTACAGATCTGCACCATGGGATAGCCCAGGATTTGTCAGCTTGTGAGATCATTTCTGTGATCATATTTCCATCAGAACTATGCAATCAGTCTAAATTTGGGTTCGAGTAATTACAAAGCAGTCTTACTCACTTTTTTCTTTTTTTTTTAAAAAACCCCTACAAACCACAGGATTTAAATATTTAATTTGAAGTAAAAAGTTTGAGAATATGAGATGTGGGTTAACAGAAACCAGCCGTTTAACAAACCTTGGTTTATTTACTTGGATACACCCTGTTGTAGTAGCATGTTTACAAATGCACACATGAATGCACCCATGATTCAAAAGATTATACAGACAGTCAGCTATCTCTAGTGTTTCGCTTGTATTGTGTTTATTAGTTGAGTTTGTGGTTATTGTGTGGGCTGTGTTACACGCGCATGCTTTTGTAGTGGTCAATTACAGCTGCATAAAAATGGCATTTTGCCAACAAGCACTGGCTGATGGCTATAAACACAATGAGTCAGACAGCTCAGCTTCTCATTAATCCGACACTCTCAAATGTTCTTTTTTCAGTTCACTGACTTTGCAGTGTTTCCACGCGACTCTTTAAACTTAATTCTTCAGAAATTACTCAGAATGATTCTCATATTATTAGTCAGAGAAACATAAGAAACCAGTGTCCCTCTTAGTTAGGTTCACATGCATTCATTATAACTTACAAATGAGCAAATTAATGAATTAATTAACAACAACAATAGCAACAACAACAACAACAACAGCAACAATAATAATAATAATAATAATAATAATAATAATAATTTTTTAGCATCATCATCATCATCAGACCTTTTTGGTACCTTAAGATTATTTTTTATGCATACACCACGTCCACTGGTTATAAGCATTTTTAGGCACATAGCCCCAGCGTTTTTATAGCCGCTGATTTATAAAGATGGCCGATAATCATTGGCGTATTCTCTAATCTTCTCCATGTTGATGAATAAGGAAGGCCACAGTGTTGCTACCTATTTATCCGCCAGTAAAATAGGATTAAACACTCAGGTGAACTTTAAAAAAATCAAATATTAATGGGACAATGCCTTAGCCGCTTTTTACCACTTTTCAAAGTAAGATTAAAAAAATAACCACAAAGGCATTTTTTATTCTCATTTTATCTTACCAATACTGGCAAGGGTGCAGTTTTCACCTATGTATAATTGTATGCATCTACAAACACACTCATATGCACACACACACATTTTGTGGGTATTGGTGTGATATTGGCGTGGTGTGAATACGAAAGGACACAAATGGTTCAGTATTATTCAGAGTGAAAACCTGTAGCGGGCCGATTTTGCGGATATTACGGTAAGTGTGCAGGAAGGCGGCAGGGTGTAGGTGGGGGATGGCCTCTATGGGTGTCTCTTAACACTAGGAATAGTTGGTTTACGTGCTTGTTTGTGCCCTACTGACATGGAACCCTCGCCTTGATCAGCGGTCTTAATTTATAATTCCACAGTAGTAATTTGTAGCTTAACCAAGGTTGAGGTTAAATTTAGCTTTACCTGAGATCTTTCGTCATCAAAAAATTTCAAATAGTGAAGCACCTCTGAAACCTGAAAGATCTTATGGCCTGTATTGCCTGGTTTTGTTTGCACTCATGACTATTTGCTTTATAAGCATGGAGAGTAGCACAGAGCTGCCTGTATTCATTTAAAATTGTAAATAGTGATAGTGAACTTTAACTTAGTAAAATGATTTTAAAACATCTTTGATTACCATCTTGTTCTTGATGAACAATAAACTCAGTGCTTCTCTATTGTCGCTGTTGTTGTTGTTAATGAAGATGATGTTGTTGCGACTGCATTTGTTTAAATGTTATAATTATGCTTTATTAAAATAGTATTATTCATATTTAACATAAATACAATAAATAAATGATACAAATAATAAATTATATATAAAACAGTATATAAAATAATTTTAATAAATTATAAGTGCATTTTATATACTGTTTTATATATAAAACAGTATATAAAATAATTTTAATAAATTATAAGTGCATTTTATATTAATTCATCATTTATATATTATTTATTATAATTTACTCGATAAATAAAACTATTATTATATATTATTATATTATTTAATAATAATAATTATAATAATAATTATAATAATATATTGGTTTGCACTGACCAAAATCAGAAAGTGAAAAAAAAAGTTTATTTAGTGTTGTACACTTAAAAACCTTACATTATTACATTGTTATCGTAAAATGGCAATGTAACTGTTTATTTGAATGCAGAAAGGTCACAGTATAGTAAAAATATTATTCCTTTAGCCCCTTTTATTTATTACGTTTATATATTTTTTTAGTACCTTGATGTGTAAAATCTGATCCAAGCGTACAGGTGAATATCTAAGAGGTTAAGAGTTCAACAGTGATTTACAGTCAGGATAGTATGACTAATGCTTATTTGCCATCCTGAAATTAACACACGACGGGATAGATTTAGACAATTATGTTGTATCACTTCGCCTACAAAGTGACAGTTATTTTTAATGTATAATAATAGTAAGAAGCTATACTCCACTCCTTGGAAACAGATTTCACTTCCATGTTCTTTCCATTAGTACTGAAGTAATTCACTTAATTTAAACCTGTGGATGGTTGATGAGCATTGCTGCCACATATAACATCCACTGAACACTTCCTTTTATTACACAGCACACAGTCTTTTATATGTTCAGCATCATTTAACCCTTTAAACTCTCAAGGTCCAGACTACACAGTTCTCCTATTAGCTTTACAGTATTTAGTAAATATTAACATTTGAATAATAAACAGACGAGTTTAAGGTTCAAATTCACTTTAAGCATGTTTCATAAAAATGAACTAAACCAGTTTAATCAGTTAACATAGACTTGACTATTCTGAACATACATAGCATCATATATAGGCTACATACAGGACGTCTATGAAGCTGATCAGTGATAACTAATATGTGTCAAATCCTCTAAAACGTCAAATCTGGGGTGTACATACCAGTTGGAGAGCTCAGCAGTTGTAAGTGATGTGCTGACAGGTTTAAACTGAGGGGTCTTGTACACTGAGGGTTATTAATACTATTTCTCTACATCTGAAGTGAAATGGTGACACATCCCTGACCTTTAAGGGTTAACAAACAGCCGTTTGCTTAAAGCATTTTAGGCTGCTGTTGTTGTGGAAACAGGGAGATTTAGAGGAAATTGAAGGCCAGTTCTTGTCCAGATCGTTGCACGTGGGAGTTGTATTTGCAACTTCAAAGCTAATTTTCCTCTAAGAGCTGGAGGGATGGCATTAAAGTGGGGCATGCTTTGACAGTGCAGCGAGGTGGCTTGAAAGTTTACTGTGAAGAGGTCTTTTCCATTTTGTTAAAGTACAATCATGGGAAAAAAGAAAGTATTGATTCAGTTATCAGGGCCTGAAAAGCAACTTCTTAAAACAAGCAGATAACCTCAGGCAACCAGAAAACAACATAACAAATCAAAATGTAGTTATTTTCCCCCCAAACCAACATTCGGAAACCAGGTGAGAGAAATAGGTACTCCGTATAATTCAGTGACATTTCGAGCCACCTTCAGCAACATTAATATGACGTAAACATTTTGTAGGGGGTTTTTAGTTTCTCACGTCGTCTTGGAGAAATTTTAGCCCACTCGTCTTCGCAACTTTGCTTCAGATCAAGTTTGAGGGCATTTGTTTGTGCACAGCTCTCTTAATATCCTACCGAAGAATTTCAGTACGCTTTGTCTTGGCCATTCTAACACCTAATCTTTAGGATTTCAGATGTCAGTTTGCTAGAGTTCTTGGGATGATTGCCTTGTTATATGGCCCAATTTTATCCCGTC
>JAOVVF010000010.1:6749812-6777269 GCA_028565595.1 Duopalatinus emarginatus | reverse complement strand
CTATTTAATTTTATTGTAATTTTAGTGTGCCCTTCTATTATTGTTTATTTACTTACTACCTAGTTTATATTCTGTGGGCGACAGTCAAGTAGCATTTCACTGCAGGTTGTACCATGTACAACTATATATGTGACAAATAAAACTTTGAATCTTGAATCTTGAATATAGTTCATTCCTATAATAGCATGACTTTTTTTGTAAGTGCATACTTAATTCAAACATACAGCTTGACAGGTAAGGAGGTTGGGTGTTCAACAGTAGGTTGATTTACACACACACACACACACACACACAGGTAAGCCATAACATGAACAACACCTCACACTACACACTACACAGACCTCTGGTGTGTGCTGTAGTATCGGCCATGAGATGTTTGCAGCAGTTTGTTTTTGCTTTGTTTTGGGATTGGATTTTTACAGCATTTGGCAGATGCTCTTATTCAAAGCGACTTACAAGGTTATTGGTATTACAGGTAGGCCAACATAGTGTTAGGAATCTTGCCCAAGGACCCTTGTTGGTGTAGCACAGGCTGGCTGCTCAGATCAGGAATCGAACCCAGGTCTCTCACATGGGAACCCAATGATGTTACCACTGTACCACACCAACCACCATTGGATTGATTGGATCATGTGGGCATGTGAGTGAGCCTTGGAAGCAATGACCCTGTTTCTGTTCTGGTTCACCAGTTGTCCTTCTCTCTGAGACCTGCTGTTTCAGAGAAGATTTGATCCATTTGTCATATAAACATTACTATATATTATGGCAGCAAGTGAACAGTCAATACTTCAAGCTGATACTTCAATACTCCTATACTTCAAGCTATACTTCAATTTGTTGGTGCGACAAACTGTGAAGTCTGGACACCTAGGTCAGAACATAACGAGTCAGAGTCGTTTGGGCAGGGTGTGTTAATGTTATGGCTGATTGGTTTATACATACAGTGGGGCCAAAAAGTATTTAGTCAACCACTGATTGTGCAAGTTCTCCTACTTAGAAAGATGAGAGAGGTCTGTAATTTTCATCATAGGTACACTTCAACTATGAGACAAAAAAATCCAGGAAATCACATTGTAGGATTTTTAAAGAATTTATTTGTAAACTATGGTGGTAAGTATTTGGTCAATAACAAAAGTTATTGTAATTATTGTATTGTAATTAAAGTTATTGTCCTGTAAGTCTTCACCAGGTTTGCACACACTGTAGCTGGTATTTTGGCCCATTCCTCCATGCAGATCTCCTGTAGAGCAGTGATGTGTTGGGGCTGTCGCTGGGCAACACAGACTTTCAACTCCCTCCACAAATGGAGTTCTATGGGGTTGAGGTCTGGAGACTGGCTAGGCTACTCCAGGACCTCAAAATGCTTTTTAACGGAGCCACTCCTTCGTTGCCCAAGTGGTGTGTTTGGTATCATTGTCATGCTGGAAGACCCAGCCATGTTCCATCTTCAATGCTCTCACTGATAGAAAGAGGTTTTGGCTTAAAATTTTACGATACATGGCCCCGTTTATTCTTCCATTAACACGGATCAGTCGACCTGTCCCCTTTGCAGAAAAACAGCTTCAAACATGATGTTTCCATTCCCATGCTTCACAGTAGGTATGGTGTTCTTGGACGCAACTCAGAATTCTTCTTCGTCCAAACACAACAAGTTAAGTATTTTCCAAAAAGTTCTATTTTGGTTTCATCTGACCACATGATATTCTCCCAATCCTCTTCTGGATCATCCATATGCTCTCTGGCAAACTTCATACAGGCCTGGGCATGTACTGGCTTAAACAGCGGGACACGCCTGGCACTGCAGGATTTGAGTCCCTCTCGGCACAGTGTGTTGCTGATGTATCATTTGTTACTTTGGTCCCAGCTCTCTGCAGGTCATTCATCAGGTCCCTCCATGTAGTTCTGGGATTTTTGATTCATTAATTTATTCACATCAACCTGTTTGCCTAATGTATATTTACTCTTCCCAGCCTGTTGCATACTTATACTCCACTATAATTTACAAATAAATTCTTTAAAAATCCTGCTATTTGATTTTCTTGATTTTTCTCATTGTGTCTCTCATAGTTGAAGTGTACCTATGATGAAAATGATAGACCTCTCTCATCTTACCAAGTAGGAGAACTTGGCTGACTAAATACTGTACATACATACATACCTACACAGGATAACTGGATGAACTTGATAAACGACCAATTCCCAGCAAATTTTCTCTGTTCCAAACTGTGCCACCTTTTCACATCGTAAAATACAAGGAATCAGGATGTTCGATTTCATTTTGCTCTGGTTATTGTTTTTAATTAACATGGCACATGAAATGGTACAATGTCTGCTTATAGTTACCATAGCATCTTTAGAATGTGAGCTATTGATGGATCTAGAGCTTTTAGAATCCTAAGGTTATTTGAAAATATAATTTAGATACATTAATTAGGTAAACTAGTAATATTGACTGTAGTAATAAGAATAGTAAGAAATCGTGGTATAATACACAATTTCCAGCACAATGGAAAACAAATAATTTAATCAAAAACCATTTATTCAGTATTACACAAAATGTTTACAGATTAAATTATTTTACACGAAAAAAAAAACACAGGCATATCAAATGTTCAAAAATGCTGCAAAACAGAGAAAATTCAAGTTCAAAACGATCTGAAATTGACAGTACATGAAAAAAAAAGAAGAAAGTGGATTAGAGATAGTGAGAGAAAGAGGAAATGATTTAATAGAGGTTAGTCTTCTTCATTATCCGTAAGAACTCCTGTTCATTTATTTCTCCATCTCCGTCTCTATCTGCTTCGTCAATCATTTCCTGCCAGAGAGAGATTACTGAAGGTATGAAGCGGAACAAACAATAGATAATCAGAAAAAACCATTTCCCTGATGCCATCAGCTGGTTCTTCCTCATGATGAATGTGTGTGATTAAAATACACCAATCAGACTTAATCAGCACTGAGTCAGCATGCACTAGTACAGATGTTGGGTTCACCATGAATACAGGAACATGACGACATAGGGTTGTTTCTGTTTACAGCTGTGGAAAACGGCTTATACATGTCATAATGCCTAACTCACCTGTAATTCCTCATCGGTCAGGTTTTCACCAAGCTCCTTTGCAACTCGTTTGAGATTTTTAAATGAAATTTTGCCTGTTCCATCATCATCAAACAATCTGAAAGCTTTCAAGATTTCTTCCTTTGAATCTTTTTCATTCTGTATTTAAAGAAATCATAAAATTGATATTAAACATTAAAAAGGGGGGCAAAAAAGCATATATAACCTTTATATTGTAAAAAAAAACCAAACACATCAGTATTAGAGAAAAGTGCCACTGTGGCAGAAAAGAAGTCTGCAAATAATGACGGCTTTCAAAAATGAGTAACAAGTATAAAGGCCTATGCTTTGAAAGATTTCAGCACATCTACACATGCAGAACATTTTGAATTTGATTTTGTTCCACTCTTCTTCGTCTCTTCCACAGTTTGGTAACTGTACTGCGTAGTAGGGGATAACCTTCTCAATCATGTTCAAATCAGGCAACTTGTCTAGCTGGATGTCATTCCCTTCTTCCACTAGGCTTATTTTTTCCCTAAATTTTTTTCCCTAAGAACCTGCTGTAATTTAGTCATCTTTTAAGCTACAACCACAAAAATCAACACTCTGGGAGGGACTGCATTTTTCTAGTTATTTCAATGTTCTTAGCCTCAAGTACATGCTTTACCCATTGAGCAGAGTGACAAGGGTCACTGAAATGCATAAAATTGCCGCCTGACTGGGAGATGTTCACAGAAATGAATTTAGCATTAACGTTGAAATGTTAGCATGGGTATAAGAGGCCCAACCACAATGCTTCCTCCTCCAAACGTAACTGACTTCTTTACACATGTACTGTGGTAAAAAGCCTGACTGAAGTCTGTCAAAATATCTATTTACATTCAGAAATTTGATGCTTACTATAGGAGCACTATTTTTAAATGAGTTTGATTATGTAAAATATGGTCATTATTACAAATACAGAGTATGGTGCTTTTATGTCTCTGGCCATTTTTTTTTTTACCATTTTCTGTGTCATCATTGACAAAAAGTCATTGAAGTCAATGGTGCCAGAGCCTTCTTTATCAATGTCAGCAATCATCTTCTTGATTTCCTCCTTCTTTGGCTCAAAACCAAGAGCACGCATAGCAACCTGAATGAAGCAAAGACATACAAGTCACTAATTAAAACTAAATACATAAAAATATGACTAGTGGCAAGTATTTTTAGTTTTAAAACTAAAATTTAATACATAAATGATCATAATAACCCACTACAGATGTTTCTACAGCATGTATCATTCTTAGATTTTGATAGATCTAAAGTGTGTCTTAAGCACATTCCCTCACACCTAAAATTTCAGATGGAAGGAAACTGGAGAACCTGAAGAAAACCATACAAAAAATGTAACATTACCATTGAATTGAACCAGGGACCCTTAATTTGTGAGGTGGCTTAAGACATTCTGAAAGGTTCATCCGAACTCCAGGACAACAACAAAGAAACTAGTGAACGAGTTGGAGCTACAAAAATGTCTCACATGGAATATAAGACAAGAAAAAGGCCCTACTCCAAAACCATCATAAAAATCTAGACTGATGTTTGCAGGTGATCACCCACCTTTTACCTCCAACTCTAACAAAATTACTTTAACAATCAACAGTGCTTGTTACTGTGAGATACTCAGCGAAGAGCTAAAGCCTAAAATTTAAACAAAATGCACGCGTTTAAATCTACGGGTGTTGTTGTTGCATACATGTCAGCACACTACTGCTCATATTGTCAACACTCTCCAAAAACTTTAACATGAGGTGTTAAAGTATTCTCCCTATAGTCCTGACCTTGCCCTATCAGACGATCACGTTTGATCCCCGAAAGAAGCCCTAAGAGGATAAAGATTCATGTCTGATGAAAATGTAAAGACAGTGACTGGTGCATCTGTAGCTTGCAGCTCAGCCCAAAACATTTTTTAATAAGTGAATATAAAAAGCTTGTTGACAGATAGACAAAGTATATTGTGATTGGTGTAATACAGTGGTAACATCGTTGGGTTCCCATGTGAGAGACCCAGGTTCAATTCCCGGTCTGGGCAGCCAGTCTGTGCTACACCAATAAGGGTCCTTTGGGCAAGACTCCTAACACTACGTTGGCCTACCTGTAATACCAGTAACCTTGTAAGTCGCTCTGGATAAGAGCGTCTGCCAAATGCCGTAAATGTAAATGTATATTAAAACCAGGGACATTATGTCAAAACATAATCTATTTGATTTTTCTGAAAGTTGATGGAAAAAGATTTTGCATCTGGTGTGCGGGTAATTTTTGACTCACTCTTGTATTAAGCAGTCACAATGCTGGAAATGAAAAAGCATGTCTGAGAAAGGAGGCCCACAAACCTGTCGGAGTTGCACCACTTATGTCAGGAGGAATGATTAAAAATTATTATGGGAAGCTTGCAGAAGTCTACCTCAATCAGCTGGCACATGTTAAGCAATAAAAGGCAATGCCACCATATTATCTCTCTCTCTCTCTCTCTCTCTCTCTCTCTCTCTCTCTCTCTCTCTCTATATATATATATATATATATATATATATATATATGTGTGTGTGTGTGTGTGTGTGTGTGTGTGTGTGTGTGTGTGTGTGTGTGTGTGTGTGTGTGTGTGTAATCCGACACAGGTAATGTATGATATCCCAAATTGTGCGTAGTTGTAAAAACTAGGCTTAAATGTCTTTGTTCTATGTCTCAGCTGTAAACTTTTGGTCTCGACTCTATCCAGTGCCTTTAGGTTATTATCTCACTTTAAGCTCTTTAACGTCGATAGTGCCAGAACCATCAGTGTCGAACAGATCGAACGCCTCTCGGATCTCCTGCTTCTGTTCCTCAGTCAGTTCTTGTTTGGGGGCTGCTTTCTTCCGCTGAATTGCGGCTGCACTGGGTTTTCTGTAGCTGGATGCCTGAAAACAGAAGTGGGAGAGCTGGTCAGTGGATAACATTTCATCAATATTTCGTGTCACACTAAATATCGAGACACCATGTTTTAACATCTGTATTAGGAGTTTTTTTAATTCAACAGCATGTACATTGTTATTAGTGAATAGAGAGTACAAAGACAATGTAAGCTACTTCATGGACATGGAGGTGTGTTAGAGCAATGTGCAACATTTAATATGAACAGTAAGTATGACTTTCTCATTCATGATCTTTTAGTAACTGGTGTAAAGCTGTGGTGTGTAATTACACATTACACACTTTACTAAACATTACTGAAACAAAAATAACAAAACGTATCGGTTTGGCTAACTATAGACTTTACACAGGCACCATTTCCTAAAACTAAACACCTCAACAACAACTTGTTTAATAATGAAATACCTCAGAGTGTTAGCTAGCTAACCTAGCTGGATATCAACTGAGGAAACGATGCTAATCCTGTTACTAAGTTACAGCCAGCCGTTAGCGACAAGCTAACTAGCTAACAACGTTTCTAATGCTAAATACGTTCACAAACGCGCGCGTGAAGTTTTATATCAAGTAAATAAACATCATAGTAACTCCTTACCATCTTAGACTTTTTATTATTGTACTTAAAAGTCTCTCCGTTTACAAGAAACAAAACAACGCGTCAATATTAAACCGTTAAACTTGATTAGGTAACGTTGTTTAGGTAAGTAAGGGTGTCAAACAACTTTTTAGGGGGTGTGGCTATCAGTGGAGTGACAACCAGGGAGCCGAATATGAATCCATGCTTATTGGACTAAATGTACGCCTGACCAATCGTGAGCATGTAGGCGGGACATATAGCTAGAGCTAGGGATTGGCAGTTGAGCGTTCGTTTAGACTTAGTTTCTTAGCAACAGGAGTGGATTTAGGCGTTGTGGAAGCAACGCGCATGCGTAAAGCTGGAACGTGTGGGGACAAGGAAGAGCTTGAGATGCGTGTGTGGAGAAGGTTTGTGTTTCTAGTTCGATCAAAGATGATTCGGAGTCTTATTTAGAAAATCATGCGCACTATAATTAAGAGGTATTTATTAGAGCTTGGTTAAATTCAGCTACACAGCAAATATAATGCTGAAACTCGTGTTTAGATGGTGAAATTCTGACACTGATGCACTCATTATTTACAGATGTAGTAAAGGATTATCTGAATGTACAGGTGACACTTATTGATTTGATGCATAACTATGCATAACTAAAAATCTGATGATCTGTGATGGCCTTGAGTTGTAATCAGGGTTTAAAGTGGAGATTAGATGTTGAATAAGCTTTAATGTTGAATCTGTATTATTTGGTTTGTTGTTGTTCTCAACAGTGATATCATGAAAATGTGATTACAAGTGTTCACTGTCAGTTTCTGTCCTGAAACTGAATTCTGTATATAAAATGCACCGATACACCTTAAAAAAAATAACCTCCTATAGTTAAACTTAACGTACTAGGACACTGTCTCCCCAGTCACTGCTGTCTTACGTCATTTCATCTTCGACTGCAGTGCAAGAAAACATGGCTGCTCTGCTTATGCATGAAAGAAGAGCGGTCGAAAAGGTTCAACAATCAACAGTGCTCGTTACTGTGAGATACTCACCGAAGAGCTGAAGCCTAAAATTCAAACAAAATGCACGGGTTTGAATCTACAGGTGTTGTGTCGGTGCATACATGTCAGCACACTACTGCTCATACTGTCAACACTCTCCAAAAACTTTAACATGAGGTGTTAATGTATTCTCCTTATAGTCCTGATCTTGCCCTATCGGACTATCACGTTTGATCCCCTGAAAGAAGCCCTAAGAGGATAAAGATTCACGTCTGGTGAAGATGTGAAGACAGTGACTGGTGCATTTGTGGCTTGCAGCTCACCCTAAAACCTCTTTTAATAAGAGAATATGACAAGCTTGTTAACAGATGGACAAAGTGTATTAAAAACCAGGGGGATTATGTCGAAAAATAATGTATTTGTCTTTTCTGAAAGAAATTCTGCAGCTGGAGTGCAGGTAATTTTTGACTCACTCTTGTATTAACCAGTCACAATGCTGGATGGTTTGCATTTGATTTAGTAGTACCAAGTGTTCACAGACTCATCATTATAATCCTTAATCTCTTCTCTTTCTTATGTCATTACAGACAGTAGAATTGCATCTGTCCACTCCGCTGATGTCTCTGTTGGGTAGTGCAGCGATAAGCCAGAGCCGCCATGTTGGGCTCCAGCAACTGGAGGCCATGGCAGCTGCAACTCATTCATTTTTGGGCCCTAGTAAGCGCTACAAAATGATCCAGGATGAGGCAAGCAGTGAGGCGGTGCTGGTTAGCTCCTGTTATCGTTTACTGGAGCAGATGGAGCTCAGTGGCTCTGTAGCCCAGCTTCTGCGAGAGACAGTTCGGGCCCATTGGGGGACACTTCGTTCAGGCACAGCCTCACTGGTTTTCCTGGCTGGCGTCTGGAGCAGGGTGGCACTGGAATGTCTTCACCAAGGCATTTCCATTCAGCACATAGTGGCCGGCATGTCAAAGGGCTTGAAAGTGTGTCTAGAGGCCTGTAAGCTGAGTGCTGTGAATGTGGAGTCAGTTGTTTGTAAGGCTGAATTACAGAAACCCAGACAGAGGGGAAACTTGCGGAATGACGGAGACTGTATGAATCCTGAGGATGGTCTACTACGGGAGCGTTTACATGCTCAGGACAGTGCTAAAACCATGAATAGTGTGCCTGTGCATAGTTTCCTTAAAGACCAATGTGGGTTAAAACACAACTTAAAACTCAAACACAGCAGGCACTTTAGTTCTAACCATATCACAGAGGACAGAAGGACCCACACAAGGTATGACATTGCACGTCTGGCTGAAGCCGTCCATCATGGATGTGAGACGACCATGAATTTACTGAGTGAAGCTGGTAGGATTCAGTGTAGATACAGGAATGAAAATCAGTGCCGCAAAGCACTAGACATTGATAAACTGGTAACATGCCTGTTGCCAGGATTATCTGAGGAGCACTCGAGTGTACTTCATGGGTACGTCGTGTTGTTGTCTGGAGAACAGGCAATGCTAGTCAAGCATTTATGCGAAAGGACATTAAAGATCAGTCTCGTTCATGGTGACCTGGGTGAGAAACACCGTCATGTAGGTTTCAACAGGCCTAGAAATGTTACACATATCAGTCATGTCTCGGATTTAACAGGAATCAGCCGGGAGGACAAATGGATGGACGAGGCACTGAGGATACTTCTAAACCTCAAGGTAGACGTTGTCCTTGTGAGTGGAGATGTCACTGATCAGTTGAAAGATCACTGCCTCCATCACCACATCCTCGTTATAGAGCATGTACGAGCGTCCATTTTGAATGAGTTTGCTACAGCTACGGGCGCTCTTCCAGTCTCGTACATCACACAGCTCAGCGAGCGATGCATTGGCAGCGCAGTGCGTGTGAATGCACTCAGAGAATATCGCACTGAAGAGACAGAGTGGACTGTGGTGAGTGTTGTTACCGATGGCACAGCTTTGGTCACGGTTCTCATCACAAGCTCCGTTCATGCTAAACTCCAGAGTCTGGAGGATCAGTTTTGGAGCTGTGCTTATCGTATTCACCATGCGCTTGAAGACGGAAAACTGCTGCCTGGAGCCGGAATAGCAGAACTAATCTGCATCCATCAGCTCCAGAATTATGGGAACATATCCCAGTCAGCGGAGAGAGGAGCCGAGCTTGATGAAGCCAGAGCAGCAGCGCCGTATGAGCAGGTTATTCTGCGGCTGATGGCAGAAGCCTGGATGAATTATGTGTCCACGCTGATGGTGAACTCTGGCCATGTCGAGTCCAAAACACGGGCATGGACATGTATAGCTCAGTATATAAAGCAGTGGGAGAGCGGAGTGCCTAGGAATAACGAGGTGCCAGAAAGTCTTCTTAAACTGGAAAATTGTTCAGGAATACTGCAGAGAGGTAGAGAAAGTGAGGAGGAGGAGGAGGGGATGCTGGGGAGAGAAAGAGTTAAAATAGGAGTGTATGATAATATGACGGTGAAGTTTGAGGTTTGGAGGAGAGCTCTGGATCTGGTGTTGTTAATTCTTCAAACGGACACTGAAATTGTCACAGGAATAAATAACGGACAAGGACAATACAGAGATTTTGTAATTCTTTAATATAAGGCCTCCAGTCAAACAGTTAGTCTTCGATTGTTAGCTAACAAGTTAGAAGCACACAACTTTATAAAATGTCTTTACTGAAAATAAGAGCCCAAATCGTATCCACCGTGACAATAGAAGAAGAGGCAGAATACCAGAAAAGCCTTCCCAGAAGAGTGGAGCTTACTGTAACAGCAAAGAGGAACTAAATCTATGAAAGTGTGATCAACAAAGACATATGGTTGTGATGGTCAGGTGTCAACATGCTTTTGGCCATACAGTGTCATTTTATAGTTTCATTTATGGTACATGCATATCTGAATCTTAATTTGTATTGAGTCTTTACAATAAAGTGCGGAAGGTAATGTGCAACAAGGCAATATGCCCTGTGATGTCCTGGTGTCCTGTCTAGTCTGTATTCTAAACATGATTTGTGATCTATGATGAAATCTCTGATGAAATCAGAGCCTTATTAAAGACTCTTTTTATTGTGATAAAAACCAAGAAAAAAAAAAACAAGTTTGGGATGTCCACAGGGCTTTAGTGTTGACTGTGAGTGTTTGAATGGTTGAATACTGTCTGTTCATTTATGAGTTCCTAGTGTTTCAGAGTGGAGTGTTTTATCACTTACCACCACTAGAGGGAGCACTTTTCTCATCGTGTTCAAAACCTGTTCAGAATCAGACTGTATTGGCCAAGTATCCTTGGTTATACAGATACCAAAAGTGCATGAAAAATACAATAAGAATAGTCTTATACACACACATTCTGTCTGTCCAGCACACACGGTCAGACATTCATCCCTGTAAACATTAGCATGTATAATTCACATTACGGGTTAATGGTGCAGTGCAATATAAAAACTACAGAAAATATATTAAAAGAAATAAAAGTAAATGTGAAAGTCCAGTGTATGCAGTGTTGTAAGTCATTATATAAGTGAAATAGGTGATTTGAAGATGTACCTGTTTTCGGTAGTGTTTAATTGTTCATGAATGAAATGGACTGTGGGGGAAAAGCGTCTCTGTAACCTTGTCAGACATAGTAATAATGTGTACATAGGGTTCAAATTTCAGATTTCTTTATAAATCACTAAATAGATACTTGTTCACGATCTCTATCTTATAACTGTGTGAACCTGTTAAAGAAAAGTGAATATCAGCAGAACCACAGATCTGTTTACACAGCATATTCTGTACCAAAGTTCACATTTAACCGCATGACAACATTCCAGTTACTGTTGATATTTTATCACCATGTGCTTTACAATATTCTGCTTTGTTGGTTTAGGCATTAAAAGGTTTTGGTTAGTTAAATGATTTTTTTAAATAGTGTGTATATATATGAGGGTGAGTCAAACGTTGTCGGCCGCACTATCTTATCAACCGTACTAGCTTCTGGTCTCTCCAGTCACTGCTGTGCAGGTTTGAAACTTGTTCCGTGAGTTTATTTGTGACTGCAGTGCGAGAAAAAATGGCTGCCCTACTTGTGATTTGCATGAAAGAAGAGCACTGAAAATGGTTCAGTAATAAACAGCTCGTTATAGTGAGACGCAGACTGAAGAGCTGAAGCCTAATCTTCAAACAAAAAACAGAGGATTGCTATCCCGGGTGTGGTGTTGAATACACGTCCGCACACGGCTGCCCTTACGGTCAACACTCGCCAAAAACTTTGTTTTGAGGTGTTAAAGTATCCTCCCTTTAGTCCAGATCTTGCCTCATCTCAGGACTATGACCTGTTTGGTCCCCTGAAAGAAGCACTAAGAGGATAAAGATTTGCGTCTGATAAAAAGATTTTTTGAGTTTTTGTTTTTTTTTTAAACCGTCTGTTAAAGAACAGTCTGTCTAACACACCAAAACACTGCTTTTAGGTAGGCAACAACAGTAACCAATAAAATGTGTTACTGTCTGTGTGCATGTTCACATGTTCTCCTTGTTTTGTTTGATCCTTCTAATGACCACATAAGCACACAGTTTGATGGAGTAACTATATAAAATTGCCCATAGGAATGAATTAATGTGGTAAAGTGTGTGTGCATGGTGCCTTGTGTTTGGACGGGTGCCACACAATCCAGGATGAATTCCTCAGTGAGTTTTTCCTGTCAACCATCACCTACTGATTGCTCATTAGGGATAAATGTACATTTATATGTCTATACAGATACATGTAAGGTTGCTTTGTGACAATGTCTATATTATAATATGTTCCAATATTTTTTATAAATAACAAATTTTAATTGAATAGTCTCTGTGTCCACTGCAGCTGCATTTGACCAGGATAAAGTGTATTGACAAAGGGTCAGAACTGAGTTGGTCTTGTGGGTTGGTCTTGGACTAGCTTTATTGACAATTTGGCTTTTTAGGGTCTTCAGTGTGTTGACCTTTGAGGATGGTGTTTGTTTGGATGTAGGATTGTTTTGGGATTGTTTTTGTTTCATTATACAAATCTGGTAACTGTGCTAGAGTGCAAACTCTTTGCACAGACAGACAGACAGACAGACAGACAGACAGACAGACAGATAGATAGATAGATTTTGGAATGGTGTGTTAGACAGTGGTTTACGATCATCATCACTATCATCAAAACCCTTAGGTACTCTTTCAGAAGAAGGAATCTGGTAGCTTGTGGTGGTCCCGTGCCTTGCTAAGACATGTTTTGTCTCCCTTAAATTTGACACCCATCTGCATACACTTATAAGCAACTATCTACTACACCACACTGATCACTACACTGTATGCCCAACTACTGGACATTGCATTATGTACACTTACTGTTTACTGGACACCAAATACTGAACCACTCTACATATTTATTCTGCACATTATTATAATTATTAGAATTAATAATTAGAATAATTGTTAGAATTATTAGAATTGTACATATAGCAATATTCCATACTGTATAGATTTATATTTTGGACAACTCAGTCATTCACTTAACATATCTCTATATACTCACATATAGGGTCAAAAATTATCTGCACTCAGGTTATATTAAAACTCAGAACAACTTACGAAGAGCACAAACAAAAACATCTTTAACTGCCAAAAGTTGACCCTCAGCTGGGAAAGTGAATTTTCTGGGATTTTCAAGGGCCAGTTTCGGAACATATCAGGAAAATGGTTGAAGAATCAACAGTGCCCATTACAGTGAGATCCTCACTAAAGGTTATAATAAAGATTATGTCTTTTCTGAAAGTTGATAATGAAATATCTGTATATAATTGATCTACACACACATACAGACGCAATACACACTAGTGAACACACACTGCAGGCCAGTGAGCACACGTGCCCAGGGTGAGAGGGGCAGCACCTGTCTGCAGCACCTGGGGAGCAGTTGGTGGTTAGCTCAAGGGCACTTCGGTCTTGTCTTGTCGGTCGCAGGGCTCGAACCTGGTACCTTATGGTGTCAAGGCTGGTTCTTTAACCGCAAGCTGCCCTTAATTATAATTATGTTAGCACGTTTCTGACTGCATGTGGTTGCCTTGTTCTTGTATTTAACAATGAATCTATGTAAGTATTATGAAATTTGTTTCAGAAGCTTGCCATTTTGGGGGGAGGGGTGACGTCATCGCCATGCGCCGCCCGCCCGCCCGCTCGTCTTGCTCTCCGGCTGTGTGGACACAAACAGAAGACAAGCAGAGTAAGACACAGAGAGACAAACACACACACACACACAGAGAGAGAGAGAGAGAGAGAGAGAGAGGGAAGTGTGTATGTTTGTGAGAGTGTGTGTTGTGGCATGGTTATCTCTGCTGATTTAGAGTTGAACTAATGTAAAAGGGAGTCAGAGTAGGCGGCTGAAAGGGGAATTTTATCCGTTATTAGGATGTGGATCAGTCCGGAGGAGGTGTTGCTCGCTAACGCGCTGTGGGTGAGTGAGAGGGCCAATCCCTTCTTCATCCTGCAGCGGAGGAAGGGACACGGCAAAGGAGGAGGCATCACCGGTAAACACTCGGCCTTTTCCCCTCTCTCTCTCTCTCTCTCTCACACACACACACTTTATTTCTACATTGTATATCACTATATCTCTGTTACATCTCTCCAACCTTACAGGCAGACCTGTTTATTAGTTACACACACACACACACACACACACACACACTCTTATATAATCACTCCGAAAACGACCACTCGATATTAAATTTAAACTATGAAACATTCCCCAACACACCAGGTGATCTAGCACTGACACACACACTGCTGTTAGCTCGTACTGAGCTAGCTAAGCTAAGCTAGGTTTGTTTTGGTTTGGTTTGTTAGCTGATGCTGACGTGGTCTTGGTGAACTCAGGTCTCTAAACTTGTCTTACTTTTAATAAAATTGTACTTGGTGTATATTCTGGCAGGCTACACCACTTTATAAGATGTCTCTACTATATAAAAAAATATTTTTTGACATACTAAGGATAACACCTCTGTGCTAACTGCAGCTAGCCAACCTTAAAAGGGAAAAAACTGTCCCAGGCTTGTGTAATATTACTCATATATAACAAAATAAAGGAGTGTTATTTTATTATTTACTCATGTCAGAGTGAAGCACGACATATAAATGTATACATGTGTATAGAAATGTCTGCAATAGATTCATTTCTATATTGCTGAAATGTATAAAATATGCAAATAAGGCCATATAGACTGATTAGCATTTTCACATGATGTGTGTATTGTGTCTCTGATTTTCTTTGTGTTAGTACACACATTTTAAAATGGTTTATTCATCAAATTTTAAGTAAAACAGTACCAAACAAATCCTCAGGTTTTTACACCATGTCCAACAAATGCACACTTTTTTATTCAAAGTGTAAAAACTAGTACAGATGTTAGGAGAGCTCCTGGTGAGTGTACATCTGGTTGAAGTGTATTCATCAGCATGTGTTCCTACTCGGACAGCTGAAACACGACACCACGTGATCACATTTTTGTAATCAGTCAATAAATGTGTCATCAGAAACCACTAGATTTATTTAGTACCATAATTTATTACATAAAGTAAAGTAAATAATGTTACGTTATTGGATATTCCGAAAGTATGTACTTAATATTGACGATGAAAACAGTATAAAGTAAAAGTGACTCATTGACCACTGTGCTTGTACAGACAAAGAAATTAGACCTTCGCATTCAACCCATCCGTGCAGTGAAACACACACACACTAGGGTGCAGTGAACACACTTGTCCAGAGCTGAGGGCAAGTTAGGTTAGTTCCCTTGCTGAAAGGTGTTGAGTTGTTTCGTGCTGGTATGGGATCAGCATTTCCCTAGGCTGGTTTCCTAACCACAAGCCTATGGCTGCCCCAACAGTGTGATTAAAAAAAGTGTATGAGTTTAAAAAGTTTAAGTAAATGAGTTTAAGCGTAATGTATTAGTGTGTATTGGTCAGCGACTCAGTCTGAACAGAGACTGTCAGTAACCATTAAAAATTGAGCATGAAGACTAAACGCAGAAGAATACATAAAGTAAAATAGCAAAGTGTTCATGCGTGCAATCACCTGCAACAGAGGAGGATATGTTAATTAAGTTAACAAAAAATAGCACTTGCACAAACATGTTAGGTAAATATCAAACCAGCTGCAAACGTTTTCTACTACTACTTGGTGTATGAAGCTGAAGTTGGCTTCCTGTTAGGAATTTAATTAAAGTAGTGCAGCAGCTACATTCTGCAGCACCCTTTAAGGTGGAACGTAACCTCGGACATAGGTTAATCTAAAAAAACGTGCTGAGCTACCCCCTTCAGCTCTGTAGTTGGTATAGACCATACTGACTACATCTTCCCACCCACAACCTCACACAAAGGCGTTTTTCACATGTTTTCTCATTTTGGTTTAGTGAAAATGGTGGTGCAAACAATGACCGTAGCAAGCTCTTGTACTTCCATGTTTAAGCTGCATCTCCTAGGTAGCTCAATAAATGTGTGTTTTGGGGCGTGTTTGGTTCAGCAAAAGGTTGAAGTCTGTTTTTTTTTTTTTCTTTTTAAAGTTGCTTAGTTCCAGCCAGTTAAAAATATTTGTAGCAATTTTAGCTGCGGTGTTTATTTATTACTCAATTCCTCTGAGTTACTTTGAGTCATCTCTGGGTTGATGAATCTCAAAATAGAGGTATGAAAGAAATTAATGGTAACCAAAACCTGGAAATGAACTCTTGGTCAAACATCACAGTTATTGCCTGATGTTAGCTTGTAGACACCCACAACCTGTTACATAACATTAAATCTATTGTTCTCTGAAATACGACAGCATCATATGACACAACTAGGAAAGCTTTTGTAACAATATGAATGTCACGCTGTAAAATTAAATTGCATCAGAACATACCATGGCCATTTGGCAGATATGGAACAACTCTGTGTGATATAGGCACACAAAACATGGTGGCTTTTAAGCATTGATATTTGTACAGAACAGTGAAGACATCCTATTGGTCTGCTGTGTTGGTTTTCAGAATTTTTAATTTAATCTGGAAATTGGTGTACTGACTGGAAGGAGAGCGGGAGGGTGGTGCTGGCTATAGTATATAAGATTCCTGTGACTTACACATAAGTAGGCCATTCATTCAGACATCTGAGTCAGTCAGAAAAAATAAGCAGAATGGCTGAGTTTGGATAAGTGAAGTAGGAAAAATAAGGGTTATTGACGGAGGCATTGAACTTTCCACACTTTGTAACACTGTTTATCTTCATAGAGCAGTAGGAGATAACAGCTTGGTGTAACTTTGAGGAATTTAACATGATCTTTTTTACTTTTTTTTCTCCTTTTTGCCCTTTCCTCAGGTCTTCTGGTTGGGACACTAGACGTTGTGCTAGACTCCAGTGCCCGTGTAGCTCCATATCGGATCCTTCACCAGGCAGGAGACTCGCAGCTGTTCTGGAGCATTGCCTGTGGTCAGTAATCAGTCTTTGTCGTTCAGAAGCAGTCACAGACATTAGCAGTTTGAGCGGCTTAACCAATGTTTTTTTTCCTGCATGTATACTTTACATGTATACTGTAGTCAAACCAAAAGAAATCGTGATTTTCTTTTTTCATTCAAAATATGCTAATTTCTTTGATTCGCATCAAGCATGGTACCTCTACACTACAAGGCTGCATCAGTCGATATTTATAGAGCTCTATCAATTTGGACGAGATGAAGATGTCTTTAAAAGCCTCATTCAACCTCTTAGCCATGGCTGAACAGTCGATAATTCTTGGATCTGACACTAATTTGGCTGTTGTGTTTAGGGACTGTGCTACACTTGCGCTCTCTGACTTGGCCATTGTAAGTTGTTATGAATTACTGTGAGCTCTTATATGAGCTGGAGTTTTTATATATATATATACATATATAAAAAAAACATGGATGCCCAGTAATGTTGCCTCTTTTTTTACATTTGTATAGTTAAGAAAAGATGCTTATAGTCTCATTTTTATCACAATTGGGATTGTTACTGATGTATCCTGCGTGTTATGTAGCTGGTGTCATGATGTAACAAGTTAAAAAGATAAGTTGAAGCCATCATGTGGCCAAAATTGACAAATTTCTGTTATCAATTAGCATTGCTGATAATTATTGCATGTCTCTACGTCATCAGGCTCATCTCGCAAGGAGATAACAGAACACTGGGAATGGCTGGAGGCTAATTTACTGCAGACGCTCTCCATTTTTGACAACGATGAAGACATCACTACTTTTGTCAAGGGCAAGATACAGGTGAGCTCCCAGCGAATGTTGTTCACATTGCTCTGGCTCAGCTTCAGGCTTATATACCTGGGAGCTCTAGTAAGAAACCTGTTTGTGAGCAGGGCATCATTGCTGAGGAGAACAAGAGCCGCCAGGCCCAAGAAGACGAGGATTGTGGGAAGTTTCGGGAGGCGGAACTGAAGATGCGGAAGCTGTTTGGGATGCCGGAGGAGGAGAAGCTGGTGAACTATTACTCGTGTAGCTACTGGAAGGGTAGAGTGCCACGTCAGGGCTGGCTCTATCTCTCTGTCAATCACCTGTGCTTCTACTCATTCCTGCTTGGAAAAGAGGGTAAGTTAGCAAGAGAGGGGAGGAACAAATGAGGAAAGAAACTGCAGAAGAAAAAGCATTCACTGAATGACTAAATGTTATTTATTTTTAAAGGTATGCGTGATTTAAGGCCCTCGGCAAATGATTTCTGCATGGTGTAAAAATGCAATATATATATATTTTTTCTTCTGCATCTTTAGTGACATTGATAGTGCAGTGGACGGATGTGACTCAGTTAGATAAGAACGCCACGCTGTTATTCCCTGAGAGTGTGCGTGTGAGCACTCGGGACACAGAGCACTACTTCTCCATGTTCCTCAACATCAACGACACATTTAAACTGATGGAGCAGCTGGCTAACATTGCCATGAGGCAGCTGCTGGATAATGAGGGATTCTCTGCAGACCACTCTCTCCCCAAACCTTGCAAGACACTCAAAAATGTTTCTGCGCTCAAAAGGTGAGAGTTTTCCAAAAACTAGCATGCAAACAAATATTGCTAAAAATAAAACACAATGTCTGAACACTGGCTTGAGGGGTAGATAGTTGTATTTGTCATGTTTTTTTAGGGATCTGGATGCACGAGCGAAAAACGAGCGATACCGAGCTCTGTTCCGCCTGACGAAGGATGAACGGCTAGACGGTCACACCGACTGTACTCTGTGGACGCCCTTCACTAAGATGCATGTGGTTGGACAGATGTTTGTCTCTAACAACTACATCTGTTTTGCCAGCAGAGAGGAGGACCTGTGTCAACTTATCATACCACTTAGAGAAGTAAGTCACTGTTAGGCCAAACACATTTATCCAAGAACGGTTTTACTGTGCTCATGCATATTTATTTTATACATTGTCAGTTTTTCAGACATACTTTAAAACTTTACTAAACATGTTTTGATTTACACACACACTTTATTATAATCTGTGAATTACCATAAACATGTCTCGGACAAGGAAAAAAACACTAACAGCAATTCAACATTTTACAATATCAGTTTTTTCTTCCTGTTTACGTCCTCCCTCTGTCTCTCCCTCTGTCTCTCCCTCTGTCTCTCCCTCTGTCTCTCCCTCTGTCTCTCCCTCTGTCTCTCCCTCTGTCTCTCTCTCTGTCTCTCTCTCTGTCTCTCTCTTTCTCTTTTTCTCTCAAGGTTTCTATAGTAGAGAAAGCTGACAGCAGCAGTGTTTTGCCTAGTCCGCTCTCCATCAGCACTAAAAACAAGATGACCTTCCTGTTTGCCAACCTCAAAGATCGTGACTTCCTTGTTCAGCGCATCTCCGACTTCCTGCAACGAACGCCTGAACAGCTCTGTAGCATGACTGGACATTCTGTGAGTCAGTTAAACAACAAATAGAGAAGTCTTGCTTAAAGGCTTCTTAAACCCTGTGACAAGAGTCTGTCCTCTGGTTCTGGTTAAAAATGTCAACGTTGACTATTTTAAATGTTTTATTTAAACTGTACAGCAATATGCTTATTTCACTTTTAACACTTTTTACAGGAAAGTCCAAGTCCCAGCACTCCGACATCCCTCCCTCCAACACCGCCTGTGATAGGGTCAAGTGAGGATCGCTACTACAGCTCCAGCCTCCCCACGGCCAAGCAGGGTCTGCTCCACATTTACCAGAAGGGCCGTCCTGAAGACCTGGGACCCAAAGCGGTTAGCTATTTTTAGGTTACATACACACACAAACACACACAAACACACACATTTACACATTTGTGCTATTTCAAATACAGCATTTATCTCCTTGTAAATGAATATTAGTAGTTAAGCTGAAACTGTAACAAACTATAATTACTAAACAGATTCAAACATTTGTTAACACAACACTGGTACACTTAGTAAAACCTTTTATTCAGTCAGCTTGCATCTCTCTGTTCAACATGGCAACAAATTATTAATATGCAGGGTGTGGTGTCGGTAGTCTATAGGTTAAGAATACAAATAAATATTTGTGCATTCGAAATCAGCAGGTTTTTGAAAAATAAAACCTCACATTTTTTGACCAGTCTTGCCTCTTAGTACCTGATTAAAGTCCTGATCTCACAAACACGATTTTGTGTTTTTGCTGTCAAGAGAAACAGTAGTTCTGTTGTATTCGATGAGCGTCATGAACCCAGCTCATATCTCATCACACAGGATGCTGAAGGGACTTTTAAATGCCGTGTTCTCTGATAAAGTGCACGCTGTGTGTGACGTGTGGCAAAACATAAATTAGGCCATTAAACACCAAGATGGATATTACCTAATAAGATATAACATTAAACATGCATGCACTCTTGTAAGCTGTGGGGCTTTTCCACTTTAGATGCCACTAATGACTCTCAGATATTTCGCTGAACAGAGGCCAGATGAGATTCTCAGTAAGATACAGAAATAGAGAGCTTAATGGTCAGCTGCTACAGCTAATTCAAAATGCTATACCAGAGACACACCAGTTTTTATTTCAGCAACATCTGGTTACTGAAGTGTTTTTGTTGCATAAGATACAATATTTGATTTCTTTATTTAAACTCTCCTCTTATTGATTGTCATTTAGACAAAAGAGAAAATGAAAGAAGAATCCTGGAATATCCATTTCTTTGAGTTTGGACGAGGTGTGTGCATGTACCGCACGTCTAAGACAAGGGACCTGGTTTTGAAAGGGATTCCTGAGAGTCTGAGAGGAGAGCTGTGGCTGCTGTTTTCAGGTAACTACCTAACCTTAACACCAGGGGGCACTTTCCTTTTTTACTTTTATTTTTTTAAAAGAATAGTGATAAGATTTTTTTTTAACCATTCTGACTAGTTAACACATGCCTAGGCAAGCTTCTGTATATGTGATGGGTCATTGTTATATCTGAAATCGTGCACTGGGGTTAAACTGGTCCAACTTGTGATTCATACATAAATTCAAGCTTTGAAGCCTGCATGAAAAACAAGGCCTCTAATGCCCTGCTATTTATTCATGCCACTCTAAGGGTGATTAACAGAGTGTCATGGTAACCACCACATTCAATGATGCCCTGAATGTGTGAGCACATGACTTACTGTAATGAAATCCGAAATGCTTGCGTAATCTCACCAGGCTTGTGGATGAGGTGGACGAGTCGCTCACTGTTTAGTCATCCAGTTTGCAGCTGCTGTGTGATGTCATGTGTCATATTCCTAAAACGTTCCTTTTTTTGTCATGTAAAAAAAAAATTATGGCTATTTTGTTTTTTTTATTTTGTCATGGATGTACTATTTTATATATAGTATGAGCATATTTAAGATCTCTTCAACACCTGGTTAGGCTTAATCCCAAAACCATTTCCTTTTTATATGCTCACTACACAGGGTATGCCGTAATCGTACTGTAGAAAACAGTGTCTTCAAGAGTCTCTTAGAAATGAACTATTTGAGTGTTCTATCACATTCAGTTCAACTGCATTCTTTGCTTTTATTTCTGATTCAAACCCTGATACAAGATTAATGTTTAAAAAGTAAAAAAAGAAATAATTAGCACAGGTACAAAGCAGTGACAAATCAAATGGGAGATAAAAAACTTGTGTCTTATTTAGGTATCGGGTCATTTATTAAGGTGGTCTTTAAAATGTAAGAACAGAGCACATGTGTTATTAGACATCATGTGCACCAAGTGTGAGTGTTTAAATTCATGTTTATTTTATTCAGAATAGTTATTGATGTAGTCAGTCCTAGGTGCTCTATTAGAAATGTTGTCATGCCACTGAGCCTATTTCTTTTTTACGGTTAATGAAATTGCTATGATGTGATCTAATGGCATGTGAGTCAATCTGATAGCACTATAATTAAATCCTGAATAAGAGATATTTGCCTTAAAAAGCATTAATTAGAAAATGCTTTGCTTTTTGTGAATTTTTAGGGTAATGTTTTTGTTTTTATTTTATAGACATTTAGTTTGTGTCTTAAACTTCCTGGACAAAAAATAAGTCCTGTCTATCATAGCAGTGACAGACTTTATGGTGTCAGTCGTTTGTTTATCTAAATCAAAGAATTTAGCTATTGGGTAGGTCTGTGTTTCATGTCCAGGAAGAACACAACACTGACACTCCTGCATTCCTAGATGGGGACTGTAGGATGCATAGGACAAAAATCTGTGTGTTACTTGTTGCCTGATAAAACACTGACTGGCCTGAAAAATCAGTGGCCCTTCAGGCAGGTGTGCGGAATTGTTTGGATTAGCAGGTGAATCAGTAAACGTGCTGAATTGCACACATTCAGAGAAAAAGTGGGCCAAATTGACACTGGTGCTATCTTAACCATGTCTGAATTTGTACTGTACAGTAATTGGGTCTGAAATTTGGGTCAGCAATGTAACTGATATAGTTCATGCCTCTTCTTCTCTCCTCAGGTGCTCAGAATGAGATGGTGACTCACCCAGGTTACTATGCGGAGATGGTGGAGCAGGCCATGGGCAGGTGTACATTAGCTACAGAGGAGATTGAGAGAGACTTACATCGCTCTATGCCTGAGCACCATGCTTTTCAGAATGAGATGGGCATCGCTGCCCTCCGACGGGTACTCACTGCATATGCATACCGCAACCCAGGCATTGGTTACTGTCAGGTACGCACACACAGAACATAAAACAGTACACATTCAGTGCAACATGTTTGCATGGTTTGCACAGTGTGCTTAAAATACTTGACCTTAAATGTAGTTTACAGAAAACATAATTTATGATTTTTATATATTTTAGACGAATGCATGTTTTTGTTGTTATTAATTTATATTTAAACGGAGATCTGATATAATACTTTTGAAAATAAACAAATAAGTGCTTTAAAAGTCTGATTTTTATTTATAATATTAACATCTATATTATCGATGATGCTGAAGGGTATGCTAAATCAAATAACACAAAATAAAACCATATGGTGACTGTTTTCTATAGGCCATGAATATAGTAACGTCAGTATTGCTGCTCTACTGTACTGAAGAGGAGGCTTTCTGGTTGCTGGTGGCTTTGTGTGAACGGATGCTGCCTGATTATTACAACACCAGAGTTGTAGGTCAGTCACACCAACTTTCATTCTGTATTTAACTAATATTTTTGCCCATTTATCTGTGGGTTTTACATGATGTGGCGAAAGGTTTATGGACACCTGACCGTGATACCCGTATATGCTTGTTGAACACCGCATTCCAAATTTGTTTCCCCTTTGCTATTGTTCTAACCACCACTTTTCTGGGAAGTCTTTTGGAGTGTGGTTGTGGTAATTTAGTGATCATTTAGCCACAAGAGCATTAGTGAGATCAGGACTGATGTTAGGCAAGGTGGCCTGGGGTGTACTTTGCCTTTTTAGTTCATCCCACAGGTGTTCAGTGGTGTGGAGGTCAGGGTTCTGTACAGGCCACTTAAGTTCTGTTACTCCAGCTTTGGCAAACCATGTGTTCATGGTGCTCACATTGAGGTATAGTCATGGTGGAGTAGATAAGGTCCTCTTAGTTCTAGTGAGTCTTAACATATGAAGACATTCTATATAGTTGTGTGCTTTTCGGCAACGGTTTGAGCAAGGTGTCCATCAGGTGTCCATAAACCTTGTACGTATATATCTTGGCAGGTGCACTGGTGGATCAGGGTGTGTTTGAGGAGCTGACACGGGAGTGTTTGCCAATGCTGTATGAGCACATGCAAGACCTGGGCGTGATCTCCACCATCTCCTTGTCCTGGTTCCTCACACTCTTCCTGTCCGTCATGCCATTCGACAGCGCCGTGTTGCTGGTGGACTGCTTTTTCTACGAGGGAATCAAAGTTATCTTTCAGGTTAGAGCATCCAGATCAGACCGTCGTATGTATAAAATGATTGTCTGTACCGCAGACTTCTAAATGCACCAAAGTGGATTATATTATCTATCACAGTAGGATGTCCACATAGCTGTTTTTAAAGTGTTTAAGGTCTCATTTATTTTAAGTCTATCAAGCTACATACTTTCATAACTGTTTGGCGTGTGGACCGTTAGTGTTGCTTCATGTATAAAAAAATATTTTAATAATTTCTTGTCACTTGTAATATACCTTTTTACATATTTCTACATTTGATTAATTTTGTAATTAAAAATAAACAAATATTAAGTTGCTTTGCAGTTTCCAACAGCTGGAGTATTTTTTTTTTCGGTGGCTAAATATTAAATACTATTTTAATGGCCGTATTGAGCACTATATGTGTCTGCTACAATATTTAACCATGTCCTATTTAGTGAGCATATATAGAGAATAGGATGCGTATTGATATTCTGCCTTAATGTGTTTCAGGAGGCCTAAACTAACTAACTAAATAAAACAGAATACATTATTATTACTTAAAAATGTGGAAGATGCTGAATTAAAAAATATATAAAATTAAACTAGTTATCGACATTAAGAAAAGAGGTGGGCAAATAAATAAAATATGGCTAATACGTTTTATCGAATACATTTATGTGATAAATTTGCATAAAATAAACTCAAAGTCTCATTAATATTAATTTAATACGCAGAAGTATGTAAATGTTTGAATGCAATTTTTAAATGAGTTTGAGAGCCAGAGACTGATGCCCCGTTTTTTGGGGGTTTTTTTTTAGGTGTCACTGGCTGTGCTACATGCTAACATGGAGAAGTTGTTGAACTGCACAGATGAGGGAGAGGCCATGACCATACTCGGAAGGTCTGTCTGGGGACAAAGGGCAGAATTTAGTTGTCATGCCTAAATATATCTTGAATGTGTTAAACCCAGCCAGTGTAACTCATGCAAGGACAGAAAACTGTATATTTCATATCAGCACTAGATAAATAAAATTAAATTAAAAATTCCTTTCTCCCTCAGGTATCTGGATAATGTTGTGAACAAACAGACGGTGTCTCCTCCCATTCCCCACCTACATGCCCTGTTAACCAGCGGAGATGAGCCACCACCTGAGATTGACGTATTTGATCTCATTAAGACGTCGTATGAGGTGAGAAAGAAAGAAACTGAAATCACACAGATTTATGCATATTTATACCTCACTGCAAATCAATATATAAATAAATAAAATAATTTTAAAACTTATTTTCTTTTCTGTTTGCTGTGTCTCTCTTGGTTGTTTTTTTTTTCCATCCGTAGAAGTTTGGAAGTCTACGTGCTGATGTCATCGAGCAGATGAGGTTCAAACAGCGGTTAAAGGTCATACAGTCTTTAGAGGACACAGCTAAGAGGAGTGTGGTGAGTATCTGCTATTTTTTTAGCTGTAAATCCAGTTCATGTGTACATTTATAATCGTGTAAATCTTCTGTTGCGTGTGCATTCAGGTGAGGGCCATTATGACAGACTCAGCCTTTAGTATTGAAGAGCTGGAGGAGCTGTATGTTTTGTTCAAGGTAAGAACATTGGTCCCTTCAGGTCAATGTGTGTGCATCCATGCATTTGTAACTCTTATAAACTGGCATCTCTGTATGAAGGAAGCATATTATGTGCCCGGCCCAGCCTGTCTGCTTACATCCCTCATGACCACCAGAGGGCCTCCAAGAGCACTTGACATGTCCCAGAAGAGGGCTTGAAATATTTATTTGCTTTGTGATGTCAGGGATAATAAAAAAACACAATATTATGATAAAGTGTTGGCTTTTAATACAACTGGTTAAATCAGTTCCTGTTGGCGCTGTTGTCCGTTTGTTACGTTTGCATTTATTTTCATATAAAAAGAAACAAAACTGATGAAGGGGATGTTTATCTAAGTCATTTTATTTTTTAAATTGTAGTTGATTGTTGTTCTGCAAATCTTAGAAAAAAAGTGGTAAACTTGTTTACAGTTAATGCAATAATGCTGTAAATTTTTCAATAAATGCATTGTTCTTGTTAATTTTTACTACTCTACATTCAGTATGCCACCTAGTATTGCAACCCTTTGGATATTAAAGTTAACCTTTTGATTTACATATCACCACTGATAATGTATAGCTTGGGTGGGTGTGAGAATAGTAGTCAATACTATTGGCAGCACTAATTCACTTTACAGTCCCATCAAGTTCTGGGCTGGTCTTGCCACATGCTGTGTATTCTGCCTTAGGCAGAATAGATGATTTTTAGAAATACCATATTTTTAATATCATATTTTAGAAGGATGATGAATTTCAGAGATCAGTGTTGTAAATTTTGTTGACTAGAGAAGCATCTCAGCATGCACAAAAGATGGGCACAGACTCACCCAAACTTAACAGATGAAGACTAGGATTTTTTTCCCCCCATTTTTTCCTCAGATTGTTCCCCATTCTGCTGTTTCATGTAAACTTCAACTGAAACTCTTGACCTGTGTCTGTGTGATTTTATGCAATATGCTGCTGCCACATGACGACTAGGAGACCGGTTATAGCAATGTTTACAATCCAGATGCAGTATGTAGACACTAGGGGGCTCAGTAGAAGTCTACCCAGTTAACACTGCATAACCTGATGTCCCCCTTTCCCTTTTAAATCCAAACATCCTTCCGATTTGCCTCTTCTCCAGGCCAAGCACATCATGAGCTGCTATTGGGGGGCGAGTAGCTCTGCTGCAGAACGCCATGACCCAAGTTTGCCCTATCTGGAGCAGTACCGGATCGACTGTGGGCAGTTCATACAGCTCTTCTCAGCCTTGGCACCTTGGAGCTGTGGCATGCACACTTCCACACTCGCTGCCCGTTTATTTCGGCTGCTTGACCACAACAAAGACTCACTCATCAATTTTAAAGAGTTTGTCACAGGCCTGAGTAAGTGCGGGACTCACATCCATTATATTATTATTAGTTATGTCTAATTATATTATTATCATTATTATGTAATGGTAATTAACATTACCATTCGACTAAAATGGTACAAATCTTCTAATTGTAAAATGAAACCTATCCATACTTTCTGAATCGCAAGAAACATTTTTTGCCCTCCAGCAAGTGCTATTAATAGCCTCTAAACACCAGCAGCATAAATAATTTGACTCCTGTAAGATTTGTAGTCTGGAAAATAGATTAATAAATTAAACTGTGTATAATACTGTGTTAAAACCCTGAATTAAACAGGGTAAACAAATGGTTAACAGTTAGTTCCTTACCATAGGATAGTTAACAGGGTTCTTACTAACTGTTTTCGAAATTCTGAATGTGGTGGTCAAATATTTTCTCGGTCCAACAGGAAGATCCGATTTGATCACATGAACAAGCATGATTTACTGCTGTCTCTGAATAAACACTGTGTTTATTTTCTCCATCTCAGGTGGGATGTATCATGGTGATATGACTGAGAAATTGAAGCTTCTATATAAACTTCATCTGCCTCCAGGTACCAACACTCGCACAACAAACAATAAAACTGTTTATTAGATAGCTGTAGA
>JAOVVF010000010.1:6718187-6732552 GCA_028565595.1 Duopalatinus emarginatus | reverse complement strand
CTTCAAAGCAAGATGAGTGACATTCAGATCATTTGCAGACCTGTATTCTTAAACAAATACTATTTTAATTTAACTGAGTATTTTAATATTAGCTTCAGTATAGTTTTGAACTTTATCCATTCTGCCTGAATGCGACAATACAACACTTCCAAAAAGCACCATAAAAGACTAAACGTGTTTCTGACTGCGTACTTCACTCCACGTGTCTATTTTTTAACTGGGGTTGGAATGTATGCTTAAAGGTGTCACAAACATCTGCTTAAATGTGTGCTGGCTTTTTAGAAAGTAGAGCAAAGCATGTTTCTAGCATATGTGTGTATGTGTGTATGTGTGTGTGTGGGGGGGGGGCACAGAAAGATTGTGTGGGTGTGAAAGAAAGTGAGTGCAAGTTTTGTGTGCATGTTTTATCTCCTGCTTGTGTTTAGTTCTCGTGGAGACATTTGGTTGGTCGCCATAAACCTTTTTTTCTGTTTTCTCCCCTGATTTCTCTTGCACGTTTGATCACCTGCTATTTACCACCAACCAGGCAGCTTGTCCCTCACATATCAACTACAAACCAGGGAAAATAGCCTTTTTCTTTATGACCAAGCAGACACACACACAACTGGTTATTGTCACTGTGCAAAAGACAGCTTGGTGAATTTGGCCAGAGACATCTGTGGCATGTTTCTGATTTGAGCTTGTCGTCTCCCAAGTGAAAGTTTTTCCATTGCACCACTTGAGAGCTCAAAAATAGATAAATAAAAACTTTTAAAACAAAAAATCCTTTGGGTTACTCAGGATAGCGTTAGATTTAGGCATGGTGTTAATGAACTAATGTAATCATGGTCTGGTTGTTGTGGCATGTGTGAGTCTGCTTACCTCCACAGATTTTCCTCTTCGTTTGGCCGAAAACTCTCTGTAAATACAAACAGAACACATCTTTTTAAAGCTGCATGCCAGTTTAAGTACATACATCTACATTTTTCACTCTGAATCCGTTTCTCAATTTTTTTAATGAGTCCACATCAATTAGTCTGTGCTTAAAGCATTAACAAAATCGATAGGGCAGCTAGAACTAGTCAAGCTCTAATGACTTGCTGATAATGCATTCCTGCAGTTACAACCTGTGACAGATTTATGAGCAAATGAAGACTGCTACATATCGTTTAAATGTATAAAATGACATGTGGTTGGTTTTTACACTGTTTTCACAGTTAAGTGCTCAGGATGTGGTCTAACAGTAACTAACCATGCCACAGTTTGACCAAGGCTTACTTTCTTTTCTCTCTCTCTCTCTCTCTCTCTCTCTCTTTCTCTCTCTCTCCAATCACACAGAATTTGTGAAGTCATTACTGTTTTTTGTGTGTTTTCTCATAGCTGGGTGTCAGCTCGTCCTCCGGCTCCTCTGGGTCCTCAGGCACCAAGCAGCTCCTTTGAGAGAACAGCACAAAGCAACACACTTGTGGTATGCAAAGGCAGAAATGCATATACATGTTGGAATAGTTAGCTTAAAAATAAGATGTAGTTCAGGAGATTTAGGTATATGATTTCTCTATCAAACGTATATAGTGTTTAAAAATATTAATATGGTGTAAATAAGCAAATATAAAAAACATAAACAACAAGAACTGTAAGATACTGGCCTGCCCCAATCCCTCCATCTTTTTTATCAGGAGGACAGCACATCAAGGGGTTCTGTGTGTCTCAGGATGTAAATCTACTTTACAATGTATTGCTAATGACTGAAGTGAACTAATAAGTAATGCACTTCATCACCATCACCACTCAGGATCACCTGTACAGCTGTGCATTGCATACAATTATCATGCAGATAAAAGTCAAACTCTAAAACACTAAAACAGACAATTGATTATTGGAAATTGACCAGGCGATATTTTTCTTTTCCGATAATTTCCACTAATGT
Source organism: Duopalatinus emarginatus (assembly GCA_028565595.1). Lineage (NCBI taxonomy): Eukaryota > Metazoa > Chordata > Actinopteri > Siluriformes > Pimelodidae > Duopalatinus > Duopalatinus emarginatus. Next base: position 6,730,646 of record JAOVVF010000010.1, on the reverse strand, counting down.
TGGTGAGCCTGTGTTTTGACATACTTATAAAGAGTGGTTATCTGAGATCCTGCAGCCTTTCTGACTTCTTAAAGCAGTCTGATCATTCTCCTCTGACTGTCTTTTTTTTTTTTGCACCTTTCAGTGTAAAGTTTAAATACCATCATGTGTGAACATTCAAGGAGATCTGCATTTTCTAAAACCAAGTCTGATACCAACAACCACACCATGGTCAAAGTCACTGAGAGCACATTTTCTGTGATGTTTGGTGTGAATATTAACTGAAGCACTTGAACTGTATCAGCATGATTCTCTGATCGCAATACTGCTAGATGTTTGATAATTGCATCAATAGATGGGGTAAACATATTCCTGTCTAAGTGTATATTGTAAAACTAATATATTTGTTACTGTATTGTTATTATATTAATAAATGGTTATCAGAACATAAAGGACTTGGGGAAATTCAGCGTTGGCTCTGACCTCAGGCGGCCGATAGGGTGCTGGCTACAGGTGAAGTGCTCAGGGATGTTGTTTTTGAACAGGCGCGTTGAAATTCCTCTCCACTTCATGCAGTCCTCACACTGAATCCATGACACGCCCCTGAGGAAGAGAACAAGTGTGCTGCTTTTCATTCTAATAACTGATCTACCGTTCTCGTTTTATCGCTAGAGCATGATCCCGGCGAACTAAGTTAAAAGCTGGCTAATCTGCCACCATCAGATATCATTTGAACTGACGCTGATGAATGCAATCACATGCTCCTCATTCATGGGCTTGTCTGTTTCCTCACGTACTGATTTATTTGTATATTTCAGTCTAATGGTGTTTGTGTTTAACATTTAAATCCCCAGTCAATTAGCATAACTTAGGATGGTTAGATTTGAGACCATGGACTTTCTTCATCCATGGATTTAGGTGGAATAAACCTAGAATAATTGTAATAAAGAACCAGGATTAATGTTTAACATGCTGTACAACCCTGTTCCACCTGACCCAGACAGATCCGTTCCAACATTACAGGTCAACTAATGGTAATGATAACTGGTTTGTTATCAGATGAGCAAAGAAGAAATCTAATTTTGTTCATCTTTGGGCAATGAACATCAAGGAATATCATCACATGTGCTTCACTGAGTCCTGTACAACCTTCTGCTGTCTCTACGAGCTGAACTACTGATAAGGTTCCTGCTCATTCTTCCGGTTTCGAGTCTCAACTCAACTGCAGATTGAACTGTTTCCGTCTCTTTATCACTACAAACCAGCTTAACCGTTCTGTTGATTTCGGTATGTGTGTGTATGTGTGTGTGTGTGTGTGTGTGTGGTGTGAGCGAGAGAGAGAGAGCACGCATGACCAATTGTGTAGACGTGTAAGCTATGTGGTTTCACACGAAAATTAGCTGCTACCATAGTAAGCTGTTCTTAAAATAACAAGAGTCACTATTTCCGCTTACTAACCAGTTAAAATATAGGTCTTTTTTATTTTATGTTATATGTTTCTGGTTTTATTTTCTATTCCGTTTTAGTATCGTCTTGTTTTGCATCTGTTCTATAGCACTTTGCATGAAAGGTGTTACAGTTAAAGACTTCCTGTGTCCTGTCTGATCACTCAAACACATGCTTGTCTGACTCTAACATGACAGACACTTCAGCTTACGCTGTTTCCTCTTCTTCTTTCTCCTCCTCCTCTAACTCCTCCTCCTCCTCCTCTATGTCACTCTCGTCATTTTCCTCAGTCGTCCCTTCTGTGCTTCCTTTTCTCTCCAGAGCTCGGAATGCTCTCTCTTTTGCCTTCTTTTCCTTTTTCTCGCGCCAGTAGTCGTTGAGTTTGATGCCGAGGGCAGCCATAGTGAGTCTGAGAAAAAAACGGCAGTGTAATTTACATACCTGGGTGGCTTCAGTCTACGCCAAAGGTGTTAAGTAATGACATCACAGCCATGTACAGCAAGATTTCAGGATGTGAAATGTAAGGTGTAATTAGTAAAGACAGAGACAGGAATGCAGTAAGAAAGGTTGTACCTGTACTCTTTGGTGTACTCAAAGTCCTGCTTATTATGAGCTGGTTTCAGAAAGTTGCACTCAATTACTCCAATAACACCCACTCCTGACCTCAGACCAGATGACTGTTAATGGTGGGAAATAATCAAATACAAAAGCATTAGATTGAAGGACGTACAAAAATGTTGGTCAGCAGGAAAGTGAGAATCTCAAGCCAGTGTATGATTACACTATAATTATTATTCAATACCTTGATTTGGCAGCCAACTTTCTCATAAGACTTGATGAGCCTATTGTTGTGGTACATCATGATGCCGTAATGATCTTTGTTTTTATGGTTAAAGCCAAAGGTAATCTTCACTCGTTCGTTCTGATTCGATCGTGGTTAAGGAGAACATTCAAATTCATCTGCTATGGAGCAACTAACTACATGCTTAACCTGTATAAAATCTGAGCTAGTTGTATCAAGTGGTCCCTTTTTATGGTCAAGATGTACAAGTTGGCACGTTCTCCAGAGTAGACAATATGGCTTTGTCCCTCTGTTTGTGCTGATTTAAACGTATGCAAATCAATCGTTCATCTTTTACATCTTGTTTGTATATATATGCCACACTTTCCGTGAAGTGTGCTGGATTTAGAATGTGTATGCAACATGACCACTGTGTACATTTGTATGTGTACTGCATTTATTCTGCATATTGACGAGCTGCATCTATTTTAGGTCATTTATGTTTCAGTATTATAACTAAGAAAATTTTTTATAAAATACTTTGTGGCTACTCCTTTAGGCTTAAAACCTAACGACTGTTTCATACCAGTTATCTGGATCTTTTATATTATTAAACACTTCAATTGATAAGGTCTTAGTTTTTACTTTGGTAAGTAGCTCATGGCAAATCATCACAACAATGATGAAAACGTTAAAAGTGAAACTAAAAGATTTCCTCTCTGTGTGTTAGGAGTGTCTCCACCCTTAAACACTGAGCATTACACACCCTGATCAGACATAACATTAAAACTACCTGCCACAACAGCTCTGACCTTAGAGGCACCGACCCTCAAGACCTCTGAAGGTGTTCTGTGGTATCTGGCACATTAGCAGTTGGTTCATCAATTGTCCTTCCTTGGACTGTTGTTGGTATGGACCAGCCACTGTGGACTGAAAACACGGCCCAAGACCTGCCATTTTGAAGATACCATCATCTATCCATCACAATTTTACCCTTGTCAAAGTCACTCAGCTCCTATTGCTTGCTCAAACTTGCCTATTTTTCCGACTTCCAACATATCAGTTTGAAAACTCACTGTTTATTTGCTGCCTAACATATCCTGCCTCTTTAAAACAAAATCAATCAATGGTACAATGTTTTTGTTATGGCTGATTGGTGTATATGTCTCAACCTTGTTAGCACAAATGCTGTTCACAAAGTTTCCCCCATCTGCATGTCTGGTCATGACTAAAGCAGACATCCCAAGTCTCCTGGAAGATCTGTGAGTCTCCTGCATATACATAGTGGCTCGCTGATGCCTGCAAGTCAGGTAAAATCTCCCAGATTCTCCCTAAAATGAGCAACCGGGAAGGGGGGGGGGGCGTACCTCCCGGAAATTAGTTTTTGCAACTTGGGATGTCTGCTAAAGTATAAACCAGGTATTGGTTCTCTTTCTCCCAAACTGCTAGCCTATTTATGCATAAAGCCTTTGGCATTAGGGGCTTTTCAGATTGGTTTCCACCAAGCAGAGCTGGGTCTAGTGTGTTAGTCGAGTGTTTTCGGACCTGGTTTCTAAACCAATATTTTCCACCTTACAACATGGTGTTAGGTTTGCTTCAAGTGAACTTCCGGTTCCCATTCAAATTTGACAATAGCAAGTGCAGGAAGGTTGAGGTCTGCGAAGGAGATGGAATGCCTTATCAGTACAGACTGGTAAATACTGTAGCCCTAGAAACACAACACTCCTTCTGTATGCAAAAGCAGTTGCCCAGTTTAACTGCCATTGTATGTAACTGATTACTCTGAGTATTTATGAAGGACCTCCAAATAAAAAAAGCATGAAAGGATACGATGAACTGTGGTTTATAAACATCGTTTTCAATCATCGACAGACTCTTTGCCACTAGTTTGGTCTGAACCTTCTTCTGTCTGAGGATGATTTGAATCCTGGGTTTCAGATAAAGAATGCTGAGATATGCCTACAAGAGGAAAGGATAAGAGAAACAGATTGGCTATGTAAGATATTCCTGTCTTATTTCTTTATGTGAACTGTTTCAGTTGCTCATCACTCACTCTGAGAGAGTAATCCATTTCTGGGATGATATGGTCAGTTCTGTGAGGTCCATAGTAACGTTTCTTTGTTTTCCCCTCCATCTCCTCTGAACGGATCTCTGGCAGGCGGATGTCCTCGCAATCCGCTTCAAAGTCAAACTCAGGCTTCCCATCTTTGTTCCTATCAGTGACAGGAGGAATTTAATGAGCAGTCATTAAAGCAGATAATAATAATTTTCCCTGTCCGGGGGAACATTTATGAGTTTTGCTCATTGTTTATGAGATCATACCAAATGCCTCTTAAGTGCCAAAACAGAATTCTGACCAAACCAAACTTTCCTGAAAAGTGGGTGATGATGGTTTAAATAGGAGCTGCTAGATAATAACGGATGAGGATTCCGCAGTTACTAACAGTATACACCTTTACACAAGTTTTTCCATAAAGTTTGTTACAGAGCAGGCCATGCATGCAGTGTCATCATACTACAGTGTACAGTCCATGGAAATATTCAAATTATGCTAATGAATGATGCAAAGTAAACAAGATTTCTGAAGATAATATTGGTGTGTGCAGGGTGCTATAAAAAGTGTCATAATATTTCTTAAACAAACTAACAGATACAAAAAAGAAAGAAATTAGATTAGAAATTAGAATCTAGTGATTTCTAGAAAAAAAATATTAATAAGTTTAAAACATTTCTTTTACGTGGTCGTTTTAAAATACAAGAAAATTTGGAATTATGAAAAGAAAAAAAAAGAATTTGTATTGATTGTATTGAAGGTTTTGTTTGAATGGTCTACATAAACATTTATATAAATGCAAATTTTATATACAGTTTTCATATTTCTGTAAAGTTTGGGACAATGTCCATTGTTAAAAGTGCTATATACTGATTAGCCATAAAATTAACACCACTTGCCAAAACAGCTCTTTGAAGCACAAACCTCTGGAGGTATCTGGCACTAAGACATTAGTGCTTTTAGTCCTTTTGTGGATATTCTATGGGATTAGACCATGTGGGATATCCTTCAGCCCTAGGCACATCACTAAGCCTTGGGCACCCATGACCCTGTCACTGGTTAACTGGGCAGCAGACAGTCAGTTCTTGAACTTGATGTGTCGGAAGCAAGAAAAATGGACAAGTGTAGGGATCTGAGTGACTTTGACAAGGGCCAAATTGGGATGTCTAGATGACTGGGTCAGAGCGTCTCTAAAAAACAGCAGGCCTGCTGGGGTGTTCCCAGTATACAGTGGTTAATCACATCACATCTCTGAGCCTTGGGCACCCATGACCATGTCACTGGTTCACCAGTGGGCCTGCCTTGGATTTTTGTAGGTATTAACAACTGTATACTGGGAACACCCCACAAGACCTGCTGTTTTTTGGAGGCCCTTGTCAGTCACTCAGATCCCTACACTTGTCCATTTTTCTTGCTTCCGACACATCAAGTTCAAGAACTGACTGTCTGCTGCCCAGTTTAGCCTTGACAGGTGCCATTGTAACAAGATAATTCATTTATTTAACTTGTCTGATTCACCCTTTTAACGTCACAGGTTGCCAAGTGATATGCAACCGATTCTGAAAACCAATTTTCACTTTTACATACAGAGAGTAACAGGCATAGCAAGAGAGTGACTCTTGGGTGTTCTACCCATTGGAAACTGCAGGGATGTGTGTATGTGTATGGGTTGGTGTAATTAGCTTATGCTGGTATATCTAGCAGATTGTTCAGCTGACGCTTTGTCTCTTACCTGCGTATGTTCCAAATGAGGATCTTGGTGCCTTTTTTGCCTGGGATGGAGTTAAGCTGTTCCTGTAGTTCTGACTCTGACTTGAAGAGCGAGTGTGTGAGGATGGCTCTCAGACTGGCCTCCGAGTCCTCCGTTATTACCAAAGATTGTGAGGGAACAAAAGTTAAGGAGGAACAGCAAAAATGAAACACACATATCCACCAAGTGATTAACATGCTTTTCCATTTTGCGAACACTTCACATTCGTAACATTAGGTATGACACAATTACTCTCTTAAGCAAAGACAGTCAAAAGAGCTGAAAAGATTATTGGCGCTCCTCTGCCCAGCCTTATACACCTTAAAAACTAGGAAATGGACAGAGAAAATCATTACAGACTCGTCTCACCCTGCACACAACCATTTCCAACTTCTTCCCTCCGGCAGGCGCTACAGATCCATGCCCACAAAAACTACCAGACACACCAAAAGTTTTTTTCCTAGTGCCATCAATCTCATAAATAACTGATCAGCACCCAGTTCATTCCCAAACATGTTGCACATTACTGTTAATACTGCTGTTATACTACAGTTTGCACTACAACACTTCTGCACCTTATGTATATTGACTGTATATTGTTTGTTGTATTTGTTGTTTGTTGTATAGTGTTTGAAAATTGTATATTATCCTAAATTATATGTACACTTTTTTGTAGAGAGACACCAACTACTGGAACCAAATTCCTTGTGTGTAAACATACTTGGTGAAAAAACTGGATTCTTATTTGGATGTAGTGTCAGACTTCGGTTAGTGTTTAGAGTTGGGTTAGCGTTTGTATCTATTCTTACAACTTAATTTGTTTAAACAAAATGAAAACTCTATAATACCCCAGCTTACTGAATGTGCATTTTATGATATCAGGTTACTTTTTCCATAGGCACATGGCATATAACCAGCTCTTTCTTTAACCTACCTACAAGTTACTTCTTTAATTCAACACACAAAACTACTATTATAGACAATTTCATATATGGTGTTAGTTAAAATTTGTTAGCATGTTTGCTGTAATCACCAGCAAAGCGTTTCTTTCTGCCATAGACATGTTTGTGGTTTAGACTCCTGACATCACCAGTTCCTTGTTTTCAGGCTAAAAGTAGCTGGTGCTAAAATAGTTCACAAGTAACTTGTCAGAGGAAAAGCATGAAGTCAGACATGACTATAACCATATAATTCTAGTTCACATATGTATATTTCACTTGATTTACTTTCGATAACACAAAATTTTCACATTGTAACATTTACACAGGAAGCTTTTACTATACTGTACCTAATGCATAGCAAACAGAGCACAAAGCCAATGACAATATTTTAATATATACAAATTATAACAACATAAGTACATACATATAAAGGATATTGGTCTGTTGGTTGAATGGTGCTATAGGTACAATGACCGCCTGAGCTTTGATGGCTTGCAGGAAGGTCTGTGAGAGCATACCGACACTCTGACATCCTCCATTCTTAGTGAAGATCAGAGCATCACGTCCCAAACGCATCGAACCTGATTTAAAACCATTACCATAGATCCCTATGGCCTGGTGACTGCCTTTACCAGATCCTTTCTCTGTGAAGCCAAAACTACAGAGCAAGAGAAAGACAAAAAGACAGGAGAGTGTATAATTCAGGACAAAGTTAAAATAAATCATACAGCTTTTCTATATTTCATAATGTGCAGAATTAGTTTGTATTTTATTCAGTTATAATTGTTTATGTATGTAAGTGGTAATGCACAGTGGGTTATTATTGTGAAATAAACCCAGACATTGTGATGTTGCCACGGATTTCCCCTTCATGCATGCTGCTGAACACTGCGGCTCACATCACAGCCCACGGTATTTGACTCGACACTGTTGAATTCTGTGTTGTCCTATGTTAACATGTGTTCTTTGTCCTTCTATATCCTGTCACTGGTTGTCTCTTTAGTGTGTCATGAGTACTGTGACCTGTTCTGAGTTTGCCCTATTCACCTACATTTGCATCAGCTCTGCCTTCTTTACCTGACAGATCCAGGACTTCACCACTATACATTATCCATATATCATATGGCTACTTACTAAACAAATAAAAAATCTGTCACATAATATTCATTTCTTAAATCGATTTTACTGTATTGCTTCCACTTAAAAATCAGTCTGTTGGAACATAGCAATGTAATCTAGCCTAAGAGCCTAACAAAAAATTAGCCTATGTGGCATTATAATTCATATACATGACCAGACTTCTTCCTGTGGATTGATATAATTGTACAGTCCTCCAGAGTCTATGATCAGAACAGCAATTAATTAATTGATGACTTATGTTCCTTACCACTGGATTAGTATTAGTTCATAAATAAAAATGTGCAGCAACTTGATGTGGAATCGATTCAACAAGTGGATGGAAGACGTATAATGGGATGTTGGGCCATGACGTCTGGAGATCCATCCACAGCTCTGTTATATTTGTAGGTTCAGATTCTCGGGTGTAAATGCACATCCCATAAATGCTTGATTGGGCTCATGTCACGTAAATGTGCAGTCAGAACTCTCCAGAATGCTCCTCGAACCAATTCTGGACAAGCTGGGCACAGTGCATTATGCTGCTGGAATGCACAATTGGTTCCGTAACTCATCGGACTACACCACAGGCTGCCAATCCTATAGGGCCCAGTTAGTAACCCCATGAGTGCAGGTTAGGCACGGTTTATGGTGTTGTGGTGTTAATGGAAGCACTCAATTAACTTTTTTGCTCCCATATCCCATGGAAACTAGGAAACACTGCACTGACGTGCAGGCTATGCTGCCAGAGATGCTTGTCTGTGTGCACAGACAATTCTAGCCAGATGCTGTCGATCACAATCATTTAGGGCCCATGGGCAATCACTGCTCTGTCCACTGTGGGCCATAGCCCTTCTATGACATACTGTCCTGGTACACACGTGACAGTGAACATTGAGGAATGTTAAATGCATGGCATTTTAATTGTTGAATCTTAAACTTGGTAATTGGAACGTCCTATCCATCTGGCACACTATCACGCCTCATTCAAACTGTAATTCATGCACGCTGGCCAGTGTTCAACCTCACTCACAAGATAACACCTAACAACTTATACAGGTGTGGGTGTTCCCAAGCCATCCCGACACCACTTCATAATCAATTTACATACAGATATTTTTTTTTAAAGAAAGAGGTTTGGGATATGTTTCTGTGTTTATGTCTATTCCTGACTCACCTGAGCATCTTGTGCAGTTTGCTTGGTGTCATCCCACTGCCATTATCAGTAAAGCTAAGACACAACTCTTCTTTTACAGTGACCGCATCGATCCAGATTTGCTTGGCCGTGACCCCAGGGTCAGACGCGTTATCTACCATACAGAGACACAGCAAGTTTATGGTCGACTCTTATTATAAGCATGTATCCATAAATGATGGACCCCATTAACTATTTCTCATGTCAAACACTACCAGTCAAATGTTTTAAAACACCCAAATTTTTCCAGTTTTTATTAATATTTACATGGTGTAATGTCTCAAATGTACTTTGAAATTAAAGCATATAACAAATAAACTTAAGATAAAAATAAATCATAGCATAATTTGGTCTGACAAAATTTAATCTACATTTTCGACTCATCAAAGTAGCCATCTTTTGCAGATATAAGAGCTGAACACATTCAAGGCATTCTTTCTACAATGGAATTCAGATATTTTTTAAAAGTTCCTCCCAACATTGTTGCAGACGTTCCCACAGATGTGCTGCACTTGAAGATCATTTGCTTTCAGTCTTTCGTCCAGTTCATTCCGAACAAGCTTAATATGGTTTAATTTTGGAGGCAGTGCAGGCCATACCATTCTTTAAAGCCTACCATCTTAATCTTGTCCTCTAATGTAGTTCCTACCTATAACCTAGAAGTAGAAGTATGATTTGGGTCATTGTCTTACTGTAATAGGAACCCCTGACCAACTAGCTGTAGACCACAGGGTACTGCATGGATTTCCTAAATGATGTCAGAGCCCTTTTCATCCAGTGTGCCAGTCACCTTGTGCCAAGTCTACATCCAGCAGAGTCCCAGACTATCACTCCTTCTCCTCCATGTTCGACAGTTTGTTACACAATGAGTAACCATCTTTTCACCTACTTAACAGCGTACAAAACCCTGTGTGATGTAGCAAATATTTTATTTTGACTCATCAGTCCATAAGACCTCCTTCCAGTTTTTAGTAGTCCACCAGAGGTACTGCATGGCCTTGACACCTTTTTTTTAATTTTTATTTTGCAAAAGCAGTGGCTTTCTTACTGCTACTCAACCTGTCGAACTTGCAGCTTGAAGTCTTCTCTTCACAATTTAATTTTTTGACCTGCATTTAGCTGTGCTTAAAGACATTCTACTGATCACGCAAACTAATAACACTTAAAAATTTGTCTTATGATGTTCATGTGGCCTTTGGTCTGCCAGCCCTTTTCTTGTCAGAGTTTCCTCCAGTTACCAAGTGCCTTTTGATAGTATAGAAAACTGGACTCATGGGCACCTTGGCTTTCTGTGCAGTTTCTCTACAAGACAGACCTCCACTTCTAAGGGTTTTAATTCTCTGTCTGTCTTCTTTTGTTAATTGCCTTTTCTGGCCATTATGATAGCAATGTGCTATGTCTTGCAGTGCAGTACCGTCCAAATCCTACACTAGAGGTTGTTGTAATAAAGTCTGTTCCAACACTGATTAGATAGAATCAGAGGGTTTGTAAGTAATCAGCAGAAGTTAGGACACCTGTAGGAATTGTTTGCATTTCCTTTCAAAGCTTTCCTCTGTCCACTGTTAAACAGTGATATTCTCTGAACAAAAATTTCTTTTGGTTCAACTCTGAAATTCAATTTTTATTTCAATTATTATTTATTCAATTTAATATTTTTAGCTTTACTTTTGTTACTTTACCATTGTACTATTTCAGGTTTTTCGCTCAACTTCAACTGTGTAACAGTCAATAATAACTGTAAATATTGATGTATTCTAAAACGTTTCACTGGTAGTGTACGCTATGACATCTAAGTAAATAAACAGTCACTCATATAACTCTGATACACGTTCTACAAACATCCATGAGTAGATAAACAAGTAACTGTGAGTCACAGTAGGTTTATTTGAACACTCTGTTAGTCATATCACAATGAGATTATATGTTCCAACTTGAAAGAAATATAAAGTTAGCCAAAAGACTGAATCTAAATACGCAGCTGTAAGGTGGACAATCTGTCCTGTTGAACTAAACAGGTCCACATGTCCAATGGCATCAGTCGTGTTTTGTTGGTTGAGGAATTTAAATACCCTATTTAAATAATAATAATAATGAATCATGTTATGAATTCTCGTATGTTCCGTATTCTGTGCCAGGCTTCTTCTTTGTGTCATTAGTATGTGCTATGTGTTTGGATGCCAGTCTGTTTGTTGTCTCTGTCATGCTAAGGAACAACTAAAATGTAAAATAATTTTACTGAACCTAAAGTGCATTTTTTTGTTTATATTGTGAGAAAGCACCAGAAAATAATAAATATTCATCTGCAATAATCTACAGAAGGTTTTACAGAAGGTAAGGAGTTTGCAGGACTGTGTTCTTCATCACAGTCTGACCTGGATCTGAAGGAATTCTTACCATGTTATTGAAAGTGTTATTTTGATTGTATGCATGCAGGTTTAGCTGTAACTATGTGAAAAAGTAAAAAAGGTAAATAACTGGTTAGTGGCTAATGGATTGTGTTGGTAAAGTTGCCCTGTATTTTTGTATTTTTATATACTTTTTTATGACTAAACCTTACTGATTTCTATAATTCATGAAAATCATTTGGGGAACAGCCTACAAGATCAAAATTTCCAGATTCAAAAACATGCTCCTAACACACATGTAGGCTTTACTACTTATGTCAGGGCTTTCCACAGACAAATAATAAATATTGCTAATTAATGCGATGCCTAACCCTAACCTTAACCTAAATATCCAAAAGGAAAAAAATTGGGCTCTTTCAGTTTTTCAGATAAACATTTTGTTTTTTAAGTTTAAATATAACGAGGTGAGGGAGAAACGAAAGATAGATAGATACACAGACAGACAGACAGACAGACTATAGATAGATAGATTGTATTTTATTATATATATTTTTTTGTACCTTTTGTCTTTTTGTACCCAAGCTTATACAAATGTAATATTTATCTCGCCAGTAAAAAAATTCTATAATTATACAGATACATAAAGAGAGAAAGAGAAAGCATAATACAGACAGACAGACAGACAGACAGATAGATAGACAGACAGACAGACACACAGACAAATAGATAGAGACAGTAAAACGAAGATAGGGAGAGATACAGACAGATATATAAATAGACAGACAGATAGATAGATAGATAGATAGATAGATAGATAGATAGATAGATAGATAGACAGACAGACAGACACAGA
>JAOVVF010000010.1:6697485-6718087 GCA_028565595.1 Duopalatinus emarginatus | reverse complement strand
AGACAGACAGACAGACAGACCGATAGATAGATAGATAGATAGATAGATAGATAGATAGATAGACAGACAGACAGACACAGACAGATAGATAGAGACAGTAAGACAAAGATAGGGTGAGATACAGACAGATATATAAATAGACAGACAGATAGATAGATAGATAGACAGACAGACAGACAGATAGACAGACAGACAGATAGATAGATAGATAGATAGATAGATAGATAGATACAGACAGATAGTCTATCTATCTATCTAGACAGACAGACAGAGAGAGAGAGAGAGAGAGAGAGAGAGAGAGAGAGAGAGAGAGAGAGAGAGAGGACGAGAATCGTATAGAGGAAACTAGTCGTGCTGTACTGATTTGTTACGGTTTTAAACCAGCCAGTCTGCTGTGTATAGTTGTGTTTAAGGCCTGAAGGTCATCGACCGACCAGATGCGCAGCAGGTGCTCAGTTTCCGCTGTGCCAGGGCCAGGTTCTGTCCTGAACCTCACAATATTAACACCAGCAGAAAGCTAGCAGGTGACTATAATCACCCATCATCACACTAGCAGTACAGTAACGCGTTTACCCAAGTGCAGAAAGAGCCTCGTTTTGGCGGGTGTCCATCTAATCTGAAACACAACTCTCCCAGGAATAGTTTACATTTCATTATATCAGAAAAAAACGTTTTAATGTCTTACCTATTAACTCTGCGACGGCACTGAAGGGCCACGTGTGACTGGTGGAGTTACTGTCCAGGTACGATGGGCTCATCTGCAAACACACACAAGAAGAAAACCTGTAAGACATCGCCTTGTAATGCATTAGTAATAGTGGAGATGTCCATGAGGAATACGCACAGAGCTGAGACGGATCCCGTGCTCGCTCAGCCTCGCCATTTCTTCACCCGAAAAGCGCACTAAAATGTATATTTTTAAAAGCTCGTATTATAAAAGTCGCAATCTTCCTCGTTTGCACAGAGCTCACACTCTTCCTTCCTCTTTCACTTCTGTGACAACGGCTGCGGGTGAAAAAAGTGCGACGTGCGCTCTCTCTCTCTCTCTCTCTCTCTCTGTGTGTGTGTCTCTCTGTGTCTGTGTGTGTGTGTGTGTCTCTCTGAGCGCTTGTAAAGTACATGAACAGGGTTGCCAGATTGACGGCCAACTTATATATAACTATAAATAACTGTTATCTACAAAGCAGGTGTTTCAGTTTCTGTTAGCAGAGCTAGCTTATACACGACGAGTGTCCACGTTGTCTGTAGAACAATTACACCGCACCATAATGTCTGCTATCCACAGGGTGTTCAAATTAAGAGAAAGATGGACAGAAGAAAAGACAGACAGACACAGACAGAGAGGGGGGGGAAGAGAGAGCGATAGATAGATAGATAGATAGATAGATAGATAGATAGATAGATAGATAGATAGATAGATAGAGAGGGACAGAGAGAGAGCTACAGATAGATAGATAGATAGATAGATAGATAGATAGATAGATAGATAGATAGATAGATAGAGAAAGAGAGAGAGAGAGAATGTCAAGTTGTTCAGTCTGTAAATACACATGTTCATTATATTGTGTAGTAGGATGACCCTTAGTTAAATATGCCTGTGAACATGAATGTTGGTAAACGTCAGTCATTATCTTATCCAGACAGTCTTTCAGGGTCACGGTTTGTCCAGAGCCCACCTGGAATCACTGGGCGCAAGGTAGGAATCCATCATTACAATCCAATGTAGCCAATCCATCATGACACATGACACACATACTCATACACCTACACCTAAGGGCCATTTTGCATATCCAGTTCGCCTACCATGTGTGTTTTTCAGGAGGTGGGAATAAACCAGAACGCCTGGCAAAAACCCACACAGACACTGGGAGAACAGACCAAACCCCTCAAAGATCACGACCAGAGCTCTCAACCCCAGATCCCTGGAGATGTGTAGCACCTGCACCCTGTCGGTGAGTGTGTGGCTAATAAACTTTCCAGGCAACTTAGCTATGTTATAAAATGATTACTATTAATATTACTATTAAAATATTATTTATTTCCACAATTACAGTTCCAGCACAAACGTTAATGTTACACGTTTACAAAAATGATCATAATCAACAGTCATACAGCCTACATAACACTCATAATACAGTCTTATAATGGGGCAGCTGTGGCTTGAGGTTAAGAAGGTTGTTGGTTTTGAGGGTTGCTGGTTTGATCTCCTGTACTGACTAGACACAACCAAAGTACCCTTGAGTAAGGCACCCAATCCCCCAACTGCTTCCTGGACATTGTGGATAGGGGCTGCCCCCTGCTTTGGGAAGTGTGCTCACTGTACTGTGTGTGTGTGTGTTTTACTGCAAGCATGGGTTAAAAGCTGAGGTCAAATTCCTTTGAGTGCAAGTGCAGTAGGTCAGTCATTTCACTTACTTTTAGTTTTCCACTTTTGAATAAATTTGAAAGTCATGAAACAGCGAGACAGTACGGCGTACCCACAGCAGTCGAGCAGCAGTTTCTGCTAGGGTACAGCAACACCAGTTGGCAGACCTCCAGTACACTATAACGCTAGAACTAGTAACAATAATTATGGCAATTAAACTTTCTAATGAGTATTTCGTTTGGTGGTGTGTGGTTGTCTGTCACAGCATACAAACTTTCTTATAGTGTTTATATTCATATACTGGGGGGACATTTTTACCATATTTGGATATTGTGGGAATGTGATATATTATAACTACAACTATAACTACGAACTTTTTAATATTTTAAGCTACCAGTGGTAGCTCGTACACAGGGGCAGGTGAGACAAATCCCTGCCAAACTGCCACTGCTGGGTCCTTGAACAAGACCCTAACTCTCAACTGCTCAGTTGTATAAATTAGATAAATGTAAGTCTCTCTTGATAAAGGTGTCTGCCAAAATGCTATAAATACTAATGACCTCTTTTGAGTGACCAGTGATTACAGAAATGTTGTTATGACAGATATAAGCCAATGTTCCATTGACATATAGATGTTGGATCGTGGGCAACAATGGGAACTGCAACAAGTTTTAGCAGAGGTCCACTGCGGCAGCAGAGCTACTTTTATAATAATCGTCCAGAGCTTTGCACTCTCTCCACCAGCTTAACTTCTTCAAGTTTTTATATTCCCTTATTATTTTTTTTAGGCTGAGCTGCGAGGCACTAATGCCACGTTGTATTATCCTCTTTATCAGACATTAGACCTGGATTCTTTCAGGGGACCAATTAGGTGATAGCCCATTTGGGCAAGATCAGTACTATAAAGAGGATGCTTTAACACCACAAAAAGAAGTTTAGATTGATGACAGTACTGGCAGCGGTTCGCAGATATGCAAGCAACAACACACCATCCTTGAATAGGAGACTTCTAATTTTTTTTTCAGCTTCAGCTCTTCACTGTTGATAGTTGCTGTTCTTTTGTGCAAATCACAAGTGGGGCATCCATGATGTAACATGTTCAAACCTGCAAAGCAGAGACTGGGGACAGTGACCTGGTATAGAAAGTGTCGTTGTGTGGGCAACAGAAGTTTTAGTATAACTTGAATGTGGATAATTTTTGACTCACCCTTGTATATATACAGATGACTTAAACTGTACTGCTTCTAATGAGTAACTTCACCATTTTATGAGTGAAAGGCTAGATGTTGTGAGTCATTTGGTGTGCTGCAGAGGTGGTCCTACTCATAATCTAGTTTCTGTTTGCATATAATGGCTCTGTAGTAGATGTAACTATTCAGAACACAAGCAGGAGACAAACACAAGAGTTTTAGCCCTCTTCAGTGAATGCACCTATAATTAATCTTTTAAATATACAGTCGTGTTAATGAACTGCTGTACTATACACCACATAAAAACATCAGCAACATAGGAAAAAATATTGATTTTTTTTTTTATTTAAGCAGTGTTACAATGCCTGAAAGTTCTTACAATATTAACACAATGCCACATTGGCATGTTTGTATTTTATACAGAATCTCGGTGAATAATATAATAATTACATTTTATTATATTCTAATATACTATCAAATCCTAATACTTTGTACAATTATATAACTTATGCCATTTGAAATAAAAGCTTCATCAGATGCCACGTTTTTGTTCTCTTTCTTGGACATGCAGAACCTGTAGTAGCACTTTCACTACCTCTCTCAGTCTCTGGTGGCATAAAACAGACCCCAGCGTTGATCCCCAGCTTCACAGCGCTGCAACTTTTCTGTCCAACCATTTACAATAGCATCATAGTCCTCCTGGGAAAACTCCTGCATAGAGGTAGAATACTGTTATAACAAATTTATAACATTTGTAACAAAGTTACAAAGAGTGTGTGTATTCCCTGTGTGTGTATTCTCTTACCTGTATAAATTCCTCTTTAATCCTCTCTGCTCTTTTAAGCTCACTCTTTATCACCTGTATGAACTGGTCAGTTCTGTCTTCTGCTCGTACATTAGTGAACCCTGCTTCTTCCAAGAACTAGACAAATATACACACACACACAAATTAGTCATTAGGAATGAGTAAAATATTACCGCAACTGTCAAAACCAAGAACAAAATATAACATATAACATAAAATTACTATTTAGGTAGACTGTGATTATTATCTCTATTTTTAATATCTCTGTGCCACTAAGTCTAAACCAAATTTCCTTTTCTGTGTTTTAATATCTATTTTGAAAGCTATGATCTGAAGCACAGCATTACTGCATGACTGTCTAAATATAGATGTACAGGAAATCAGTTTGATTCAAATCACAATTTTCTATGTTTGGTTCTGCAGATGATGAAAATCTCGCTAGCATTTTCTTTAAGCACACTTGTTTTCCACTTGTCTCTCATTTATCATTATTATCTCTTACCATATTATATGTACAGGAGCTAGAAAAATGGTGACATGGAGAATTAATAAGCTACAGCACTACCTTAACAGTAAAGGATGGTAGTCCATAAGAAACTTATACAATGTGTGTATGTGAGCTGGAATTTACTATATTACATGTGAACAGTAAAGGACTGGCCTTCAAGATCCAGTCGATCTTGATCTTGACTTTTTGCTGTCAGTGTACAAAATTGTTACAGATACACTCACCACCAAATATGTGTCAACATATACTCTCCACCTCTATTGATATAATTTCACACAACATCTTTAATGTTTTTGTGCTATTTTGGGAATAAACTGCCATTGCTCAAACACTGCCCTCACTCACTGTTCTGGTCTGTTGCATACTTCTGCACAGTTCCCCACCATATACTCCTGTTTTTCTGTATATTTGCACACCCCTTGTTGCACACCAGTTTTTCTGCACATTTGCACAGTTCATCACTGCAGTACTGTATCCATATAGTCTGTACTCGACTTCCTGTTCATGTTGGACTCTGTGTTCACCTTACACTTATTGCACTCTTCTGCTTAGTTTACATTTTTATAGTTTTTATTATTACTCAGACTTGTAATTTGCACAGCCCAACTACTACATTATTTATTTATTTATTTATTGTTCCAATAATTACTGTACATACTGTGTATACCACCCATTATACATATATACACTTTTATGTAATATTGTGAATAATCTGGTAATTTGCACTTCTGGTAAAATGTTAATCTAGATTTAATCTAATCTAATTATTATTGAAACAGTCCGGTACTCACTTCTTTTTCATTGAGTTCTTGTTTTATTGAGTTTTGCGTCTATTTTCTTGTCTGCTGATCACCTGATAGGTCGATTCTATATTTATTGGTCTTTGGTTTGGCCTTTTGAATAAGCCTGTCCATGCTTTCTACTGTAGCATTCCCTGCTATCCACTGGATAATGTTTTAAGAACAAGAATATCAAACCTGATCCGTTGTCAATACTTTTGTCAAGTGCAATTAAGGGCAAATTATTTAAGCTTATGGTGGCTCACCTTGCCATATCTCTGCGGTGTATAAAGGATGTAACCCCTCTGGTTAACATACTCCTGAAAGGCAGGAGTCCATGGCTTCTCTCCACAGCAGTAGTCACTGATTAGCACTTTTCCACCAGGCTTCAACCATGACTAAACACACACACACACAGAAAACACAATGGCACAAATCATAAACAACTAATACTTGGTTTACTGTATATGTAAATCTTATTGCCTAAAAATAAACTACATGACCAATAGAGGGCAGTAACACTTAAGAGATCTAAGCAAGTATTACCAGTAGTTTTGCATTTAAGGAGAAAATATATGCTGCCTTTGTCTTAACTTGGAAGTGGGAAACTAGAAAATGGGGAAAAAACATGGACACCACAATGTTTTCCTTTATAGGAATTTCCTAGCCAACTGACTGCAGTGAGTTATGGATGGTTCCCTCCTCATATAGCTTTAAACAGTCGAATGTGCCTATGTTAGCTAATTTAAAGCAAACACAGAAGATGTTTGTATACAGCATCTTGCTGAGCAGTTGTTGAATTCGGGGGGGTTAAGCAGACTGTCCCTGATTTCCAAATGGATATTCCCTGTTTGATTCTTTTCCTACTCAGGGTTACTGGTTTTAGTTGAATGTAACAATCGACCAGCAAACACATGCACACACTCACATGAAATTTTTGAAAGAGTTGGAGTTTATCGCTGATGTGCAGAATGGTGTCTCTGCTGTATACCACATCAAAAGTGCTATCTGGAAATGTTCTCTTAGTGGCGTCTGACACCTCAAACTGCACCTGAAACAGAGTACAAAACCAGTGTGCTAACATCATATTAAAAAAAATCCTCCCTATAGCCTTGGATTGCTACATATATTAGACCCTAAAGAGCATCACTCACTGATGGCAGTTTCTCAGTCACAGCCCTCTCCATAGCAATCTCCACCATGTTTGATGACAAGTCCATCCCCAAAACTTCCACCCCAAAGGTCTGTCAATCAAGTTCGAGCATTTGAATCAAGTAGTTAGGTAGTATGCAAGTGTGCAAGGAAAGAAAACCATCCAGATAAGACCACACCATAAAACACAAAACAATGTCACACAGTAATGCAGCAAGACAAAGATAGGCTCAGGTGGCAGTACAACCCTTCTAACATCCTGATGCTGTAAAGTTGACCAGTCATTCACCTTGGCCATGTAGAAATCCCCTCCTCCAATTCCACAGCCCACATCAAGGACTCTTTGTCCTGGCCTAAGGTTCAGCAGGTCAACGAACTCCTGGGGGGTTAAATCACACATATTACGCAACATTCAGTAAACATTTGTCTGAGATTAAACTGTACTTAATTTAGTGTAAATATAGTCAGTACATTAAATATCCAGAAACTTATGTAATACTACTAGTTTCATAAAGAAACAGTTAGGACGTCCTTACTAACACCATTCTAAGACATGAGACCAAAGTAGCATTCTCATCTCATGAACATGATTACTGGTCAATTCCTTCTTACATGTTTGATTTCAGGCATATACCTACACAATTTTATGCATTATGCTGCTGCTTGGCTGATTGGATAATTGCATAATTCAAAAAAAGTATATATATATATATATGTTACTAATTAAGTAGTCAAGTGTATTATATTCCAATTAAATACATTACATTATAAACATTATATTACAAAACCTGCCAGAATAGAAATCCTTGTAAAGCATATCATTGATGAGCTTTACTTGCTTTCTGTTAGGGGTCGGTCAATTCCCTCTGTTGCCACTAGAGGGAGCTGATCCAGTCAGCCGGCCTCCAACAGTGAACAGGCTATTCCCTCTGCCGCCTCTAGAGGGCCTCAGAGTAGGCAGCCTGTCACTGACTGTTATGCATTGGTCTAATCCCTCTGCTGCCACCAGAGGGAGCCGACCTATTCGGCCAGTCACCTCAGGGTGTCCCAAGCAGCCCAGGGGCAATCAGACCTGATGGGGATCGCCTGGCTGAGTCCCTGCTTAAGCAGAGCTCCAGCCAGGGCTCACTGTCACACCTTACATTTTCGTGCTCTCTTGCACCAGGTAAGAGGTCAGGGCAAGCTGGTAAACAACAGACCTCATAGAGAGGTGTTGTGTAGGGACTACAGGCCTGAGGTAATAATTGTGTCAGGGAGACGTAAGGTGCCTGGTGTGACTCCTTTTGGGGGACTCCACGTCAGGGAAGCCGCCACGCAATCTCTTCTGGCCTACGGGCTATTTCCTTTTGCCTCTCAATAGGTTCTCTCCCAGCCAGGAGGGGCCCGCCCCTTACTTTCTGATTCTCTGCCACAACAGCCTCCGGGCTCCTAAGTGATTCGCCCCACAATAGGGCACACCACTTTTACTCATTCGTTCACCCTCTCTTTTCACCAGTGAGGGAGTGTGACACTTAGCTGTTTGTGCAGCACGCTCTGCCAGCCCACGTTGGGGGCAGAGCTCTGTCATGCTTCGGCATGGCTTAAACTGTTCCAGAATATATGAGCGAGACTTGAGTGGAATAAATAAAATAAGGGGTATAAAAATGAGTACTGAAGTACTGAAAACACTCAAAAATAAGAGTGCAAAAATGAAAATTAAAAGCAAAGAAAGAGAAAAAATCACAAAAGATACCGGTCACGGGGAATTGATAACCGTGAACCGGAAATGGTTACAAGTGGCTGCATCAGCGTATGACTGTCGGCTTAAGTGTTTATGTGTTAAGTTTATTTCCCCCTTTTCATTCATACAAATATTATTTGGTTTAAGAACACGTAAGAGCAGCTTTTGTGTTTGTCCTTATATCCATTATCTTTGCCTTTATTTCATTATGCAAGCAAAGCGCCCTGGTGGCGTACTAGCCTAAGGCCATAGTTGGCCACTGTGAGCCTGGTTTGAATCCTCCCTTGGATCGTTTTCAGTTAAAAATAATTATTTCCACACGCGAACCCCATTATATTATTTGTGCACAAAAGCACACTTCATACTCTCACCATTAGCCTATCCGCACTAGTCCCTTCCCCGGACTAGCGTGCCGCATCTGAGTCCACCCCAGTGGCAAATCGTAACACTTCCCTACCACCCTGTGCCTTTTAGCCCTTGGCCAGTTCCCTCATCTAGGCTCTCCTTTGTTACTCCTTTACCTTAGTGGTGCTGGGTCCACCGGTACTGACGTAACCAGAACCGAACATCTTCTCATATCGCAGAATTCCCCTGCGTGTATACTGCTGGTTATCCAGGAATTGCTGGAAGGTGCTGAAGCCTCCTTGGTGCTGCTGGACCAAGTCCCGACAAGCTTTCTGCATCAGCCAACATACTTGATTCTGGTTCTTCTTCATCTGAGAGTGAAAAATGATTGGTTAATTCACATTTTCTAATGTATGTATGTGCATGATGATGACAATACATTCATTTGTGGCTGCCAGTGATATGATTTGTGCACCATTTGGAATCAACAGTCATGTCTGATAACTATACACAACCAGCAAACAGAGCTCAGAGCAGCAGCAAATTGTATCATTATGGCCTACACTGAATAGATTCAAATATTTCATATGATATTTTCCACTAACAAAAGGAATAAAATAATTAATACCTTAATGTAGGTCTGTACAGTTCTATTCAGGACAGTATCAAACCCATAGGTCAGTTTACTCTTCTTGCCTGGCTCCTCCCATATAACTGACGTCATTAGATGGTTATACTGGGCTGGACTACGGTAGTGAGTGGGGTTAAAATCTCTCTTACTGTCTCCTGGGAAGGACAGAAAGCAGTAATTGGTTACTTTTAAACCATAGGTCACCTAGCACTTATAACAATTTACAGAGATTATATACACGGCAACTGTCAAAATATTTCACTGACAATAATAAAGTAATAAAATCTACATATTTTGATGTTTTGTATTGAATGTAATATGCATTGTGCTATAAATGACAGAAAATAGTTCATACCTATTAGCAACTACTGTGTCAGTATGTGCCCAGACTAAACTACACAATACACAATGTATTTTACAACTAATTAGTTATGAAAACTGTACAAGGGTGAAAATTATATTGCGTTTTGGAGAATGTTTGGAGCAAAAGGGTGAAAACTAACTGAAAGAGGTTTTAACACTGATGTTATCGATGAAAAATCTAAAGGTTGTAATAAACATGGATGTAACAAGAAATCTGGATTTGGATCAATGCATCGTTCAAAACAGCAGTTGTAGTCTCACTATTATTGGTTACAGACTGATTATTATTGATTATAATAAATAGCCAAAACTCTAATACTTAATATTATCATCATCATTATCATCATCATCATCACTTAACATCAGGTACAGTTTTCTGAACAATGTTATTCACATATTGATCAGAAGCACCTAAATTAAATCAAAATTAATCCTGGCAGATTTAGATACATTGGAGCCAATTAAAATTCAGCGTAAGCGGGATTTCATAAATTAAATGTAATAAAAATTTGTGTTCATCCGTAATTTTATGCATGGTGGATTTATAATGGACCTACTTCTGGCCTGATCTCGGCATCATGTATGTTACAATGTAACAGTAGTTTCCCCAGTGCACATGAGAGCGAATATTTTTTAATGACAAGGAGACTAAAATAAATCAACCACTATATGAATTTGTGTAGTGTATTTTCCAAGTTAACCTGATTGGTGGAAGCAGGATTCCCTGAAGAAGAGGTAACCGTTGGGACGAAGCCAGGACAGCATCCTCTTTGCCAGCGAGCACAGCTCATCATCACTCAGATACATGAGAAGCCAGTTAGAAAAGATCAGGTCGAAACTGTGGGAATAAAGCCCAAAAATTACATTAATGCATCAAGACTTTTATATACTTGGCCATGATTTCATTTACTGTATTGCTTTAATGCTGTATCAAGTATTATATACTTGATATATATATATATATGACTGCCCTTGATCCAATTCCTCACCCTGAACATTTTTATCCAGCAGTGGCAACAATCTAAAATCTAATTACAATCTAGGTGGCTTAAAACTTATTCACAGACCCTAACTACAGAACCTGCATTACTACTCTACAGTACTACCAATTTCTACTAACAGAGAGTTACTGAATGTGTTGTTTCAATATAAAGCATTTTGGATGAATTGCAAAAGAATATGTGATGCTTTGTAATACAATTGCTTCAGTGTTGCTTTTCAGTAACCAATTATTATCTTTGGGTTGTCACACCATGGCTGGGCCACCCAAAGTTTATTTATTCATTTGCTTGTTTGTTCTCTAATGCATGCAGTAATTCATGTGATAATGTGAGAAATCAGCATAGATCATTCCAAAACCTTATTATTAATCCCACCTCTTTTCAGGAAACACCAGCTGTGTAACATCTGCTTGGATAAACCTGGCATTTCCAAGGTGACTGTTTACTTCCTTGTTTTTTTCCACAAAGTTCTCCATAAAGTCCACAGCCGTCACATGTCGTGCCTTGCTAATTAAATGACTTGTATATCGCCTAGAAAGTTCAAAGGTCACATTTTTATAAAGACAATACAATCAGAAGAACAGATTCTGAAGCTCTTAAGTAATTATTATCATGACTATATTCCATATTTATCTACAGCAGTGCAGAGAAAATGACTTGATTGTAAGAAATTTAATGTTGCCACTAATATAAAAGCTTTATATTTTTTACCGTTTTACCTCCCCTATATTGACAGTGACATCAACACGAGTCTGATATTTCAAACCTCTACAGGTTTTTGTTCCTAAAAAAATTAATATGTTCATTCTCACAAAATAAACACATTGCATTTTACTCCACTGCCTGTATTGTGAAACTCTGTTCTGCTTGCATTGACCTCTCACCCATATTTGTAGAACACCAAACGTGTTAATATAGTACTATCAGTCTGAATGGATTACCTATTTGGATGTTTACTTAGAGATGATAAAAGCCAAGTCCATGTTTTGCCTAATTCCTGCTATGTGAATCATCTGTTACTAAATATTCTCATTCACTGGCTTTTACAGCATCATCCCTGAAAAAATGACTGATGCAATAAAGACAAAAATTAAGCACCACTCTAAAAGCTATAAACAAATAAGTAAGCATATAATGGAAATTTGACATTATTTAACATACTTATTTACTGTGATTACATTATTACATGCACTTTCACTGATCTAGTGTGCTGTACATTGTTTATAATAGATCTGTAATTTGCATGTGAAGGATGATGCAAATCTAATGCAAAAGCAGCTTCTTAAAATATAAAACTATGTATATGTGCATTGCCTGTATCTATGTCCCAACCAACCCAAATCAGATTTCTGCTCTGCCCACCTAATTGGTCAATTTCCTGAATTCTGTTTGCTGGTTGGACACAAAAAATATAGATTTTTAAAATCTTATATTATTCTGCAGAGCATTTGTAGTCACCTGTGACAGTGGAAGAGGAATAGGACTCAAATTTCAAACTTATTTTTATTATATATTGTAGTATATTATATACAATATAGTATATATTATTTGTTGTAGTACATGTATTATGTTGCATGTTTGCTGAGAGTGATTTAGTTCACTGGATAAATAGCTAGCTAGGACACTAGAACAGTATTTAAAGTTTGACACTTTGGTAACATTAATAACAGAAATCAATATAAACATTTATATAAATATAAATGTTACTCGGTTAGATAGATTATGTTTTAAAATATTTGGTCAGTTATCCAAACTTGAAGCATGCTGCTGCTTCACCTGTCATTAGTGTGTTGGGGACTGACAGAGAACTTGTCTTCACCAAGACATGATGATACTAATTAGACAGCTGCACTAAAAAAGAAATGGGATTTTAAAAGCCCCTAGCCATCAAATTATCGACATTTACATGCAGCAAAAAAATAGAAAAAAGTTGAAGCCATATTATGTATATTAGGACAAACACAGGTCTAACAGTTTCTCTGTGCGAATAAACACCCAGTCTCACACTCATAATAATGAAAACATCTCTGAGAGTCTTTTCCTTTTTTGATTATACATTGGAAAACTTGCTGAAACAACAAAAGCTAAGACTTAAGTACACGCTACTTTTCTATTTAAATCTTATTACTTATGGGAAAATAACTTTCTATAACATTGAGTACAACTGTATGCACAGTGGTAATGTTTAGGAATACGCACTTTGCGCAGTTGTACAATAAAACAGCTTTACCATATCTATTTAAGATGGTAACAAACTGTGTACTGCAAAGATGATTTCTTACAGTTATTTTTAGGCCTTATTTATTTCTGTGGTAACATGTAAACCTAGATAAAGTAGCAAGCTAGAGTACATAAAATAGTTTATCTGTTGCTTGTATTGCTATTGCTAATATGCTAATTTAATAATCTAGAACTGTCATTAATGTATTTTATGACAATGTTATTAATATTAACAAGCCTGGCTGATGGTAGATTGTGCTTTAAATGAGTTCATTATTTAAATGATTTAAATGATTACTTAAATGATTCATTTATCAGTATAATTAATAAAATAAATAAAGCAGTGTTATTTTTTATATTTTTTCAACACATCAAAAATAATTCCTGCTTATGGCACTGCCAACACCCAGTGTTTCTCCACTGGCCTTGATGTGACACATAAGGTTAGAATAATTTCTGTCAATAATAATACAGTGAGCTCACTAACCCAATTCCAGCACCTAGTTCCAATACATCAATGCCATCCAGGCTAGGCAACATCTCCAGGATCTCAGGCAGCTCATGCTTCGTCAGCTGCTGTGCGTTGGAGTCCAACATCATCTCCTCCACAGTGGCGTTCTGAGAATGCTCTTTCCAGAATGCAATCATGGTGAAACGCTCTTTTCCCATGGAGACAGAATTAAACATATTTAAGTTTTGTAGACAGATTTGCATACAAATTAAATGTGTCTTTTAAAGGTGACAATCCAGTCTAGCTTTAGCAATTTTTATGCATTAAAATAACTGATTCAAATATACTTAGTAGTAAGCATGTATGCATATACATGTGGATAATTGAATGAATTGAATTGAATGTGGATAATTCATTTTAATTACATTTTCACAAACATAAACATACCTACAAAAAATAAGTATTGTTTTCACTAAGTAATATTTATAGGCCATCAAGGTTGTATTCTAAATTTGTACTGTATTCTACTGGAATTTGTCTCAAACCTGGTTTCTGTTTTGTTTTTGTTTTTTGTTGCTTGGTCATTAATGGCTTCATCATAGTCATTTTTTGAATGCACAGACTTTAGGTGATATAGTATACCTTTCCAAGCTGTCTTAGATCACTACCTCATTTCAGTTTAATTACAATATGTCAAGACTAAAGTCTTAAAGTTAAAGTTTATTAAAGTTTTATTTGTCACATACACAGTATAATCTGCAATGAAATGCCTTTGACTGTTAGTCCACAAATGTAACTATAAGAATAAATATAAATATAAAATAAAATAAAATATGAAAAATAGAAATTAGAAATAGAAATAAACATCTAAAAATAATTTGAAGAAAAATATAAATTATAAAATAATTTGAAGATATTTACAAGTGTAAAGTGTACAAAAATGTCTCCCTGTGTGCAGGGGTCTGTATGAACAAATTGCAGTGGAGATAAACCAATGCAACCAATAAAACTGTGAAACTGTCCAGTGAAATTGTCCATAGCAGTCACACTAGCTATTGCTGTGTGTGACAGAGCTGTTGCTGCATGTGAGAGTGGGTGGTGGTGTGAAAGTCTGTCAGAGAGTCTGTGTGTATTGTTTCCTAGTCCAGTGATCTAGTGATCTAGTCCCTGTCCGCATTCAGGGTATGAACGGCTTGTGGGAAGAAGCTCCTCCTCATTCTTTCAGTCATTGTCATAGCCACGTCTTCACCATTGCATCATGCAATTATATTAGCTGATTCATAGTCTTAATGAAAACTGAATCATCATCTGACCCCAAAGAACCTGATCAGGTGACTGAATGGTTAGAATCCACATTCACAGCTTAAAGTAAATATACCTGCAGTCAAACTTAAATTGTAATATTGGATGAAAAATCAATCACTGTTGCTATGTTTGGCCCATATCAACAGCCTAAAATCCCCATGAGAGTACACTTGTAGCTTTCGGTAGATTATTATAGATAGCACCACATAGAAACCATAAAAATGGCTGTGGATGTTCTTCCTTGGACTGCAATTTCAAGAGCAATTCCTTTTTTTTTTTAAATGCCATCAATCTCCATCAATCTCTATCAATAAACAGCTGATAATTTCAACACAGTGTTATGATTCGCCACTGGCATGGACTCAAACGCAGCATGCTAGCCTGGAGAAGGGACTAGCACAGAAAGACCAAAGGTGAGAGTATGGGGGTGATTGAGTGCACAAATGATAAATAATAAATAATTTATTTATTATTATTTTTTAAAATAACAAATTATTTATTTATTATTTTACACTATAAAAATATTACAAATTACTATTATAAAAAATAACAAATTGCACGAGTGGGTTTCGAATCTGGTGGTAGTACACAAGCATGCTTACACAGCGTGCCAACGCTGCTGCTTTTTGAAACAAATCAAAGATAAGGGAAAAAGGACTAACAAAAAAAGCAGCTCTTAGGCGTTGTCAAATAAAAGGAGAAAAATGTAAAAACTGTGGAAGAAATTAGGAAGTGTGTTGGATTTAAAACCCCACTAATAATAAGCAATCAGTGCAAGTTTATGGGGAGTTTCTCCCCCTCTGTACATTCACCTTTTAAAGCCCTCATCTAATTACACACCTATTTCTTTCACACCAAAAGCCTAATTTTTCCCTGAAATTTTAACCTGTTACCTCGCACCCTGGGGCTACCAATGACCCTCTATAAGAATCGCTGTTACCAGTGTACCTTGACCTTTTAGACCCTAGTGCAAGAGAGCACTGAAATCTAAGGGTGTGACAGGGAAGCCATGGATGAAGCTCTGCTTAAATAGAGACTTAGCCATGTGTTCCTCATAAGGTCTGATTACCCTTGGGCTCCTTGGGACACCCGGAGGCGACTGGCCAAATAGGAGCTAGTCAGCTTGCCACCAGAGGCAATTGACCGACCCTCAACAGTGACAGGTTGACTAGGCTGATTCCCCCTGGAGGCGGCAGAGGGAATAGCCTGTCCTCTGGTGGTGGCCGGCTGACTAGATCGGCTCCCTCTGGTGGCAGCAGAGGGAATTGACCAACGCCTGACAAATAGACTACAATTTAAAACTATAATGACTACATAAATGATTCTGATGCTCATACACATAAGTTGTTCCTGGTTACTGGTTACACATTTGCACGTTATAACAATAGAAGAGAAATGATTTATGATCACAATATCCAGCTTTACACAGATGAGGATTGGTTCCCTTTTGAGTTGAGTGTGATTCCTCTCAAGTTTCTTTCTTTTGTTATCTCAAGGAATTTTCTTTGCCACTATCACCTCTGGCTTGCTCATAAGGGATAAATATTATGAAATGTATACATTTATGATTTTTTTAGAATATCAGGAATTTTGTCACAATGCCCAATGTTAATAGCACTATACAAATAAAACTGAATTGAAGAGAAAGATGTAATTAGAAGATTGCTACCTGATTAGTATACCTTTCCACCCTAAAAGAAGATTATCTTAGATTCTCATCTTATATCTGTTATGATTTGCCACTGGGTGGACTCAATCACAGCATGCTAACCAGGAGAAGGGGTTAGCGTAGAAGAACCAAATGTGAGAGTATGGCGTGTGCTTGGGTGTACCAAAAACAACGGATGGTGCTTACATGCGTCGAAATTAATTAATGGCGATCAGAGATTGAGGCAGAGTAAGCGGGTCTCGAAAGATGTGAGTGTAAAGAGAAGGAGAACTTAAATGAGGGAACACAGTGGCGAGCGGCCCAAACAAAATGAAGGGACTGATTTAAGCAGTGCTTGTTGGTCTTACACTCAAACCTCTTTTCTCTGTTCTTTTATCCCCTTATTCTCCCCATGGCCATATGCCTTATCTTTTCCCATTTAATATTTATTTTTCCCTTATTTTTATTAATTCCTTTCCCTACCCCGAATAAATGGGGGGAGATTATATATATATTAATGTCCCCTTATTATTTTCTCCCTCTCTTTATTTCCCCTTTTCCCCCTTTTCCTTTTCTTTTTTTCTTTCTTCTTTTCTTCTATGAATGCCTTGAGTGTATATGTGCCAATGGCAGAGTGAGAAAGTGTTGGCTTTGTAGCCTTCCCGAATGGGAGAGGACCGGCTGAGAGGCAAAGAGAGATGGCCTGTAGGATGGAAGAGATAGCATGGTGACTTCTCTGATGTGGAGAGTCCCTGAGATAAAGAAAGGAGTCACACCAAATGCCTGAACTTTCCCTGAATAATTTTTATACCTCCAGTCCTTAAGGACTGTACCCGACGACCCTCTATGAGGTCTGTCATTACTAGTGTTTCTGACCTCTTACCTGGTATAGAGGTCTCAGCCAGGGTCTCAACTCTGGCGACACCCAGAGGCGACAGGACAAATAGGTCGGCTCCCTCTGGTGGTGGCAGAGGGAACTGGCTGACCCCTAACAATATTGTAGCAAATTAATTAGATACCAGGCTAGCACATATTCACAAATAACAATTAGTATGATATGTGGTTAATTTTAGAAGCCATTTCATTTAAATAAAAGAGGTTGTTTGACAGAAAATTGTAGAGTCTGACAACTTGTTAACTGTCAGACTCAAGAGACATTGGTGGATGCCAATGCAGTGGTCAGAAAAGTAGGCAAAAGGTCATGCAATCTGCAAACAACATAATGAGAGCTAATCCAGAAATCAAAGTACAGGAGGTGAGAGCAAGGTTCAATATTTAAAATAGAAAAACAACAGGGCAAGATAACGATCTAGTGATGAACAGGTGAGTGCCTAACACAGGAACCAGAAATCACAAAATATAAACTAGAAATGTGTGTCTGTGTGTGTGTGTGTGTGTGTGTGTGTGTGTATGTGTATGTGTGCAATCAGTAATCAGCCGACCTTGAACATGGAAGCTCAGTTACAGCCAAATCTGTAGGGAGTGAGGAATTCTGGGAGATGAAGTTTGCTGTCAATTTCATTTCTGTCATTTCTGACAATAGCTAACTATGTAAAGACAATATAATCTGTATCATTAAAGTGTTTAGGGTCTTTTGCACCTCTCCAACAGTCAAAACTAATTTTTACTAATGTGTATTAGAGCACTTGTGCCAAAACAATTAAAGCTCTTATAATTTACTCATCCTAAGCTATGTGCCAAAATCATTCACAGTACCTGTAAAAAACACTGATTATAAAAAATTTACTTTGACCCTTTCAGATGTCTAACTATAGGCCAATATCAAACCTTTCCTTTATCTCCAAGGTCCTAAAAAGTTTTGTAACCAAACACTTAGGTTCATTCTTGTATAGAAATCACATTATTATATGTAATATATGTAAAATATTGCAGCTAGCTAGGTTGTTAATTTGTATTTAGAGTACAGATATCAGTTACCAGAAACCATTAAAACTTTAACTGATTATAAAATGATAAGATCTGAATTCAGTAAAGCCATGATCAACCATGGCTATGATTCTGATGTCATAGATGTTATTTTTTTAATAAAGCTATTTGGCTTTGAAGAAGGCACTGAGAAGACCAGACCATATAATTATTCTTTCTATTTAAATATTAGCATACATAGCGTTGTTCAAGTTCATTCAGGTATTGTCAACTCTCAACCTCCTGTTCTGGTGTTGCAGGCCAGAGCTAGAATAAGGCATATTTGAATTAATATAAAGTTTTATCCATTAGAAGAAAACAGTCTTGCTGTGTCTAATAGTCTGCTAGACTAATACAAATAAAGTGTTATGGAGTCCATAACTGACTTACCTTTTTATTTTACATAGTGACAGGTATATAACTTGTGCTCTTTCTCTCTGTCATACACATGAACACATTGGTTTGCTAGGTAAACACATTTTACAGCCATTGTCACACACACTCACACAGACACACGCTGGAGCTTCTGAAGAACTGATGAATCATGGGAAACCATTGAAAAACACAGCTGTCATTCAGTACAAAGTCACTTTGTGAAATATTCCTATGTTCTTACCTTTGTCCATAATTTGTGAAGAAAGTTCAAATCTGTGCTACTGTACAAGATTAAAAATACAAACAGTAGGCTAACTGATGTGTAAGTCTATTAAAAAATTGGTAGGTATAATCCGATAGTCAAACTGTCAGACTGACAGTTACTCATTCGCCCCCCTGCCCTTTTAAATACGGACTGCCACTTTTCAGCTGTAAGTGTATACACAATGACACACTTTGATAAAGAGTGAGAGAGAGAGAGAGAGAGAGAGAGAGAGAGAGAGAGAGAGAGAGAGAAAGAGTGTGTGTGTGTGTGTGTGTGTGTGTGTG
Source organism: Duopalatinus emarginatus (assembly GCA_028565595.1). Classification (NCBI taxonomy): domain Eukaryota; kingdom Metazoa; phylum Chordata; class Actinopteri; order Siluriformes; family Pimelodidae; genus Duopalatinus; species Duopalatinus emarginatus. The sequence goes on along the minus strand of JAOVVF010000010.1, from coordinate 6,698,754 downwards.
TGTGTGTGTGTGTGTATTAATTACGCTATAAACCAAGGCTGGGCTGTGCCAAAAATTCAGGCCAGGAGTCTTATAGTCTATTTGGATAGTAAGCTTCAGCATTAGAATAAAGACTAAAAATGTCACCTGGATTGTTTTGATCATGACCACTGTTGGTACCAGACAGGCTGGTTTAATTAATTAAGAAACTGCTGACACTCATTGTGGAAACACTTTTTTCTGAAGAAAAAGGATAGATTCTAAGCTAACAGGGAGGCTATAATCAGCTCTAATAATTACTCTGTACAATAGTTTTGAGCAGAAAAGCATCACAGAATGCACAGATTTAGAATGAAGTGCCTAAGAGTTTGTGTGTTTATCGTAAATTTAAAAAAAGTATGAGTTACATTACTTTTCACAATAATAAAACAAATAAAGTGAACGTGACACCTCTCCTCTTTAGCAAGCATTTCTAATAGGATCAGTTTTTTTTTTAAATTGATCTCATGTCTTTCTGTTTAACCTGTAACATCAGTCCTGCAGTTTTACAGAAGCCACAACACCACCAATAAAATAAGATGACACAATGTTACATTAAATCATGCCATTTCTTTATATATTGAAATATAACGATCGATTCTTGTGACATATAGCTTAAAATGTTTATTTCTGTATGCTATTATTGTATCCCTTTCTCATCAGAAATCTAGGTCTTATTACACTGACCTTTTAATAAGGAACTAACACAGTAAAATCCATTTAATGTCTGGTACAATTGTTTTATAAGGCTTCTCAATCACTTTAAACCACTTTCTCAACCAATATTGTGGCAGTACTAGTGGGTTGGTAATCAACTAACCAGTCCAATTCAAACCAATCCAATCCAATCCAGTTTCTATAACCTACAGGATTTTGCATGACAGGACACAACACTGGGATTTCTCTAATCAGCCAATCAGTGTAAAAAGATTAAGACTGATTTCTCAAATCTGACTGGTCAGTAGGCTTGGATTAATTTTATATAGCTAATCACCCAGAAAGTAGTTCTGGCTATTCAATAGATAACATGCTCGGTCAATGCCTTATTGTTTCATTCTCAGGGTCGTGTATTTGGGACACTGCCTATTCAGTAGAGAAATAAACGGTGATGTTCCTGTTGTTTTAAAGATGATTATTATATCTGACACTGAGAAGGCTTTCTGGTTTCTCAGTGACAAACCTGACAAACTGCTTTTTTGGGAGAGAGAGAGAGAGAAAGAGAGAGAGAGAGAGAGAGAGAGATGTGTATAT
>JAOVVF010000010.1:6672595-6689001 GCA_028565595.1 Duopalatinus emarginatus | reverse complement strand
ACACACACACACACACGCGCGCACACACACACACACACACACACACACACACACACACACACACACACACACACACATGCATACACACAGTCCCTAAGCCCCAGGCCTGCCCTACAGGCAAAGCAAGTTTCACTTTAAAACATTCATGTTCCAGCTGTTAATATTTAATTAGAAATAAAATATAAACAAAGGGGAATATGTCCAGTCCCTGTTGGATCTGACCTGTCATGCAGTGTGTAAGCCTGTGGTTTTATTAGTAAAATAAACAAAACATGCTTTCTGAATTATGTAATTAAATTACACAAATGAAGCCAAGCCAAGTAGGAATAATTTGATCAACTGATTTGTCATTTTCAAGTAATCAAGTATTAATCAAGTATAGATTTCTTGATTACTCTGTGGTTGTGAATCATAGAACATTATTATTATGATTATTTTTCTGTGAATATACTACATATGTAACTCACCATAGCTGGTGTCACTGTGACTGGTATAATGTCAGCTGTGTTTGATTTTACACTGAAGTTAGAAAGCACACTTAACAGACAATGCTAAAGTGAGGTGTGTTTACATGTGTATAATTATTCTTATAATTGATTATGCATTGCTGAATAAGTTATTTTTTTTACCTGTATTACATATTTATATTTAACACTTGGTTGTTAATAAAGTCACAGAATGATAGTTCCTTTTTTTATGTTTGTACAATATTTTATATATAACTACAGAGGAGCAAACACGAAGTGTCCAGTAATGGCTTCTCATAGTCTTTTCCCTATCTCTATATATTGACTTCTTTTGTCTGTATTTCTCCTTTTTTTTCTGTTTCTCTCTATTCTCTTATTGCCTCTCTCCGTAATCACTGATTTAAGTATGGATGCATGTACTGAATGTATGTGCATGTTTATGTCTAATAAATGCCCTTGTGCAGAAAAACTATACAGAAAAAATATCAGAACATAAGATTATTATCTTCGTGAATGTTACAGGCTGCACATAATTAAGGGCTGGGATAAACTGTTTAAAAAAGGTTAGAGTTCAGAGAAGAATTACTTTGCCATTTTCACTTCTACATGGCTGTAATTACACAAGTAGGAAAGTCTGCACATATCCGACACTAGCAGTCCTCAGGGAATTAATTTGCTTTTTGGTAGTCACTAGTTAATAAGTGTGGTGTCAGGTTTTGGTGTGAAAACATTTGCAGGTATTCATTTTAAATATGACAAAAATTACAGCGTTCAGTGCCATCTAAATAACAACAGTGTCTGCAGCATACTGAAACTTTCAGTTAGAGATTGAATAAAAAAATAATAATGTTCAAAAGAAAGGATGTCTGAGTAATTGGGAAATATTTTAATAATATATCAGAATGCTTATTTTCAGAAACTTGACCCTTGCTAGATTTGCCACTGGTCCTTATTCTAAATCCCATATTCTTCAAAGTTGCACAGTAACAAGCAAGAATTTCATTGCACTGAATTACATGAACACATTTGTGTCATATTCATGTACAATGAAATGCCAGAAAAACTGTTTTTTGGTAGGTCCCCCACAGGGCATAGACTTTACAAGCTTGCAGAAATATTCTGTAGGCAAATAACACCATACTTCCTGCAGATCCTGCAGATTCTTGAGTTCCTGTTTCTGTTGTATTCCGAGGTGTAGGATTTCTGTCTTCCACAGCTTGTTGTATAGCATCTTAGATGAGTTTGATCTTGTGACTTAGGTGGCAATGTAAAAACCCCAAACTTAGATAAGTGTTCTTCTAACCAAAATTTGGCATCTCTAGACATGTGTGAAAATGTGAAGAGGCGAAACCCATCAAAAAGAATGCAGTACGTAAACAGGTGTAACTTGGTAAAAAGAAAGCACACCTAGTGTTCACCTGTCAGGGATGTTTGTAGATATACCAGGGGTCCCATGGAATGCCAGCTAAACATTTCTGGAGCCACCACCTGCCTATGTATTTTGCATAGGTTCATCTGTACCAGTTTTTCTACCATTTCAGTATACATCCCAGTATACTCCCATACACAGTACAGTAAGTTAGGAATCATCCAAAGTAAAGCAAACTAAGCTGTTAAGAGTAAATAAAAATCTCATGAAAGAAGCAACTGAAGAAAGATATTTTTCACTAATTTTGAATTAGACATTTTTGTCTAAGGCTGCTGCAAATAAAATGACCAGCTTTTTGTAAGAATATATATATGTATAAATGTGCCTCATACCTCATCTGAATGAGCTGTTGAAGATCCCCAGTAAGCATTCTGATTCACAAATTATAGGTTGATACCGAAATAATTAAATATGCATATTTTAGTACAAGCTTTTTTGCATGTTGAATTGTGATTAATGGATCAACAGTACTCTATAATTGTATTGCTAATACCATTTTTCCAGTTATACTTGCTATGAGCATTCATTGTGTCAGTGTTGACTAGTTTTTGATTAACGCTTAAATTTACATCCACTCTGATCAGATGTGGGTTTGATTGTACTGATATGCAAAATGTACAAAGAACGAATCACAAACTGCTGGGGGAATTCATTATTCGTTTGATGAATAAGGGGCAGTAACAGTTCTGTGAATGTGTGATTGGAATATGTTCCGGGTTCACCATTTCCCAACCAAGATAAATCAGTTACTGCAAATGAATGCATGAATAAATCGTTTAATCTAAAAATTGAACAAAACCCCTTTATTTATCACATATACATAAGAAATTATTATTTGTCACATATACAATACAAATTTCTCCCAAATTTCTCAGTCTGTTAGGAAGTTAAGATCAGTGACCCTGGAGCAGAGAGGGTTAAGGGCCTTGCTCAAGGGCCCAACAGTGCCATTTTTCTTAAGGGAAACTTGGGCCCTTGAGCATAGTCTCTTGCTCTTGTTATAAAAAACTTGCACTAGAACCTACCAAATAAGTAATGTGCTGTTTATCTGAGACAAACCTATAGTTCATCCTTAGTAAATTTGTAGGACAACTTCAGTGGGTCTTGGTATTGATTCTCTAATTCTCTGAACCTCTACTGGAGTAATTAAACACCATATTTCTTCACCTGGTGTTTTGATAGGTGTTGATATCATCTGGGTAGATATCTGAGTGTAAAGGCCATTGCATATTATTTACATAATTTTAGTTTTCATTAAACCATTCAGTGAGCCTTCTTGCCTTATAGATGTGAGTAGGGAGCAGATAGAAATGCTTCATTATAGGATAAAAGTAATCAGTCAGAGGAATGGGGCATTGATTTTCAGTGATTCATCATTGTAATAGGACAAGTGGGGTCAAATCATGCCAGTATCATAAATAAACGTCCCCTAAAGCACAAAAGCACCACTGGTTTTACCTTTAATTTGTCACTCGCCTTATCTTTTAGCTGGGGCAATTAAGTTTTTTGCAACCTCATCTGAGCAGTTTATTTCTGTGTAACATTAATTTACGATTAGCATTTGGCGAATTGGGGCTTTGTCTCGTTAATACCCTTGCTGTGGCACTTATGAAAAGGGGTTTATTACTGGAATAATAAACCTCTGCTTAACATGCACTTCAGACAACAGCAAGGTGCAGCAAGTCAGCCTCACAAACCATAATGCCTAGAATAATCTGAAACTAATATAACAGGGGAGATGTAATCAGTCTCCATCCTGACGGATAATGCATTAAATCTGATTTCATTGACGTTCACACTTAGAAGCAAGTCAGAGGTGGGAAAGTTATTTTCAAGTCTACAAAATGTTCACATTGAACAAATTGCCTGTTATTAAAATTTTAAAATACTTTAAAACTGTACTGTACATATTATCCTGCCACCATCATTCTGTCTTTTACTTTCCACCCAATTACATCAGTTTTTTATCCTCTGCTGCTCTTTCTGTCACTCGAGTCTGTTTTTTCATTTTTTGTTTCCTTTCTCCCTCTTCTCTCTCTTTGCCCCCCCCCTTCTCTCCTTCTCTCTCTACTGTAGCCAAATCGATTAGCTGCTAAAGGGTAAATCTGAATCTATAATGGCAGCCATATTGCTCTCTAGAGATGCATCATGCAGATGTGAGGCATGCAGACTTAAATAAAGCTATGTGAGGAATAGCAATGGTCAATAAAAAACACCGGCCGTGTGTGTGTGTGTGTGTGTGTATAAAACCACATTCTAGTTCTGTTTTATATTAGGCTTGGTGTCAAGCTAGCATGTTAAATATGTGATATATTTAAACTAGCATGCTAGCTAGCTGACTGACACACTGATTTTCAAAATACAAATTAACTACTGTGCACTAAATTATATCTTTATCAGTTTTTCCTACGTTAGAAATGTATTTTTTGAAATACTGATATTAATTAGTACCACAGTTTCACCATTTACTCTTTGTTTTACATGGTGTAAATTTAAGTAGGTTTTGTAGATATGGACAAAATAGTTGATTGTGGATAGTTGGCAGAAATCTTACAAGATCAACATCTCACATGTTGAAGCTTCACAAAGTTAACTTCTTCTTAGACCAAAAAATAAAAACCTTTTTTTATTAATATTGTTTTCTTTTCTCTATTAATTAGCTATTAACCATGGTAATCATTTAAAACCTTATGATCTATCTGAAAAAACTATCATGGTTTTAGTTAGCTAAACACAACCCAGACAGAATACTATAAGTGCCAAACAACTAGCACTGTTAGCACAATACCAACAAATGACATCTAAACAATGTCACATGTAGCTTTTTTCTAACTGAGAAGATGTCAATGAAGCACACTGTAGTTAGTTGTATGTTATCCCTATTCCACCATGTTTGTTTTAGACTGTGTTTATTCAGTTAATCAGTCAATGATCATAAAAAAATGACTGCAGACATTTGTGCGACCATCAACAACCTGTTACGTGACTATCAACAGTTTACGGTTTATTTTAGATATTTTTACACTCTCTGTAAACTGCCATATTTTACATTCAGGTTCATGTTATTTATATTTTATCATTTAGTACAGAGTATAGAGTGCTTATTAGGGCTGGGTTTAGACCCCTATAGATTAGCACTCCATTTGATTAGGCTGTACTGATGTTGTGGTGGAATGTATAACACAACTGATGTTAAGTAAGTATGGCATCATGGCCATACTCCTCTTTTCCCTTTCCCTTTGACTTTATTTGGGTAGTTTGCAATATGACTTTTAATGTTCACAAGATAATGACTCATTTATGATTAAGCTGAGACCAGCTCATTCTTAGTCCTATTGTTATTTTAAATCAGTGTCAACTTTATTTGTATTCTGCTCATACATTATATGACATTTTGTTGAAAGGCCTTCAACATATAACATGCTGTTTAGAATTATTTAATAAGTTGATTCCTGACATTATACAGTAAATGAACTTTTTGAAGATATATATATATTCTATACACCATTTTGCATACCCATGAGCCCCCCCAAATAATTAATGTTTTTACTGTTTCAATTAGGTTAAGTTTTTGTTTTAAGTTTTATGCTAAAGAACATTAAACAAACACATTAGTTTGTGGTTTGGTTCATAATTTTGTGACAAGGCCTGTTTTTTCCCACATTGAGTTAGTTCTGCAGCCAACCAAGCATGTGTTTGTGCTGTAACTGTAAGTCGCCAATAAAAGACTTTTGTTTTTGCAATGCTTCCTAGTCAGGCGACATTCTCGAAGATGCCACAATATGCACATGCAATATCACAATTTACAATCACCACATTGTCTTTTGACAGTAACAACTATTTTTGTTACATGTGCACCAAAGGATTAATGAACCAACGTTATACCCTGTGCAGTCTTAAACAATATCAGTTAGCTTTTCAGTCTGGATCGTGCCACACAGGAATGTGCATGGTTCCCATTATAAGGCTATATTTTCTCTTTTCCAGTCTTTCCTTTCAGTCCTTTATATTGCTGTGAGGACAAAAATCTGGCAGTGAATTGAAAAAAGTAAGACAACCCACATTATCTTTTCTTCAACTCTTGATTGAGTGTCTGTGTGTGATTCTGAATCTTCTTCAATGTGATCTCTCTTAATAAGAGCGAGCTCTTGAGTGACATTGATTTATATGCAGAGAAGAACACGGTTAAGAGGGAGTGGATGGAAGAGAGAGACACTGCCAAATCAAAAGAGGGTGGTGAAAACAGGGATGAGAATAGGGAGAAAAAAGGGAAAGAGAGAGGAGTGGGAGTGAGGAACGACGACAGGTGAGGTAGGATGTGAAACTCTATGCTTAATAGCAGACAAAGAACATTAGCCGTGGTGTGTTGGAGGATAAGGGGAATCAGAGGTAGTTTCTGGAAATAACCGAACACACACCCACCCATACCACACTTATCAGTAATGGGGATTGTAATTGGGACTTTTTTGACACACAGCAAACAGGTGGACTATCACAAAGGTAAGATTAGCATTGCTTGTCCTCCAAGTTTAACTCCTGTGTCTGTGTGTAAGCTTCGGAGCATGTGTCTGTGCACGTGTGCGTGCAGGCATACGTGCTTGTGTGTGTCTAATACCTGTAGTAATTCAGCCCTGACACCATTAGTACAAGCAGCTATGAGAGAATCCTTTTATAACTTGGTGCATTGTGATTGTGCTGGTGGTGTGATTGTTATTAGGTTAAGTTATACTGTACTGTGTGGCTGTGAGGGAAACAAAATCTCAGAGAGTTCCTCCTTGATAATTTCAGTGTATTTTTTGTCAAGCTGCTGTCAATGGCTATTGTAAAGAGCACTATGCAAAAAAAAAGAAATTGAATATTGGAATGCTGATAAGGTTTCTCATAGACATAAGAGTTGAGGGTATATATATACATGGTTTTGTGTGTCTGTGAGAGAGAGTGGGAGAGAGAAAATGTGTGAGTATGTGAGCAATCCATGTTCATTCACAATAAATCTTGTCTCACAGCTGCTGGATGAGTTTGTGTAAATACACAATGAGCTGCCAGGCTATAAAAGGCGATGGTATTCTACTGCTGTGCTACCTAATGCTAAATCACCCTCTCTCTCTCTCTCTCTCTCTCTCTCTCTCTCTCTCTCTCTTCTCTGTGTGTGTGTGTTTAAAGGTTTACATCCTATGTATGCTAAACTAACCCTGTACTAAATCATCCACTCATCACATTGTGTGTATATGTGTACATTCCTACATTTGCTTTTATATTTGTATCTGTTTTATTTACTTTACTGGAGAAATCACACAAAAGCTTTTCATCCTGGAAGCCACAAAAAATTATAGATATTATACAGAGTACATCTTAATATGTGCAGGCATCATACATCATACTCTGTGTTGTTTGTCAGAATATATATTTTTATTCTTATAAAATATTGAGTTTAGTGCATATAGTATTATACACCCAACCTGTGACTGGATTGCAACCCTGTTACTATAAGTAATGTCTTCTTGTGTCCTCTGTTTAGAAATGCTGGCATGTCATATATAGAAATTAAGAATAAAGGACAAATGAAAGACGGACAAAACCAATGTGCATTTTGAACAACAGAAACAAAAGGTCTGAGGTAAATCATGCAGGAAAATAAAGCATGAAGAAAACACTGGACATACATACATTTTTATGGTTAAACATTAAACTTGTGCTATTTAGTCATAGAGGATATATCAAAGTAAACATGGCAGTTGAGCAATGGACAGTTTTTCTCTTTTCATGAAAAACAAGAGCTTTATGTTCAAGGTATAATAAATATTAAGTATAAGTCATTTTTACTGGTCATGTTATGATGAAGTATTACCACTATTAGGGCAAAGAAGTTATGATGAGATCAAACACTGCCAGGAAGAACCATAAAATGCTTCACCACAGCCCATAGAAAATAAGACTGGGGCTTCTGACTGCAAAGTAAACGGTGGCATTCCTCATCAGTAAACACATCCAGACAAGACAAAAGTTAAGTCATGCCCCGAGTGTGTACTTTTGGTATGCAGGGCTGCAGTATCAAGTGTTCATTTTATTTTTAAATGAGGTCACTGAATCACTGAGTGGGGTTCCGCTGTAACTGAAAAACAATGCTGAGCTAAAAAAAGGTTTTCTACAACAATTCCTGAGCTTAAATTCCACACATGAAGACTTTATCTTTATCTAACTATACCCATTCCATCTTTGCTGTTATACAACAGCCTTCACTCTTCTGGGAAGTGTGGCTGTGAGCATTGACCCATTCATTATCATTCATCATACATGTTACCCATAAGAGCATTATTGAGGTCAGCTTGAGGAGGTCTGAAACACAGCACATTCTAGTTAATTAAGAGGAGGAGTTGAGTTTAGGAGCAACTCAAGTTCTTGGTAAACTATATGCTCATAGTGCTCTCTTTGTGCACAGGTGCATTGTCATGCTGCAACATGTTTTGGCCTTTTTAGTAAAGTCGAAGCTGAATTGTAATTCTACAGCATACCAATCCAATACACCATCCAATACAATTCTGTGCCTTGTGGCAGCAGTTTGGGAAAAACCAACACCCTTATGTTAGATGTCTGCAAACCTTTAGCCACAGCATGTATGTAAACATTGTTAAAAAATCCATAACATTCCAGCCCCAGTCTCTGTTGTCCTTACTTATATGAAAGCTATCTATCAAGCTGAGCCTATGTGTTGAATTGTTGTGATATCACTACTGTGGAAATGTTTATATGGGATTTCTGAAATGTAAAATAGTAATAATAATAATAATAATAATAATAATAATAATAATAATAATAATAATAATAATAATAATAATAATAATAATAATAAAAATAATAATAATAATAATAATAATAATAATAATAATAATAATAATAATAATAATAATAATAATAATAATAATGTTTGTGGGTATAGTTCCAATGAGAAACAGTTGTACATATATTGAATGTAGCTTCTTAAGCAAAATCTCTTATTGAGTTAATTTTTTCTGTACTTCTAAACCCCCCCCCCACCATTTTTGTGGTGTCTGTTCTTGACCAATATGTATGCTACTTGAACACAGCAAAGCAAGCTAACTATAAATAGACTCATCAGAGGCAATACCAATCTCTGCCACTTCCTCCCATGCTTTATTTATCTTCACAATGCTGCTATAAACATATAAAAGGTTGTACATTGCGTGATAATGTGAGATTGTGGTTATGAGTTTTTCTTAATGTTTTGCAAATTTGTGAATAAATTGGAACTAACTGAAAGTAGGATCACACACATCATAGGATCTGTCTGAGAAATCATTCAACCAGTCCTTTGAATTTGTCACTTTACTGAATCAAACATAAACCTGTCACTGGCTCAATTTTCTCTAATTTCACTAATCACAGTCACAAAAAATAAATATTCACATGGTTGTTTGTCACTAGTGTAAATGTAGGCTCAAGCTGTATTTCCGAATGTTTGCATCCTCTGCTGTCTGGCATAACCCATAATCCTGGGCATCAATCAAAATTTTATATAACATTGCACATAATATTATTTCTAGAGTAAAAATGCAGGTGTAGTCACAGAAGATTTTTGTCTATTGTCTGGAGTGATAGTTTACTCTGTCATGCTCAACAGACATCTAAGATTAGTGGCTGTTAGCATATGCCTCTATCTTGGCAATGCTGTGACAAATGTTGCTTTCAAAGCCTGTCTCAGACACTGACTCATGAGACAGCATAAGCAGAAAGGCGTCAAGCCAGCTGCTTTCTGTTTTGGACACAGCTATGGCCATCTATAGTCTACAACAGCTTGGCCTACCTAAGTCATGTTGAAGTAATATGATGTCCCTGAAGAATTAGTCGGTCTGAGCTGAACAGTTTGTTTGCACATTTCTACCCAGACTGCTTTCTGAGCAAGATGTGATGCAATGGTGGTTAACAAATTATGTTCATAAAACATGATATTTTTTACTTAATTTTCCAGAATTGAGCTGCTGACCCCCAGACACATTATATTCCTCATCTGAATAACACAGTAAACTAATCAAACTAATCATATCAGATAGGACTATACACTTCATAAATGGGGAAAAATAATTTTAGGCAGAGAAGGAGTTCTGTCTGTCTATCTGTCTGTCTGTATCTATTCATAAAGAGAGTAAATGAGATTTGGAAAGCTGTTACTAGCAGCCACTGTCTCATACATAAGACATGTCTGATTTATTCATTACATAAGGGCTCACAGCTCTAAACTGTGGGCTCTAACCTATCCTGCTGAACTACTGAACAGTGAGGGGGGTGGGGGGGGGTGGGAAAAGAAATCAGGTCGTTATTGAGATTGTTGGTGAGATAGATAGGGGAAAGAGAGGGAGAGAGGGAGAGAGAGACCAAACAACTCTAAAGGACTTGACAGACAATTGGGACCTTGAAGATTGTGTAATTCGGGAGCTGTGCAGCTGAGAAAGAGAGTGAGAGAGAGAGAGAGAGAGAGAGAGAGAGAGAGAGATGATTCCTCTTTGGGGAGTGTGTGGTGATAATGACATATGGTTTTTCATTAGTCAGTATAACAGTGGGTGTGAAGATAGAGGTGAGATTAAACTAACAAAGTGCTCTCAGAAACATGCATACTATATGAAATCCATCACAAAAGCATAAAATAAAAAGCATATTCGTGTAAATCAAACCACTTCTCTGCATGTAATCTGTTGCCTTTTCATTTATCACACCTAGTACTTGTATCTTGTTGCTTTTTCTCTAAATGATAAGGCTGTCCTAGCACTTCTTTGTTTATTAGATTTCTTTTGATTACAAATGTTTATATATATGTGTATATGTGTCTGTGTGTGTATGTATACCAATCAACCATAACATTAAAACCATCTACCTAAACCCTGTCTAAACAGTTGAACTGGTGAGGCAACACAATACCACTGAAGATGTACTACAGCATATCTTGTTATAGTGTTATGTTATGGTGGAATCTGATAATTTGGTCTTGGTCAGATCCTTACACTTACCCACGTTTCATATCAATTTCGAGAACTGAATATCCCACCCCATTGACAGGTGCAGCTGTAATGACATAATCAATGTTATTCACTTCATCTCTCATTAGTATTGTGGTTTTATACATACCGGAAACCTGTATTGTATAAACATGCTGCACAAAATATGAACTACATCATCACTAAACACAATATGAACCAACCATATCAGACGATCCAAAATGCCAAAATGTCTTTAATGTCAACCAAACCTATAATGCTATAACGCTTGTTTGTTTTCTGACTTCATTGGCTCCCTTTAGCCACTCACATTCTAATCCCTGGCTCTCAGCTATAACCAGTACAACTTCACCGACTGAGATGAAATCAACAGGAGCTACATCCAAACTAATAAATAAAGCAATACCACCAACACATCGTAAAACCCTGTGTGGTGTAGGATGGTTCCAACGTTCAGTACAGATTAACATTATGCAAATGGGTTTAATCAGCTATATACAAAAGATATGTTTCATCTCGGTGCAGTTTCTGCATTTGTAGTTCTAAATTAGAAAGCATGAAGTGGACCAAACCCAGAAAGCATGTTCAAAACTTAACAGGGGAACAGGGGAACATTGGGATTTGTATCGTCCCATTATGTGCTATATATATCTGGGGACCATAGGATCCTGTGAACATAGGAATGACCCCAGTAGAAACAGTATAGATGTAGTTCATTGGTGCAGTGGCAAATGATTAATATCCTACTGACTTGCTATGCTTCAATTGCAGTCATATAAAATGGTGAAGAATTGCTATATGCTATGTACCTTAATTACAAAGGGAAGTCTTTAGCATAGTGCTAAAATGCTAATGGTCAGCATTTTGTAATTGCAGTAGATAGTGCTCAGCATCAGGGTATTATATTGAATGGTCAGGTAGATAGCTTTTAGGATTGCACTATGCAGACTAATGGGCAGCAGTTTAAAACTGCAGTGGAGAGTCAGATCATTCTAATAATTGGCAAATGTAAGGTAAAATCATAAAGTACCATCCGTGGAAGACATTTGGCAGTCCCTCACAAATGGAAATGTTCTTGCCCTTTCACCCTATTTGAAGAAATATTCCACCTTATTTTACGACCTAATCTCTAGCTTTAGTGTATATGGTCAGCATAGTCATGAATTTCAACACATTCCCCTGTATTGAGAAAGGAACAGAAAGTTATTGATTGCTCCTGTGCTCCTGTGAGTCTGTGAGATTACAAATAAACAACATTTTCAGTTGTAAGGTCTTTTTTTAATACTTATTATTTAATAACATATTAAAATTTATTTGCAACATTAAAAAACAAAAATCTTACCAACACCTGAATGTGGCATAAAATGAAGATCCAAAGCAAAATGTGTGTAGAAAATTTGTTAGGCATCTGAGACTTGAACACTATTGAAAAGTTTTCCAGTGAGGACAACACACTGAGTAAAAGTAGTGCTAGTGTATTAATAATTTACTTGAGTAAAAGGAAAAGTAGTGTGTCAAGAAAAGAACTCTGTTAAGCTAAATAAGTCATGCAGTACAAAAAAATGCTTAAGTAATTAATTAACAAATGACAAAACTAATCTGAAAATGTTTTATATTGAAGGAAGACATGATAAAGACATTATGTCTAGATAGTGAGATTGAATATTTTATTTTTAAATGTACCATTACTTAATGTACCACTACAATGAATCATGTAGTAAAGTAATATAACAAGAGTGCATGTAGTTCACTTTGCATCACTGATGCATTAACAGGCTTGTTGTGGTCTGAGCTGTGTAATATTATGAATCATATAGTAATTAGCAGGATTTATGATTAAATACATATGCGTGGGTGAATCTGAACACACTCATCACATCACACTCAAAACATTCTGTATTCTGGCAAACTCTATTATATATTTGTGTGTTTGTGTGTGAATGTTTCACGGGCAAGAATGTCATGTGATGATTAAGAATACATACCTCTGAATTCATCAAACAGTCAGATGGAGATGAATTGCCTTGTCACATCAGAGCTTTTCAGAGTTGATATTGAGACTTTATTTCAGTAATTAATGCTTCACATTACTTCACCACTGATATGTAGCTACACAGGGATTAATTATGCATGACACCCATCCATCTTTGTGGCTGTGTATTTCTATATAAAGTACTTAGTTTCTAGTAAGTAATAATGTCTGCATCATTAAAAAAAATATGTAGATAAAAGCCAGGACTAGGTCTTAGTTGGGATTGTAGGACATTTTTTCTGTGTTGCAAATGTTGATCCAGATGCCACCAAAAATCCACATTGAAGTCCATTCTGGATATTATCTTACCTGTCTGTTGAACTCACGTATTGCAGGTTATCCCTCATTTAAACACTTCTGTGTATTTATACCAGTCTATTACCAGATTCTTAGAGGTTTTGCCAGATCAGTGTTTCCTCTGTTCATTTTGGTTTTAATTGTCCTTAATTCATCTGTTTTCATGCAGTTCATTTTCTGCATGTTGTCTGCTGGTTTAGATTATTACTAAGCAATCTGCATATATACATCCCCACCGTATTACATTCTGATTCAGATTTTATGTTCTGTACCATAAGTTTGATTCCTGTAGCTGCAGTATAATCCGATATAGCTCTAAATGTAAAGATGTTTACTGAATCGTGGAAAGCTGATTCATTTTTGTCATTTTGGCAATGATCTGATAATATTGTGAGGCACGCTATTATTATACAGCAGACTTTCTTAGGAGCATTTACAACTGTCCCGTTGGTGTTAAGATTATTGAAGCAAGTATATTGTTATATCTCCAATATTGAAATGCTGTGTGCATTTATTATTTGACCATGTTAATATCTTGAGGCTATATGCCCAGCATTTCGTCTGTATTAAAACTACTTAATGCACCGTAAATAACACTTAGAAATGTGCTTCACCTACATACTGAATACTGAGTTTTCTATTACTGGCAATGCTCTATCACAATTTGCAAATATTTGTGTTTCCTGCCAAAACTAATTGAAGTCGGATACCTGGTGTCCATTCATACCTTATGCAACACCACAAGTTTTATTTATGTCCAGAATTGCATTCATTTTTGCCCAAGATCTAGTGGCTGATAGGAGAGTTGAACCACTCCATAAAGATTTCTTTATCACATCCCAAAGGCTTTCAATGAAGTTAAGGTCAGGACTCCTCATGCTCTCTAAGTAACTCTTTTACAATTTAAGCCTGACGAATCTTGACATTGTCCTCCTGTAATATGCTGGTGCCATCAGAGACTGATTTTTATTACCACATACCATTGCTGAGCCTCAACCTGACCAGCTGAAGCAAGGCCATATCATAACACTGCCTCCAGAGGCTCCAAATCCAAACTTTTTTAAGGTAGTGTATATTAAAGTTAAAACCCAAATGGATAGGCTGAATATGTCAAATAGATACCAGATTACTAACTGAGATGCAATGAAATGAAATTACATTATAAATATATTACAGTACTGCAGATACAACAATTCTTTATTACTTTATACCCAGCCTTCTGCACAGTGATGTGTGAAAACATTTTGATATACTAAGTAAATATACTAAAAATGCTTGTTAGCGGTTTACAACTATTAGGCAGAACATAAAGAAAGGATGCTTTTAAGAGTTAAGGGGAGGTTTATTTTGTGTGTTGAATCACAAAGACAACAATATAACAAAATAAAGGGAATAAATTGCAACACTTTTGTAAACCATAGTGCTTTTTCATACTAGGTCTGTTTTTGATAGATGACAACATTTTGATATTATTATTATTATTATTATTATTATTATTATTATGTCTCTTCATGTGTTACGTTTTATTTTAATAAATATTGAACATAGTAGTAATTGAACACCATATTTTATTTTGGGTGTTGTGAAGTTAGACATGCAGCATAATTATAATAGGATATTATGTACTTCTCAGTGCATATTGCAATTATATTCCTGTGTGTTCTTTTGAAGAATTGATCTGTATGTTGCTATGTTTCTAAATCTGTCTACTGTTATCTTACTGATGAGCTCTGGTCAATGTACAACCACTTTCACCACATTTACCACAGTCAAGGTGAAACACAGACATGGCAAGGTGAAACAGTGGGGGACAGAGATAGAGAGAGAGAGGTATGACTGTGGGGAAGATTAAAAAAGAGTTTTAAAAATGGAAACTCCTGGCCAGGAGGGATTAACAACAGCAGAATTAATCAAGGGTATGACTCTCACCAAAACAACTTCCATTCCCCTTGCTCTGATTGTGGAAAGAAAATATTGAGAGATCATTGCTTTCTTTTTTCCCTATCATTCACCCTGGCGGTTCTCCTTGTAAATAAGACTATAACAGTTTCATTGCTCCACACACATCTCCTCTGTCTCTTGATTGCCCCGACTTTCTATCACTTCATTCTCAATACTGAGGCCTTGGGACATTTTTGATTTAAGAGTTGGCTGCTGTACAGTCTGTGATCAGACTCTGAATTAGCTATTTGTAGTGCAGGTAAAGGTGAAGGTGAGGGTCTAGCAGGTGGAACTGATATCTGTGCATATCTCAGGGGAAATTACTAGGTCCTGTTTAAAGGCAGCACATTTAAAAGCCGAATTAGACTGGATCGAGCTGATGTTCATTATTCCATTCATCATCTATCATTCATTCATGCTTAGCAAGTGCATCACCCTGGTCATATTTGACAGTAGAAAGGAATCAGGAATTTGCTCTGGATTGGGTGCATGGGGCTGAATTTCTCTATGAATGTAAATTATTGTATAAAATACAGTGCAAGGAATTTAATAAAACAACATCCCAAATGCAAATTCCATAAGAGCTTCATCTTGGTGAAACCTCTCAGTTAAGCTCAGGGGGATGTATCACACAATCATTTCCCATCTGAAGGAAATGACTCTTTTTTTCTCAGCTGAGTCAGACTGCCAGAGGAGTGTGGAGGAATGGAGAGATTCATAGCAGCCAGAAGCAGAGTGGTAGAAGCAGTAGATCATGGCTAAGCAATTGCAGAGCCAGAAAGGACACTATCTGCTGAAAATCTTGCACAGGAAGAGATAGGAGATCCCTGAGGTAGATCTTGTTTATGATATACTGAACTGAGGGCATGTTTAAAATTAACACACACAGTAAAGCACTGTCTGATTTATGATCGATACTTAATGATAAACTAAAACATCGATTGTGTGTTTTAATCAGCTGCACCATAAAATGTTTCAAACTGTAAGCATGCTCATCTGAAGTGATTTTAAACATATATAAACATGTAATGAATGGTGCTGGAATTGTGGGTGCATGGAAATGACATGAAAATGACTAAAACTGCTCTGGTTTAATTAATCTATACTTCATTTTACAAAAATATAAGGAAATTCAGAGTGATAAAAATACAAACTGGATTCCAAAAAAGTTGGGACACTAAACAAATTGTGAATAAAACCTGAATGCAATGATGTGGAGATGGCAAATGTCA
>JAOVVF010000010.1:6644778-6671617 GCA_028565595.1 Duopalatinus emarginatus | reverse complement strand
GCCATCTCCACATCATTGCATTCAGTTTTTATTCACAATTTGTTTAGTGTCCCAACTTTTTTGGAATCCAGTTTGTAACAGTACACCAAATTCTCCCACTTCAAATGTAGCCAATCAGCCTGCTTCTTTAGTTTTGGCAATGTGTGGCTAATGACACACTGTTAAACTGTAAAGATAGACTATAGACGCCAAACAGCTAAAAACAGTAGTAGCAGTCAACTTTCTCTGTCAACACATACTTTAGAAATCACTCAGAGCTGCTGAAGAGTCATTAACATTAGCCCCTATTCATTTCAATGGCATTTGCTCACTGACGCATTATCAGTGAGGAGGTGTGTGTCCTGGGGACTTACTTCCTAGAAACATAATTCCAGCTGATGACTTGGTGGTTATAAATGTCATATGGCCCTGCTAGAAATACTAAATTGTGACGTGCTAATAATGCTCACAGAACCATCTTCAAATGTATTTCTCCTTTTAATATTTATGTAAAAGCCAATATCTATCGATCATTCTATCTATCGATCATTCTATCTATCTATCTATCTATCTATCTATCTATCTATCTATCTATCTATCTATCTATCTATCTATCTTTCTGTCTGTCTGATTTTAAATGGTCACTGACATAAGGTGGTCACTGGCAGTGGCAGAAAATGCTACTAATAATAAATAGATTTCATACTATTTGAATGTTAAAATTAACAAAGAAAATCTAAACAATTAAACACCGCAGCATTGTCACGTTTACATAATGTCCCCAAAAACACCCAAAGTATGAATTGCACATTAGAAAAGATTTGGCTGTTAGTTTAGTTTAAATTTCAATAACATATCTAATTAACTACCAATGTTCAGAGGTGGGTAGAGTAGCCAAAAACTGTACTCAAGTAAGAGTATTGTTACTTTAGAATAATATGACTCAAGTAAGTTAAGTACTGAGTAACTGCTTAGTAACCTCTTTGTTTAATAATCAGGACGTCAAATGCACAAAAATATAAAACAGCAGTGAACAAGTTCAGAGCCAGAGATTATCTCTTAAACAACTAAAACAATAATAAATTTAATCTTTACAAAGTAACATTTATTAAATTCTCTTCGGGTCGTTGCGAAACACCGTTGTACTGCCATTGTACTGTGTCTCTGTGCTCTTGTCCGCCCGTGTTTGCTGCAGGGATTTGTGTGTTGTCATGTGATGGCTTGGCCCTATTTGATTGGTGAAACGGAATCTAATCGGCTGTGCTGTCTGAGCATGAAGGATAGATAGTGTCTGTTTGTAAACTTGTATATGAGGGTTGATGTACAATATACTGTATGAGGGAAGAGGTTAGATAAAGCTTTCCTGTGAGTCTATTATGCTGTGATGCACCGTGAGCAGAAATTTGAAAAGATGTGGTGGCACATCTTTGTTCCAGTTTCTCCAGTTGGGATCTAGCTGGTGGGTGGTAAATGGCAGGCAACAAAACTGGGTAGAAAGTAAAAACAGATAGTCTGCCAAAAGATGCTTTAATTGCTAGCTTTTCTTCTTCTTTGCTCTAGGTGTTACTTACAAGCCATATAATGACACCGATGTAATGCCTAATGTGCAAGACATGTTAAAGTGCTTATAGTGGTATAAATACCATTAATAAATGTCAAATGAACGGTCATGCACATTCAGAGGTGGCAGATAAACTGTTTTAATACAATTTTTATATTTATATTTATATATATTACATTTTTTTTTTAAATAAATTAAGCTAACAGGTAAAATAACTAGATTAATCAGTGATTAATGTCTGCAGTTGAGTCGATAGTGATGAATCATCCTGTTTACTATGAGTGCTATTTACTTCAGGAAGTAAGACTACAGAGACGGTCATGGATACTGCTTAAGATCATTACTTGTGATTTATAATGTTTAATAAAGTGTCCCTTATTGTTGTTTTTTGCATATACAGTTTAGATTACAAATGAGCAGGGTGTATACTTGATATAGCTTGTTTTCTCAGAATAATATTAAATCAATTTATGATAATTGCCTCTGAGTCTGAGATACTATACAGATGATGATAAGTAAAAGTTGTTTGTCTTTTTTTTTAATTAAATGAATTTTATTTATTCATCATCATCATCATTAAATATATAGTGATTGCTGTATAGACAATCAGTGTTTCCCAGTAGGATTCACAATCACAATAGGATTACTATATTAGACAATCGGTTTGTTGGTTTTAATATTGTGTAACTTAGAAAAGCAAAACTGAGAGATATTTCAGTTCAGCACAGTGTGTACTTTATATATTATAGTCATAGTAATGGTATGTAGTAGAAAATATCAAAGGAAATGTCAGCACGTTTTGATAATCTGCCACACATTTCAGGTAAGAGATCATTTACATTTTATTGTCAAGCTAATGATACATTTCCAATATGTTTTTTCTCTTATGCCTTCTGTCTCATTATGTTTCTCATCCACACTTGTGTTTTTCTTCTGCTATTTCGTTTTATTAGATATTAGAAGTTCAAATCTGCTTATATGTATACCAATGGTAGTGTGTGGCAAGTTTGGCATGCTTATACAATCTGCAAGAGTATGTGTGTGTGATGAAGTGGCTCTCTGATCCTGATTCACACTGCATGACGGCAAGCTCTCAACAAGAAGTAGAGACACAGAGAGAGAGGGAGAGAGAGGGAGAGGGAGAGGGAGAGAGAGGGAGGGGAGACTGAAGGGAGGGGGTGCAAAGAAGTGGGGAGCAAAGTGAGGCAGGGAAACGTCAAGCGGAGGGAAGGAAGGATGAGGGAAAGACGGAGAGAGGGACAGAGTAAGTGAGTGAAGCACATGTGACGGAGTGACATCCACTCAATACACGCTTGTTTCCACGGCGACAACATGGGAGCGGTGGTTGGCACACTGACCATGCAGACCAAACAGAGGCGACCATCCAAAGGTAGAGTAGATACGCACACACATACACACACACAGAGACAAAACAAAACAGCAGTGTCCCACACACATGAACACTGCTTTTAGGTTACTTATCTACAGAATCATGAACATACAAGAGCATGCATACACACAGAGAACATGGAAAAGAACTGACATGTCATCCTTTAGTCTGTTATTCACAAAGGGCACATAAAACCACAGACACAGAAACAGAGAGAATGACCAACACACATACACACTCACACACTGTTTCTTTCTTCTCCATACTTATGCAACAAGTAGATTTCTGTGAGCTTCAGTGGCTGTTGTGAATCTGCCATGTGCTGAATCTATAGCCATCAGTCTTACACACCCACACACAGACAAACATACTTCTCAACAGCACAGACAGAGAGTGCCTTTCCTTCTTAGTGCGTCTGTGCGTCCGTGCACGTGCATGCACGCTTGCATGTGTGTTAACGTATGAAGCCTGAAGTGCACATGCTTTGGGTGTTTATCACTCTACTCACACGTTCTCTCTTCCTGCTTGTTACCTCGGAAGAGCTGTTGTCATGGCAACATGGATATGGCACTGTTGGGGTGTATGCGCACATATGTTCCTGTGTGCGTGGTGCTTTGCTTGTTGTTGTCAGGGATCTGGACTGTTGGCATGAAAACCGCAGATAAAAAATCAATTAGACATTTGTATGCAGTCAGACATGCACCATCTCACACACCCACACACACAGTCACAGAAGGAGAGAGAGAACAACAGAAACGCGAGATCAGGGACAGAGAAAATCACCTGTTGATCTCTTTATTCTAATTCTTCTGCTCCCACCTCCTCAAATAAATCCAGCTTCAGTCACTAACATGGATGAAAAAATACCTCAAGCAGTCACATATGTATGCAGTATATTATAAACATCCTCTGTTTCATCCTGCTATCTATCATGTTTAGACAGAGGATGAGACATGTGTTAGTCATAGCAAATCGGTTTTGAAGACGGGTGTTATGTTTGAGCTTGTGTTTTTCTGCCCGGTTTCACACCTGATCAGGAAAAACATGCAGAAACTTAAAGATGGAAAAGAAGGAGCTTCATTCTCACATAAGAATAAAGACTCTTATTATAAAGCTTATACTTGCATACATGTGGACACTTCATAAACAGCTTAATTAAGGTCATACTATTTTTTTAAATATTGAATATTAAATGTTGATGTGTCAGTTTCATAAAATGTGCGCTGGATTATGTAGTATATATGTATAGTTTATAAAAAAGACAAATTGAAAACAGCGTCTTCATTCACAGAGTGCATCTTTACCTTCTGTGTCTTCAGTAATTTCTCAGATTTTTTACCTCCTGCAGCATTCAAACTGTATTTTTCTAGCTTGCATTGTTTATACTACAGGATGTGATGTAGAACAACTCCCACATAAGATAGAGTTTGTGTATTTGTGTATTTTGTTCACCAAAATCTTATCAATGATTGTCTAAGTAATGAAACATCTGTAATGTTACAGTGCCTTTATAAGACAATATTGTCTTTAGAATAAATAATTTATTTCTGAATCTAAAACATACACTCTTGTTGCCACTTACGTTTGGAAATGGCCACTTTAGATAGTGTCAGTAGACCGGAGGATGAATAATTGTATCATCCTTTTTCTTAGTCATGTATCACTTCAGTTCACACATGAGCTCCCTTAATCGGAGGAACACTCGGAGGAATGTCTCATCCTAGTCGGTCTTGCTTACACATTTAAACATTTAAGGGGGATTAGTGGACATTGTAGTGACACTTAAGCAATCTACACAGTTAATTCTTTAAAAGCGTGTAATAATAATTGAAATGTTCCGATTCAAGTAGCCTTAGAGTCTAAATATATTTATTCCAAAGGTCAAATGTTTGGACTTTCTCTAATGAGTGTATATTTTAAGTTGTGTTAAGAAATTTTCTAAAACAAACTAAAGCCATTTATATCCTACATGTACAAAAAAAAAAAAATCTACTAAGCAGCCTTTATGCAAGACTTTTCATTTTTTAGAAATAAAATTAATTAAAATTCAAAAATTCATGTTTATCATTATTATTATAAAATACTATAAAATCGTAAAACTTAACACAATCCTTTAAATGCTAGTATATATATCATTAGGACCCTTTGATTTTCTGGACTTATTCTGGACTTATGCTTTGGAAACAGGTTTGCAATAATACATCCAAGGCTTTGAACAGTGATTGAGTAGTTGGCATGTTTGCAAGACTTCCTGCTAAATATCGCTCATCTAATTAGCACATGTTACTGCCTGTGTGTGATCAACAAGTCCTGCTGAAACTGAGAAGCTGACCTTTGGCTAATTACACTAGATGTCTGCTTTGATATGACTGCATGTCTGTAGGACTAGCTAGTCATTTCAGATCAAATCATGAGGTATTACTATGGGAAAAAAAAACATGCTTTCATAAGAGAAAGATGAAAGCAGTGACGTGGTCAAGGGGAAAGTAATGGGCTTGTGTTTGAGTGAAGTCAGCACACTGTGATGGATGTGACCAGTCGTTGCAGTCACTTCACTGCTCTTCTGAATTGAGCTGTATGTTGTGATTGTGTGTGTGTTCAAAAAGTTTTGAGGTTTTTGCTTCAGGCTTGTTCTAATATCTTTTCTTGCATGTTTTGTCGATTAGTGATGAAATATATGTGTGTGGTTTTGTGAGCATGTGTGTTCATGGTCGCTCCAGCAGTTGATTTCTCTGGTGAATATTTCACATCTTCAATCACCACCCACACTGTGCCTCCAGCTACTTAATCTCCCTCACTCTTTTTCTTCTCTCTCCCATTTCTCCTTCTCTCTCATTTACAGCCACTGTCCTTTTCGTCTCCATATTATCTTCAGCTAAATTCCTTATAAACAGTGTCTCTATTCCTTTCTTCCAACCTGCTATTTTTTCCCCATTCCTCCCCCTCCTCATTTGCTCGCACTCTTTCAGAGCCTGAGTTTGTTTTTATGAAAGCGCTTATTAAGTCCGTCTTGTAGGACAAACTTAATGGGACTGGTTAGTGTGTGTGAGTGAGGGCGGTCAGCATGTCGAACAGCCCTTTGTTGCTGTAGTAATGTTCTCTGTTGGTGCTGCAGTGCAATCACCAGCCTTATCTGAGAAGCTCTGAGGTTATTTTATTTATGAGTGATGTGTTTATTCACTCTTTTACTCCGCTGTCTGACATGAGTCATGCAGGACTTTCTGTATAGGTGAGGGATGTGGTGGATGTCAGAGCGTGTGTGGGTGTCTTTATGAGTGAGTATTTAGACTAAAGAAGTCCTACCGAGCTCCATCTGGACAAGCTTCATGATGCACAGTGAAGAGTCTAAATCACTATTCCAATACTTTGATATAAAAGAGCAACTTTAATATTAAAAGGTAATTTTGATACGCTGTAAAAATGCATTCCAAATAAAATTTTATTAGTAACTTAAGTATTAGATGCAGTCTAAGCAGCCTTAGCTTTTATTACAGAGTGCATTTGCTGTAGCATTGTTTCAATACTTTTATCCAACATCACAACAATTATCCAGAACTACATTCATTTTTGCACTTTATTTCTGATAGGAGAGTTGAACCACTCTGTAAAGTCTTCTGCAACACACCCCAAAGATATTCAGTGGGGTTAAGGTCAGGACTGTGTGGTGAAAATGTGTCGGTGTCCTCATTCTCCCTTTCACAATTTGAGTCCCATGAATCTTGTCATTGTCATTTTGGAATACAGCCAGAAGGAAAGAAAAAAAATTATTGATGGAATAACCTGTTCATTTAATACATTTAGGTCAGTCACCTGACTTCATTTGAACACCACATAATGTTGCTGAGCGTCGACCAGTCTAATTAAAACTTCTATTAACGCCTATTAAATGCCTATTTGCACACACTGAACAAATGCTCATAACTCGGAAAATCTTTAACCCAGAAGATGCCCGAGATATGACAGGTTGAATACAGATGGAAATTTCAGAAAGTGAATTCGGAAAATGGATTCTGAATTTAACATCGGACTTTACAAGGGACTTTCTCGTGTCTCATGCCGAACAAGTCCTCATAACTCAAAAAAGAAAAAGTCAAACATAAAGGCTTCAGGACAAGTATGACTACGATTTAAAATTGTAAGGTGAAAGTATAAGGATTTCAGATAAGATTGCACAGAGAAAAACTGAATTTAACTGAAAAAAAACTCTGAGCTAGAGTGGAGATGACTCTCCAATTCATTACTATTGGAAATTTAAAAAATTTAAACCAACACCAAAATAACATAGCACAGGTCTCGCCAAGAAGAAAAAGAAGAAGAAGAAGAAGAAGAAGAAGAAGAAGAAGGTGGAGAAGGAGACGGAAGAGGAATAACAATAGACAACCCAAACAACCCTAGATCATAACACTGTCTGCAGAACATTTTAATCCAAACTGCATTTTTTTGGCCAGGAATGTATAATAATAATATAATTGTACAGGGTGAGTTAAAAGTCAGGATATGTTTTATTTAGAAACGAAATGGAAAATGACATATCTGAATACTCCAGGAAGTAATGCGTGAGGGAGCCTATCTTTTTGGCTGTGTCTGGAACATCTGCCATCTTGAAAGTCACCATATTGGATCAAGGGCAAGTTTTTCCAATGAGAATATGTTCATGTGTTCTGTGACTTTTGACTCACCCTGTATCGTGAGTTGCATTAATGCATAGGACATTTTGCTATACCATCTGCTGCACAATTACCATTTTCCTATTTCATAAAAAAGCAACTTAACTACAGCTGTGTTGCATCTCTTAAATACAATAATTTCTATTTTACTTATTGTGTTCGTGCACCAATGGTTAGCGTGTCGTGTATTATTCATTTTGTGTTCCTGTAAATTTATTATCATTATTTTCATTTAACTAACTTGCTCCAGTTTAGGCATTGATTTACTAAGGCTTTAATGAACAAGCAATTTGGAGCATTCCTACCTAAAGGTGGAAAATAGAGTGGTGTTTATACTAGTACATTCATTTTCCACCTTCAGAGTAATTTACTAAGCCTGAAAGTCATTTAGAGAGCGCAAATTAATACGGCCAAAGGGCATGCATTAAATTTGCAGAAGACCATTTCTACCAGCTGAGGAAAAAATGATACCATTTGTTATGGGATTATTGAGTTCACCAAAAAGTGTGCCTTAGTAAAATAATCAGAAACTTTTTCATAGTGATGATGACTTACTGCTGCAGTAAAACTGGTCATTTAACTCAAATCTTTGCATTTTTTTTACAACAGAAGCCTTTAACACTTGATAGTTAGTTTATGATTTGAAATTTATATAAACACAGAATAGCAGAAAACATGACTATAACAAACTGTACAAGTCACAGCTACTGCTAGAAGTATGGTTTTTAAAGTGCTATCTACAATACCAGAAATAAAATAAAATACCCAATATTTCATGGACATTGGTGATATTTACAGTGAATCATAGTTATTACTGTAGCTATTTCTATAATCATAAGCCTAACTGACTGGTAAATGACTTGTATGGTTTTAATCTAAACCCCAGTAAGCTCTATAAAAAGCTTTGTGGACAGGACAAACATTTATTCAGAAAATCAGTGGATGTGTCCTCCTTTACAGGTCAGGTTTAGTAGAGAAGGCTATGTGGAGCAGCTGATCAATAAAACACCATGTAACTGATTTCACACTGCAGGCATGAAGTGATCCAAATGGTAATTTGGTAATTGTGTGTGTGTGTGAGTGTGTGTGTTTGTGTAGTAATATCAATCTGTAATATGCCATTAAAGCTTATTTGCAAACACATTCCTCGAAATGCATACAGAAACAATGTGCGTATAGCATTAGCGGATGTCGAATGGCTCCTTGAGAATGCACTGTAGAGGCATGTGTTTGTGTCAACTTTGTAATGTGATGCACCGATTATGATAATTCAGATTATGCAAAGTAAACACTTGAGATTTCTAAGTAATGCTGGAAAGAGGGAGAGAGTGTGTGTGAAAGGAGGAAAGTGATTGACTGAGCTGGAAGGTGTGCATAATAAGCCCCTTATTATCTGAACCGCCTATGTGAAGGATTAATGCTAGAACTTATATCATTTATAATAACTACCAACAGTGCTCAGGGAGCTCATTTAATAATGAAAATTGTTTGTGTTGTTTTATTCTGTGGATGCTAACTTATTTTCCAGTAAATCTAACAGGATCCTCTGAAATGATTTTTTTCCCTTTTATATACAGTTTATTTTATAAATGTACCTTCTATAAAATAGAAATTTCTTGGTTGCAATAAGAAAGCAAATCCAATCTCTGGCTTGCTTATTTGATTAAACATAAGCATGAAGGTCAAAGCTCCAGGTTGAATCTTGGCTGGAAAAAAGACTGCTGCTGGGATTTTAGGGCCATGTGATCTTAACACTGTGTATTAGGACAGATGTTCCCTGTAATTGTTTTGTTTTTTTTTCCCCTAACCAAAGCTTATTTCTACCGGGCCGACCAAAAGACAAGCACGTGATTGTCAGAGGTGTTCACAGCTTTTCTGGTTGGGATTGAATGTATGTGGCAGCATGTCAGTTATTGCTTTGACAGGCATTTCTTATTCGGGCTTTCAAAAATAAGGAAAAATGTGATGTATTTTATGAGAACCAAGTGTACCTGTGTCTGGTCCAAACTGCATTTCAATCACCTGTCAGTTATACTAACTGACTAACATGTTGTTTGTGTTCTACCCAGAATTTACTATTCTGCAGGGGAGCATCATCTGATTGCACCTCAGCTTAGACAAAAGTCTGCTGTGGCACCGGGGTGTGGTTGAGTGTAGACTCAAAAGTAGGCAGGTTGAACCTGTAAGTAATGTGTGATGGAGTGTGATGATGGTGAGTTGACTTGTGAGTTTTATTGTCTTTCACAAGAGCAGAAGAGAGACAGAAAGGGCTGAGCAGAAGCATGTGTGTGTGTGTGTGTGAGTCCTTCTTCCCACTCATACATGCCAGGGTTTCACAGTGGTGCTGAAACCCAGGAGGAGGTACCAGTCTCTGTCATGGAACTTTTTCCGATTAGCGTCATTGTTCCCAAGTTCTTAAATGACACGTTCCTTGCCATCTCTCTCTCTCTCTCTCTCTCTCTCTCTCTCTCTCTCTCTCTCTCTCTCTCTCTCTGCTTCATAGCACCCTGAAAGACAAACATAACTCACAGCAGTCACAAGCTGGTACAAATCAAGTATTACTTGCTGCTTCAACCTACCTTCCTCTCCAACTGCAGCTTCCGGTTGACTCCTGTCATATGGATATTTTACTTTTATATCCAAATGAAATGAGTGTGTGTTTTCTCTGTATTGATCAGAACGACACTAGTCTATTAGCTTGTATACACATTCAGCTGTCACTCTTCCTTCAGGCACTCTGACGTTCCATAAGCAGCAGTTTATTAAGATCTCATAGGAAGCACAGATTAGCACTCGCCTTGTATCCAACTGTTATATGATTTGGACGATTTAGCAAGCTGATACACAATTGCAGACACTTCAGGATTTTGTGAGTTCACACTTTTTAACTCCAGCATGAGAAATAGGCATACATGCACAACAATGTTCACCCCAGACTGTCGTACTTCTGCCGTTTTGTGTAGATGAGCACAGGGATAAGAAACAGAAAAGAGGCTCTGAATGAATTTTCTCTCTTCTAATAACTCATTTTATTTATTCTCTGGTGTTTTCTGTAGATAAGCTGGATGATGATTGGGAGATGACCATGGTGTGTCATCGTCCTGAGGGTTTGGATCAGCTGGAAGCTCAGACCAACTTCAGCAAAAGGGAACTGCAAGAACTCTACAGAGGGTTTAAAAATGTACATGTCGCACACACATACATGATAAAATGATTGCTGTTTATTAAAGTGTTCGTAGGTTGTAGGCATAATTGTTAATTAGTTCCTATTTACCGTTATTAATTTAATGACTATGCAATTTGAAAAAATAGTGTGCTTTTCATGTTTACAGAAATGAATTACATTTAATTGATTATTTCCTTGGTGCTTGTGGAATATGTTTATAGTAGCCAATAAATACCACCTGCAGACTTGTTTTTACACCCACAAGTCTGGCAAGTATGGAATGGAGCTCAGCCACTGCAGCACTACACACAGACATTAACTCTTCCTTGTGTTATACAGCACTGAATCTTTAGCCATAAAGAAATGGCGAGTATTAATGGGCTTTATTCCAGTCATTAATACCTATAATGTTAATAACAAATGACTCGTCAAACATGTAATTAAGGTAAATAAGCTGTCCTAAACTGGACAGAATAAAGGTTTGTATTAATGTGTTTCCTTTAAATAGTAAATTTACACAAACATGGAAACTTGTAAGATAACATTGTTTCAAATTTACTGGATTTTCATGAATGCCACATTTCTTGTGTAAATGTTCTTGCAAATGATTTATGATTTGTTTTTTTTCCCCCTCATTTGATAAATGAAGCCTGTTATTACCATATCATTTCATCATTTGTGGCTTCTGTTGAGATTTTTCTGTCCAGGGAATAAGCTCTGCACTCAGCCATAAGACATTTGCAGGTGTTACAGCATTCTGAATATCTCAAACCATTTCTTTAATTTCAGTTTCTTTGTAAATTGTGAACTAAGTTTAACAAACGTATTTAGGTCCCAAGCATGGCAAGTTTTGTGTATTTTTCTTCCTTTCTAGTTCATGAGCTTTGCTTTTTCTTCTTTCTCAGGAATGTCCTAGTGGAGTTGTCAATGAAGAGACATTTAAACAGATCTACTCACAGTTCTTTCCTCAGGGGGGTATGTATATGTGCATGCAAGAAAGAGAGATTTAATCTGCATGTTTCTTGTGTGTTTCTTGTGTGTGTATTCGTCTAACAGAGTCTCTGTTGTTTACTATAGATGCCAGCACATATGCTCACTACCTGTTTAATGCCTTCGACTCTGGCCACAATGGCTCCATCAAGTTTGAGGTGATCCTCTTCTTCACTCTGTCTGTCTGTCTGTCTGTCTGTCTGTCTGTCTGTCCGTCTCTCTCTCTCTCACTCTCTCTCTCTCTCTCTCTGTCCTTCTTATTATTCTCATTCAGTCTGTTAACTCCTTTAGTTATTCACACTGTTTCTCGGTATGACTCGCATCTATTTTCTGCTAGCATCTATTTAATCTATTTTCATGCTAGGATGGGCATACAGCAATTTTTTTCACATTATCTTTCAGTTGCTGTTTTCATAGGCAGTAATGAAAGTGCTGATGTGATGAGCCTCTGTTTCTAAGATGTAAATCTAAAACGTTCTGACCTGAGAATTGATTAAAAATACTATAAACACCATTTAAACTTTTAAAAAATATAAACAACATTTAAACTTTTAAATAATATTTCTTATACATAATATCTCACATGCATGTAGTGGCTTATTAAAACTTTGATTTTAAACAAACAAATAAATACAAAACTTCGATTGGCTGAAAATATCTTATTCGATTTGGATTTGCATTATTATACTATTATAGTATAAACAGTCTTATCGATCACAGCTCCATGGTTTGATCCTGAACTTGGGTCAATGTGGAGTTTTACATGTTCACTCCATGTCTTCACAGGCTTCTCTAGAGGTAGACGGACTAATCTAAATGATCCCTAAGTGTGAATAAGTGTGTGAATGTGTGTGACCTGTGATAGACTGGCATGTAATCCTGCATGTATTCCCATCTCATGCACAGTTATCTGCACTTGCATCATCACAAAAAAATAGTGCCCATGTTTTGTCAACAATACTTTCTTTCTTACTAAATTCTGTTGGTGCAAAGTTAATCATTCCATTTCTTTGTATCTTTGTCACTGCATGTATTCAGGACTTTGTTACAGCTCTGTCCATCTTGTTACGGGGTTCTACACAGGAGAAGCTGCAGTGGACTTTCAACCTGTATGACATCAACAGAGATGGCTACATTAACAAAGAGGTGTGTGTGTTCCTATCTGATAGAAATTCTCGATAGCTTTGACATTGTGAGGATATTTGGCTGGTCCCTATGAGAAAAGTGGTTTTTTGTTGTTTTTTTTTTACAAGATAAACATTGGCTTTTAATTGCTGAGGTTTAGGTTAGGGTTAGGGTTAAACATGGAACTAATTAGCTACATTAATAATTGTCAGTGAAAAGTGAATAGCGCAAGAATAGCAAGACGAAACTGTGTGTGCATGTGCGCGTACATGCGTGTGTGTGAGTGTGTCGGAGGGTTGTGCCGACATGTTTAATCCCTATAACACCACCAGTGTATTCACATATATTTACAGCTAACCTGTTACTGTGTGTTCTGCTGTACAGGAGATGACAGACATTGTGAGTGCAATATATGACATGATGGGAAAATATACATACCCCGCTCTGAAGATAGACACACCCAAACAGCATGTGGACGCTTTCTTTCAGGTAAATCAGATCATGTCATGATTTCACATATGTGTATATACATAGACAGATAAATAAGTACAGATAGATAAGACACATGTGGTTATAAATAGATTAGATTTTATTCATACTTTGTATTCATTCTCAGTTGTAAAAAGATCATTATTTTAATTTCATCTGCAGAAAATGGACAAAAACAGAGATGGGGTCGTCACTCTTGATGAGTTCATTCTATCCTGTCAAGAGGTATCTACATCGTTCCTCCTAGTGTCCATTGTTCTCGTCCTTTTCTTTCGGGTTTTATTCCTTGTATGCACTACCATCTAGTGGCAAACACAGCTCAGTGTAACACGAAAAAATATCCCCCATGCCTTTTAGTTTTTTTTTTTAACATACCCATGTTCATCGTTATTATTTTCCTTTAGGAAATCATGACATCCTTATTGATAGACATTCTTGTCTATATTTAATTTTACCTTCCAGGATAATTAAGTATCCAAAAATTCTGTATAAAAATGGAATATTGCTGTTGGTTTAATTTTTTTATTTAAAAGTAAATTATTAGATATTTGTCTGACATAAGGGCGTATAGACAGGAGCTAAACTAAGCCAAAATCACATTTCTAACTAATTTGATTTCCTTTTTTATTGGCCAGCAAACAGTGCTGGATATGTAGATTACTTAGGTGTGTGAGTAAGTGAGTAAACACTCTGACCACTGTGCAGTGGAATTGACCTCTGCATTTGACCCGTGAAGTGAAACACACACATACACACTAGTGATCACACACTAGGGTTGTGAACAGAGCGATGGGCAGTCCCTATGTGCAGTTACATTTTTGGGTCGAGTCTTGTCGGTTGGAATGAATAAACCAGAGACGGGACCGATGACTCAAAGCTGGTTCCCTAACCACAAGTCTACGACTGCCGCTGGTATTACCACCTCACTGAGGTCACAGTTATATCATTAGCTATGTTTAAGTGACATATAACAAGTGCATTCGTACAGGAAAAAAATCTGCTCAATGGTACAAGTAGTGACAGACACTGGTGAAACTTTTTCTGAATTGTAAAGCCAAATGAAAAGCATTTTAAAAATGGTAATGTTTGTCTTGTCCAGCATCAATTGTTGCCTTAAACTACACTAAACAGTTCATTTCTTTAGCTATTGTTAAGCCAAATGCTACCTGCTAAAGCTATGTAATAACAGCTAGCTATTGTTGTGCAGGTAAGCTATCTTGACCACATGGTTTAGGCTATTCTTTTGTATAATATTCTTTTTTTTTTTTTTTGGAAAACTTTATTTTTTATAGCTAGCTATTTTTCAGCTAGCTACGTTTCAGAAAAGTCCAGATTAATTACATCATATAATTTTTTTTAAATCAGAAATTTAACTTACTTTTTAGCACAGAGATTCTGCTTCTGTCTGAATAATTGCCAGATATTTGTGCCCCTTTCTGGTTTTTTTTTTTTTGTAGGATGACAACATTATGAGGTCTTTGCAGCTCTTTGAGAATGTCATATAAAAGAAGCACACAACTGAAGGAGGAGACACAGACAGAATGCAAAGAAGACTGATTTTTTTCCCAGTAATATTTACAGCTACTGTGTTCAAGAAAGAGACTGAAAAGACCCTACACCATCTTGTGCACTTCATGAATCCATGGAAATCTATAGCTTCCTGTAGCTGGCTGTCCGTGCCACACCGCTACGTGCATAGCAACACTATGTGCTTAGCATGGTAATATAAATTCTTTTTA
The DNA here is from genome assembly GCA_028565595.1 of Duopalatinus emarginatus. NCBI lineage: Eukaryota > Metazoa > Chordata > Actinopteri > Siluriformes > Pimelodidae > Duopalatinus > Duopalatinus emarginatus. The sequence continues at coordinate 6,656,511 of JAOVVF010000010.1, read as the reverse complement.
AATTATTATCTGGCAAAACTGATCCATGACCATTTTGAAACCAACCTTGTTCTAGTTCCTCTTCATAGCCATGTGCTTGACATGATTCCGGCATTTGTAAAATTTACCAGTTCGTATGAAAAGTTACAGGGGTTGAACCTGGGGTTAGGTAAAGCTTTTCATAGCTTTTCACACGATTTTGATTTTTATTTATAAATGGAACAGAACGTTTACCAGCCTGACCTGGTTTATTTAAATGTTTTAAGGCTCATGTGCTTAATGATGTACCATGTTTTATTTATATACAGGACCTGTAATGGTTCTGTAATATTTGTGAATATTACACTATTAGAAAGCACAGTCTAATGATCTATTTACTAATGTTGCTAGAAAACAAGGAGATGGATGAAGTGAAGCTCAACCAAAGGCCAATCAAGGCAAAGGCATCAGTGCATGTAAATGGTTAGAGGAAAAGTTTTAAAATATTATTATAATTGTTGCTTGATGCTCTTCCACAATATTACCAGCCTACACAACCAAATATAAGGCTTGTTGTGAAAGATGTAGTAAAGTGAAATATTGGAGATTTCCTGATTATTATGAATCCTAATCATTTAAAACATTACAACAAAGTGATTAACCCTACAACAGGTCCTATATTAAAGAGTTTCTATTCTGTAATAATGAGTTCATTGTCCCACACAGAGCACAGAGACATATATAATTAATATAATTAATTATTATAGCCTTAAAGCTTAACACCAAGTATAGTTTTACCATTACTTTGTTTTGTAATCAAATATGTCGAATAATAACAGAAGTAAATTATAGGCCTGGTGTAACTGCTTATAAATTAAATATCCTATCTTCATTGTACGTGACTGTTTTCAACTTTTTCCTCTGTACCAAGCAGATGTTAATCGCCTGGTATGTGTTTTGTCAGCAGTCAATGTGTTCTTGGATGTTTCTGCCTATTCTGCACTCTTGTGAGTCTTGTAAAAAAAGCGGATTGCTGCGACGTGTCTGTGCTGGTCCTTGGTCGAAAATGCTAAACCTGGTCTCTCCGTATTTATCTGTGTGTATTTGTGCCTCAATATGGTTGCATTATTTAAGCGCTGGTGCTTGTTTATTTGTCCAGACATATTTGTCTCCAGATTGGTCTGTCTATCTGTCTGTATATTTATCTGTCATTGTGTTTGATGTTCTCAGCCTGAGGGGAGGACATGTGATATTTGACAGACGGGTTTTGCATCACTGTTTGTGTTTTATACTGTTTGCCATCGCTACATTATATTGGTTGTAAGCATTGTATATGTTGCTCTATCGCAAAAAAAGCTGTGAATTTTCAAAAGTTGGTACTGTAAAAAAAAAAGCATATAGCCATATAACCATTTATCCACACACTGTGATACGGACCAGGGATGAGAGAGAGAGAGCTTAGGCTTCAAAGGCTAATTGATGGCTACTTGCTGGGATAAGTAAGCCATTATTTCTGTTCAAGGTTGCTGAATTTCATAAACACAGCAATCATTCAATAGATACTGCAAATGCAAGTATGTAAAATTATATTTAATAAAATATAAATAATAATGTGCCTATAATTAATTACTAAATGACTGGAGATTTTCATATAATGGAACCAATAGAAACATATATTCACCAGGCACTTTAATAAAAACACCTGTACATCTGCTTATTCATGTAGTTATCCAATCAGCCAATCATGTGGTATGAGAGAATCACCAAAAAAATGAATAGTAATGTAATGTAACCTCAGATTCCTGTTTTTGGCTGGCAGGAGTAGAACCTGATGTGGTCTTCTGATGTTATACCCAATTTGCCTCAGGATTTGACAAATTGGGGGTTCCGAGATACTTTTCTTCTCAGTTGTAAAAAGGTTATTTGGGTTACCATAGCCATCTTGTCAGCATAAATATACTGTCTGGTCATTCTTCTCCGACCTCTCTCATCAAAACAAATGGTTAGGTAACAGTTACTGGTATTTAATATTTCATTTACCCTATTTTATTACTATGAATGGCTGACGTAGTCACTAAAATAGATTATTAATAAAGAGTTAAAGTGTAATGTTAAGGAGAGCATGTTTTAAACTTAACCTTAATCTGTTTTCATAACTTGTAGCAAGCCATGATTTTGTATGGGACTAAATGCGTGACAAACCTCCACACATGTAATGCAGATTTTGTAACAGTTGTTTTCATTTGTTTATTTTTTGTCCTACCCTTCTGTTATTAAAAACATTTTTGCTTTTAGTTTGTTAAAAAACAACAATCTGGCATTCTTGAATACTTCCAAAGAGTGGTTCATGTTTTTCTTGCTAAACTTTTTGTCTTTTTTTTGCAGTTTTTACTAGAGACTTGTAAATAGATGCCCTCTGGTGGTCTTTTTGTGGTTTTCCTTTTTCTTTTTCTTTTTTTTTTTTTTTTTTTTTTTACAAATCCTATACCTTTATGGAGCCACCACCAATCTCTACCAGTTTTTTTTTTAGTGTTACTAGTTTTTTGGTACTTCAGTGTAAATATCTACACTGATATTAAAGACACCCCATATAAAGTAAGACCACACCTATCAACTTAACCTTTGTCTACTGAATTTGTAGTGTGTGCGTGATTACTGCAGAAAACCACTTAGATGTGTGACTTTACACGTAACAGAGAACAAAAAACACGGTGACCTTAAACTGCACTGAGAATGGAAGGCAGTTGTTTGTTTCATTCAGTAAACTATTGATTAATCAAGTGATTTTAAATTCATTTAATTTCAGTTAAAGCAATTTCTTTGGACTGAATAATAAAAAAAAAATTTAAAAAATGATAAAAGATTGTATAAATACTGTTGTTTACTGACGCCCCAAAAGTGCTTAGAAATTTTAGTTTTAAAAATTTTATTTTCACAGTGGAGGGAAACGTCTGAATTCTTGTCAGTAGTCTTGTCAGTAAACACACATTTTGCAGTTTTTACTAGAGACCTGTGAATAGATGCCCTCTGGTGGTCTTTTTGCTGTTCTTTTTTTTATTATTTGAAAAATATACTGAGATGCAATTAGTGATGTCCTATAATGAGTTGTAACTTACATACTGAAATATGTAATGAAAAAACCTGCTTTACACATTTGTGGAGTTTTGTCAGAATTTAATCTGTGTTAATTTAATTGAACTTTTTATAATGTGTACATTGTATCTCCATAATTCCACAGAAAGTTTTGAGGCAACCAAGAAACTACCAAAATGTGATGTATTTTCATGTAATTACAAAAGATGTTTTCTTTGGGAAAAACTGCACACTACTCATGCAGCCATATGTTTCTCTACTCACTGTGATGAGAATCGGCAGTGAGAGGAAGAGGAAGCACCTCTTACTCCATTCACCATATGCACCTCTCCATGCATTATTTTCATATTCAGTATTGTGGATTTAAAATGAATGCACAACTGATGCAACAAATAGTTGCTGGGCTTAGCTGTTTGGTTTTTTTTTTTCATTGTACAGCAAGCTAAAGACGGATGGATAGACAGACAGAGAAGCAGGCAGACAGAGACAGGAAAGACTTTCTTGTTGCTGTATAAAATGATATTTAACAATAAAAAAATCAAACAATAATGTTGACTGTTTTATATATATTTATACACCAATTTACCTTAAATTATAACCATATTAAGAAGGACAAACATGTCAAAGCATCTTCATAGTATATAATGATCAATATTATTTACATAACAAAGTTTTGTATATTTTATTATAGACATTTTCCACTTATGTTTAAAAAGATTTAGAATATAGCCCTAATGTTTCAGACATGAAGTAATCCTAATCTAGGATTTAAAAGGTTGTAAATGATACTGAAAATTGACCTAAGACCAGATTTAGTCTATGACTGGAAACTTGTCAGCCTAGGGGATTTTGTCCGTCATCAGGTTTGTATACGTAAGAATATTCCAGCATATTTTCTCCCACTTTACAATTACTGCCTATAAAAACTTTCTAATAATAATAATACAAGCAACTATAATGCAACCACTGTGAATGTATGCATTTTTACTGATGGATTGTAGAAGTATATGAATCTTGAAAAAATTAAGTTATGGTATATTGCCTTGCCTAGTAAATCAGATGGATTATCATCAATCTATAACTTGCAGTAATTACATAACTTAAAGCTTTTATATACTTACAGTTTTAAAATGGGCAGTCAGTTCCTATGCACTTATGGATGTATAGTCAAAACCTATTTAATACAAAAGTTTACCATTACAATTACAGTCATAGACAGAAAATTTCCTGTTCAGGCAGAAATCGAAGTTGTGTGCATTTATGTATTTAATTATTTACATCTGTAAACTATATGTGCAGAGATTCTTACGAGTTATATAGTTGCTGTGTAGTTTATACACTGACATACCAGAAAAACTGGTACAACAGTCTAATACTTGGTAGGTCCCTCATGGAGCATGAAGAAATATTCTGTAGGCAGTGAACACCTTACGTCTTGCAGAACGGTCCACAATTCAGTTTTATTCCAAGGTGTAGGATTTCTTTGTTCCACAGGGTGTTGCATGGCATCCCAGTTGTGTTCGATAATGTTGAGATTTGGTGACGTGGCCAGAATGGAACTAGTGGGAATGGCAAAACCCCAAACTCAGATGAGTGTTCCTCTATAATTCAGCGTCTCTAGTGTGTGGCGGTGCATTGTCCTGTTGGAAGAGGCCAAACCCATCAGAATGAATGCAGGACATGAACTGGTGTAACTCGTCAGAAAGAAGGCACACATAGCAGTCACCTGTCAGAGATGTTTGTGGACGTACCAGGGGTCCAATGGACTGCCAGCTATTCCAGCTATGATAACAAATCCCATACCATTATGGAGCCACCACCAATCTCTACCAGTTTTTTTTCAGTGTTACTAGTTTTTTGGTACTTCAGTGTAAATATCTACACTGATATTAAAGACACCCCATATAAAGTAAGACCACACCTATCAACTTAACCTTTGTCTACTGAATTTGTAGTGTGTGCGTGATTACTGCAGAAAACCACTTAGATGTGTGACTTTACACGTAACAGAGAACAAAAAACACGGTGACCTTAAACTGCACTGAGAATGGAAGGCAGTTGTTTGTTTCATTCAGTAAACTATTGATTAATCAAGTGATTTTAAATTCATTTAATTTCAGTTAAAACAATTTCTTTGGACTGAATAATAAAAAAGTTTTTATAAAAGATTGTAAAAATACTGTTGTTTACTGACGCCCCAAAATTGCTTAGAAATTTTAGTTTTAAAAATGTTATTTTCACAGTGGAGGGAAACATGTCCGAATTCTTGTCAGTGGTCTTGTCAGTAAACACACAAACACTACAGATGCAGTACATACAGAATCAAAAACACTGGAGTATTCCCTTTAAAGCAGAACTTCACTTTTACTAAAGCATGTCTCTATGCAAAGTGTCTGTGATTTACAAGGAACCTGTTAATTATTGGGCTTTAAATCCAATGAAACTGGGCCATGATATAAGCTTTTTTTTGGCCCAAAACACTATGTAAAGGCCCAAGATACAGTTCAGTACCATTAGTTGCAAAGCAAGTAAACATAGGAAATCCAGAAGAGTAGTAAACTTCATTTTCAACAACACAGTCACTGGCGATGAGTAGAAATGTACACTATACTCATTTATATAAAAAGTCAAACATATAATCAGATATTCCACAGTCTATATTTGTGCCAACAACACTGAATCATCAGCTGGGATGAGTACTTAAAAAAGGTGAAATTGATCAACAACAGTGCGATTTTTTGCCTGTGTGTTTAGTAATTAGTTTTTGTTCATTTTGAATAGCATTATGATTTGCAGCCATATATTTTCTTTTCTGTCCATCATAAAATAAAAATGTTGTAAAAGAAGAAAAATCTCCTTACAGTCATAACCACTGATTGTGTTATTTTACATTCACAATTCCCACTGCAGTGTTATTTCTGGTTTGACTCCTCTGAGGTTAGTGTGGAGTATACAATTTGTTCAGTCAAATAAGCCAACATATCTGATAAGATTGCACATATCTGCATTTTGGGTTGTCAAGATAATTATGCATCAGCATCAATTCAAAGACTGAATAGGCATTTACAATTAATATTAACCATTAGTCAATCCCCTGATGCATATTCGGTATGATATTGATCAACAGTTCTCTCCTCCCAGGATGCAGATGTGGTATTAATCTGAATATGTCCTAAAAATCATATTAGCTGTTTATCAAATTATCTCATTCAAGGTCATCTACCCAATATGATATGCAGATCAGCTTACTTATCCTGTAATACACTGGTGTAAAACATCAGTTACACCATCACAGTCACTCCTTATAGGGTTAATATTTCACCCTTATTAATTTTGGCCAGTGAAGTAGTAGAGGCCATTTTGCCTGCTTTGTCTTGAGCCCATGGCTGCAAGTTCTGCAGGGCATACAGTGAAGAATTGTGCACACACAGAGGATCTACAGGCACTGACTCACTGATGGACTTCTGGAGGGCATCAGCCTGCAGCTGCAGTAGCATTCGATTAGCCTGCTGGCGCTCTGCTTCCCTCTCCTCTGCCGTCTGTCGCCTGGAGAAGTATCAAGGATTGTACAATTTAAACATTATCTTGTACATTGACAATATCATAATAGTAGAAACACCTGCAGGCAGTTACTATAATCAGTGTTTACAGCATTCCTACTGTCATGTTTGTTTTCAGACATGGCACATTTTGATGTGTTTAAAATAATCTATAGACAATTAAAATATCCTTTGCTAAAAGATTTAGAAGTATTACTGTGTGTAACTGGACAATTAAAAGATATAGTATATTGTACATTATATAGATCTACATACTATAAGTTAGAGTTTAAATTGTGCACATATTACTCACATAATCACACATGAAAAACAATAACAAGGGAAATGTAAGTGATTTTTCTGTAAGGCAAAGCAGTCGTTGTAATGACAAAGAGGGTCTGGGTATCTTTATCTAGCCTGAGTGATTTCTTTTCATCTTGAAGGACCACATTGTATAGTCTACTGCAAAATTATATTGTGATTCCCAGATGACTAAGTCGGCGCATCTCCAATTTGAAAGGTCTTGTTGGGTGTTCCTAGTACACAGTGGTTAATACCTACCAAAAGTGATCCAAGGAACTGGTGAAGCAGCATCTGGGTTATGGGTGCCCAAGGCTCACTGATGTGTGTGGGGATGTGAAGCCTTGCCCATTCGATCGTATCCCACAGAAAATCCACAAAAGATCGACAACTCTCTACATTCTACTTTAACTTTCAAATGTCTTGGTGTCACACATACTGCAGCACACCTTCAGACGTCTTGAGAGGTGGACAGCATACGTTCCTGAGTCTGAGCTGTTTGGCAGGCATATATTTATATACTTTACTTAGACATTAACATAAATAATTTAGTTAAATAAAATCTCTGGAGGACAAAATAATGAAAAAAAAAACAAGTTCAATGTAGTATTCTGATATTATGATGCAGTTTGTTTTAATGGGATTTTACAATTTAATCATGTACTGCACGTTAACAGCCAATGAGTCAAATAAACAGGAGTCATGATTATATTATATATTATAAACACAAATGAAATACACTGATTGTTCAAACAGCTCCTTAACAGCTATAATTTGCAAATGCCACTGTCATTACTGTGATTTAATGGATCGACCTCCTGTGAGAGATAACCATAACCATAATCACCATCTTTCCCTACCTTTTGTTTTATGAAATTAATATCACACTGATAAAGAGGGTTGATTTGGATTGTAGTGTCTTAAAGCAACTCAAAATGAGTGGGTTTGCCCTTGCAAATTGTCCCAAGTTATATAATAATCTATAGTATTTGTTAACCTCCACTGTGCAAAAACAGACTGTTGATAATATTAATTGTTTATTAACATTGCAAGTTATAGGATTTACTAACAGAATCTCTAAATGTGTACCCATTAGTATTTTCTGATGTGCTAAGGTTAGTGAATGTAGGCCTACTAATTCATCATTATGAATTATTATTCATCAATATGTGCTTATAATAAGTGTAGAATAAGATATGTTTTAGAGCCCTGTATCAGGTATGTTGAAGTACATCTATCATCTATACATCTATAAAGCAGACTTACCTCCATTTGGTTCTTCGGTTCTGGAACCACGTTTTGACCTGAGCGTCGGTCATTTTAAGAGTCTTGGCGAGGGCCGCGCGCTCGGCACTGGCCAGATACTTTTGGCGGTGAAAACGCTTCTCGAGCTCACAGATCTGCACGCGGGAAAATGACGTGCGCGGCTTCTTCCTCTTGGGCGGAGTGCGGTTCTGGTACGGGTGACCAATGCGCCGCGTTATGGGCAGCGCTAGAAGAGCTAAGAGGAAAAATAGGGCAAAACAAACAAAAATCAAAACCAAAACAGCTTTACATTTACATAATTAATGCACAAAAAAACATTGTGCACACACACAGGATGCATAGGAAGCATTCCTGTGCAAGAGTTTGGTGTAAAATTAACGTTCAAGCCTGTGCAGGACAAAAAATTACATCAATGAACACATAAAGACTGTCTGCTATAATTATTACTGATGTAGAAGTAGGCCTAAATAAAGCTTAAACTGGTGATTAAAGATCCATGTCCAATCTTTCTTCATTTCTAGGATTTGTAGGATTTAAGGATTTGGGACTATTTCGATGGTCATTTTAACCGTTTTACAGTCTACTATGAATTGTATTACAGTGGCATTAAAGAGGTCTTCAGTGTCCTCCTTTAAAGCGTTGTATGACGTGAACAGCTCTAGCTGTCCTCCAGAAAGTGAACCAGGCGTAGCCTACTTCTGTCCTCTGTCCTCCTACCTACAAGGTGAATATAATGACAATACCACGCAGGAAGAGTAACGACAAGGTGATAAGAAAAAAAGCTTCTTTAAAGCTGCTTTGAGACAATGTTCATTGTTAAAAGCGCTATACAAATAAAATTGAATTGAATTGAATTGAAGAGTTTGGATAGGAAAAAGACGCAGAGTAACTTTCACACTTGAAGTTAACAGAGTTACAGTATTGAATTCACCCCCAAGCCAGAAAGTTTTGTGCTGACATTTAGACATTGTGAGACATTTCAGGCTTATTTCCTGTTGCCACTATTAATTTATCTTAGACTGTAATACAGCGCCATCGAAACCTGAAGGCTTTTGATTCCCAGTGAATAGCTGACCACGTGATATATTCAGAGGCGTGGGAGTTTGGGTACATCTCTGTCCAGGATCAGGTGATGGTGCGTAAAACTCAGTCTCTGGTTATTACAAATAAGTGTTTAGGCTACTGTGTATATATAGGTACTTTATATGTACACACTGCATAAATAAAAGCATGCGAATCCCAGGCGTTATAATATTCGGTTTAGTTTCCGCCCTCTGCGGCTGGTTCCTGACCCTGACGAGTACAGTGGCACCGAACTGGCGCACCATCCACAACATCACTGGACAACCTTCAGATTTAATGTTACACCAGGGCATCTGGGACATCTGCAGGTCCTCTAGAGAATCCAGGGACATCTTCTGCAACCATGAGGACACTGAATACTTCAATAATCAGATCATCGAGGTCGCACGCAGGATGATGGTTGCTTCTCTGATAGTCACTCTAATCGGTCTTGCCTTGATGACAACCGGAACCACCTGCTGGACCGTCACACGCAGGATAAAGCTGGCGGGTTTCGGTGGTGTCCTCATTTCTTGTTCTGGGCTTGTGGCAATCATCCCTATCGCCTGGTACAACCACATCGCGGAGTACATCAACGCCCCGTCTACCGACATCCGTATCGGATACTGCATCATACTGGGCTACGTAGGAGCACTAGCAGAGTTTCTCGACGGATTTGTGATATGCATTTGGATATACCGATGTTATGGAGGAGGAAATACAGGAGACAGACCTGAGATGAGTATTGAAACGAGTGATGATACTACCGCACCGAGTACCAGTGTGACCCGGAGCCGAGCAAACAGCGTCCCGGCGCACGTGGAGAAACAAGTCATCAAGATCCTGCAGGACAACAGACTAAAAATATCACTGACCCTGTAGTTAGTCTTTAATTTAGATGGGTTTAGACCTGGTTACAGTTATAGACTAATAGATACATGTATATCGAGGGCATTTAGCCATAAATGAACAGAAAAATGCTATTTAACAAGATGTAAATGTTTAGTATAGCATTGTGTTTAATATCTCCTTAATAAACTTTAAAGAGATTGTCTTTTTAAATAGCCTACAATAAACACTTTAAAAAAAACAGTGTCCTTTAAACTACGAGAGTTATTTGGTCGCATTAAAACAATTTTTTTCATCATTATTTTATTTATACATTATTTTTTAATTTTGTTTCTCATAATTGGACTTTCTAAACCCTTACATAAGTGAGGTGTCTCCCTTTAAAGCGGAGAAGTTGTGCACACACCAGGGAGGAAAAAATAAGAAAAGCCACACAGGTGCTTGAGTCCAGTAAATTCACGTGATGCTTTAGAGCACTGTAATAGACTGTAACTTAAAGCGAGACCCTTTTTTCTTTCTTTCTTTCTTTCTTTCTTTCTTTCTTTCTTTCTTTCTTTCTTTCTTTCTTTTCTACTTTGTCCTACTGTAAGCCTATACAACATAATGCACGTAGATGTATTCTTGTAAATGACATGTTTAGGTCTACATCTGGTCAAATTGGATAATATGTTTTGTGTTGGTATTTGTCCTCACACGCATCACACACATTCACAGAAATAAAAACACAATCCAAATCCAATGTTGATGACCTTCAGAAGGCCATCATGTTTTTCACCAGAAAATGTAAATATATAGTTTTTAATATGAAAAAAACCACAATGTAAAGCTCATAATTCGACCTTCAGAACCACTCATATAAATGCACACCACATGTACCCTCTCATGTAAAAGATTTACAAGATAAAGTAAGAATTTTTAACAGTGCAGAAAGACACGATGAGCAATCGCATAGAATTGTTATAGGCTATAATCAAGTCTCCTAAAATGACCCTTTTCTGAACTCATGTAACTTTCTTCAACCTCATAATAGTCTTATCTATGTTATTTTTTTAAAATATTTTAAATTGTTTTAATTAATTAATTAATATTTTTTTTGTGATGAACAGAAACTGAAAAAAATAATCTTTTATTCTGGTCCAGAAGCCAGCTCTATGTGTCTATGTACTGGATATAACTGGGTTAAATATAAGAATGTAAGTACAGGAGGCTGTATTCATTTCTCTACAGTGGTTTAACTGGACCTGTTCAAAAAGGCTGGTTGCTCTTTGTGCTCTCGGTAGACTTTTCACGAACTGATTCCTCTTAAAAGATTCACACGAATCAAATGCGCATAGTTCGATTCATATAAACAGGTTGTTCAAAAGAACTGAATCAATAAGGCGAGTCTTACAAATGTTATTACGTTTCCCATGCACAGATTTCGGTACGATCATGCTTTTATACAGGCTTAAAATGTACACTATTAAAGTGTTCTTTGACTGTCCCACTGGGGGAACGCTTAGGCTAAAGGTTCTATGTAGAACCCTACAAATGTTTTTCTGTCAGAGGATTCCAAGTAGAACCTGAGTGTACATCTATTTAAAATTTATTAACTAAGTTTGGGTATGTAAATCCGTGGTACAAAATTATTATTGTACATTTTACTATCTATTTATATATTTTACTG
>JAOVVF010000010.1:6579866-6594174 GCA_028565595.1 Duopalatinus emarginatus | reverse complement strand
ACAAGTACTTTTAGCATAACATGTGTTCACTATTTTAATTGTAACATTTCACTTTAAAGCCTTATTCATTTACATAGCAATTAATTAAAAATGCGATTAATCGCGATTAACTATATGAAATTCTGAGATTAATCGCGATAAAAAAATGTTATCGTTTGACAGCTCTAATTTATATATTTAGGATTTAGAATAGAATTAGGATTTCATGTGTTTATGAACCCACTTGACCCCAATACACAGAGATCATTACAGAGATACTTAGGAGTTGATGCCCCCAAGGATCCACTCTTTTATTTTATAGCAGGACAACTATAACATTAATGAATTTATACATCTTCACTAGGCATCCAGAGTTTATCCTAGTAATATTAAGTGCAAAGTGAGAATACACCCTGGATTGGTTGCACTTTATCAGTGGCCACAACAAATAACATGCATTCATGCCTACAGGTGATTTATTGTATCCAGTCAATGTACTATATTTTAGGAGATGGAAGGGTACTAGAGAATCTAGAAGAGACCTATTCAGGCATATAGGAAACATGGAAAGCCTGGGGCTGTAAGGCTGCAGTGCTCATCACTGTGTCACTATGGTGTCCATCACTGCAACAATAATTTTAAAATACCAAATAGCATATATGTTAAAAGGCAAAGTGATTTGTGATCCTTCTAGCTACCGATGTGTGCTCAGGTGTGAGTGAAAATATAAAATGTACAGAATGTGACAGAGATTAATGACCTGAACGTAATCTCTCCAATATAAAATGCTGAAAATAGTTTATAAAACTTAATCAAATTGCATAAAATTGTAAGCCTGAAAGGGCCTTTTTTTGGTATTGCTCCACTTTAAAATGGGTCATATTGAGCCCATTGTATGCTGTAGGGCCAATAATCCTTCATGCTGTTTGTGTTCCATTTACTGCTTTTGGCAAAGCAAGGTCATTAGTGAGATTTCGGTGCTGGGCCTGCTTTTTCTGTACAGGGGATGTTTGATATTTGTTGACGCCAGTTATTCATTTTGCTGCTCTTGATCAGGCATATGATAAAGGTCTCATTTGCACTTGCATCAGGAATTATACAGGAGGCTGCGAGCATGTCTCTGAGGACACCTGATGTTGTGGTCACAGACTGGAGTCTGCAGACTAAAAATGACAAAATTTAGTAACCAAGACTGATTATTGCCCTGCATTACTGAAAGACCAGACAAAAGTTAACATACCATTAAACAATGCCAAGAAACACATCACGAATAACAGAACTGATGTGAACATTCGGGTAGCAATGTACAACCTGACATACTGTGCTTAGACAATTTGTAGAACAGCACCATGGGTATTATTGTACAGAATTGAAAAAAAGGAAGTAAAAGAGAGAGGGCGGAGCACCTCGCTCTTGTTCTCTTATACACTCGCCAGAAAAAGAGACAGGACCGTGTAAAAGAGAGGAAGAGAGGAACTTGAGGCGTGCAGAGGCATAGACAAACCATCTGTCTGGCTTCAACATGACTCCCTGGATCAAGCCCACCTCTGAGAGATATGGTGTTGGTACGTGTTTAAACAGTTCAGGCGTGTAGTTTGAGGAGTGTGTTTGTGTGTGTGAATAACGGCCTTCAGTTCAGAGTCTGTGGATGCTCACTTTGCTTCCTGTTTTACAGGATGTGGGCAGGTGCTGCTTACTAGATTGATTTACAAATCATTATGTTTATAAAAGTGTGTATGGTAAAATGCATACAGCAGATATGAAACTGCAGATATATACATTAAACAATTTATTCTAGCAAAGTGTAGCCTCATAAGTGCATGAGTACACTAATGCTGTATGTGCATAGTGCTCTGTGTGTGTGTGTGTGTTTGTGTGTCCTCATCCTGACGACAAATTTTGCAGTTTCTAAAAGGAAAACAACTTTTTACAGTAAAGCTCATTTTTGTTGCTTTTAGAGATAACTGTATTTGTAGGGGTTTTATTTTAATCATAGGAAACACAACTAAAAAGGAAGACGAATAATTTTGTTTCTTTGACCACACATTGCCCTCAGGCTCGGTGCAGAGACATGTCTCTATTTCCGCCTTCTAAAGGCGACGTCTGCAAACCGCTTCATCATATTCTGTCAAAATCATTAAACCTTAAAACTTAACTGATATCTCTGGTCATGTGATCTGATAGCCGTTTATATCTGTGTTTATGTGGTCACACACAGGAAGTTAACAAGAGAGGAAGTAAAAAGTGAACCAAGAAGTGCAGACATATATTGTGTGTGTCTGTGTGCTGCTTTTACTCTATATATGTAGGCAGTGTTTTTATTTGTTACGTTATTCATTGGTTATTTTAGGATTCATTTTAACATTACATGCAGAGACCAACATTATGGCTGAGTGGTGGTTCGAGCCCTGTGGCCTGTTAACGCTGGGCATACTTCTGTAACATTAATAACCTTTACATTTTACTACAAGGTCCATAAACAAACAATAAATTAATATTGAATCGTTGATAATGATAAATTATTGCATACACTAATATTTAGTGCATTATATGTGCACTTTAATAAAGAGTGTATATGAGGACTGGCATTAGGTATTACATACAGGTATTAATTAAGGAGATCTTGTTAACTCATTCTGCCAATTACTATAATGTCTTATGTAGTATTAATATAGATTGTTATTAATAATGTTATGATTATCGTGTACATAGTGTAGTTTAGGCATAACTTGGGACAATTTAAAATTAATGTGAAGCGAACACTGCAACCGGGTTGCTTCGGCATAATATGATCCAAATCAAAGCAGTTAATTGTTGTGATACTATAAAAAATGTGTATGATAATGATCTCACAGGAGGGTAAGCAATTCAACACTTTTTATTAACTAGTAAATAAACGAGTAACGTGCACTGTTATCAAGAATAAAATAAACATTCATCTTTAAATCTTTACTTTTAAAGCTCATTAAAGGTATAAGAAGTTGAATTAAACCAGATTTAAAGACATAATATTTACTGTTCCAGTTATATAATACATGTAAAAGGCTCAAATGTTGCTACACTATTGACTACAAAAAGTGTCTTTACTGTCTTTTTTGTAATATGTTCCATCAGGTCTTATTTATTCATCAAAAGGCAGGTTAAGGTGCTGTATAAATGAAACACATTATTATTATTATTATTTTTTTTTTAATGAAACACAATTTGACTGTAAAAAAAAAATGAATGTAAGAACTGATTGAGTCTACATGTAAAAATATTCACAATAAGCATAAGAGTTTGGACGCCAGTGCCGGGAGGGCTTTAATTAACATAAATGACAAACAGAAAAAGTCCAAGACTATATAACACAGGAAATGAAGCTACAAGATACAAAAAGATACAAGTTCAGGTAATGTGAGACATGAAACTGTACAATTTGCCACAACATACTGGCCACAACCCAGGGCTTATATACTCACACAAATAAACACAGATATACAGCTAAGGTGTGCACCAGGAATCATGTGACTGGAGAGGCAGCGTGACCCCTGTGCACAGTCAGGAACTGGAGTTGTGACACAGCCCCCCTCCAAAGGAACTGATGTCCTCTATCGGATCAGGATCAGGATCAGGTGGAGGCTTGGGCAAGGAACTGATAATGTCCTCCTCTATTGAACCTGGATCAGGCGGGAGTTTGGGCAGAGAGGTGCTACACTCTCGGACAAAGATCAGGTGAAAGCCTGGGCAGGTGGAAGCATGTGCGTGCATAATGGACTGTGATGGACTGGGCATTAGGACTGGGCTTTATTATAGGCTTGTGGTCAGTATGCCCTGGATGCTCTACAGATACACCACAACCCTGTCCAGGATAAACAAATTGCTAAGTGAGATAGAGAAACAGTGATGTTTAGTCTTGGATAAAATTCAATATCTTTTTCACACTAGTAAGTGAGGTTATTAAGGTTCATAACAGAAATGGACACATATGCCATATTCACACAAAATGATATATGACATGACATAATTGTGCCAACTGTTTGCAAAGCTCAGCCTTCTTCAAAGTTGCTAAATTTCAGATAATAGAATTAGAAGCTACTGGTCATATGTGGACAAAAATGCTGAAATAAACACATTTCTGTTACTTTTTATTACAGCGTAAGAAAATATGTAATATGCAATTTTTCAAGAGATGAATGACATTATTTCTATTTGTTGTGACTCGTTTTAAGGGCTGTGAGTGTAGATTTGTATTTGTAGCTTATAAAGGCAGCTTTGTCTACACTTTAAAAGACTAATTCACCTTTTCCCCTTTGAATTCCTTTTCTTTCTCTTTTAGCTAAGTGGAATTTTGCAGCAAAAACAGAGAAGCAGCTGTCTCTTGCTATAGGTGAAACAGTGTACATAGAGAAGGCATGTGAAGGTACGACTATGAGAATGTGGGATAGTGGATGAATAATGTGTGTTATGTGTGTATTATTAAATAAAAGTGTATATATAATATTAAATATATATTTAGGAATATATAAAATACATTTTCATGAGTTAGATCAATATGTAAAGACCAAGGACAAATGAATAAAGCTACATTATTAGTTCTTAGGTTAGTATTATTAATTATTAATGAATTAATAATTACTTATGAGTATATACTAATAATAACGTTCATGGTATTGCAGTATTACCTAAGACTAAACTACTGAAACAATATTATAAAGCTGTGGCTCTCAAAATTCCGGTAATAAATAATAAAAAAAAAAATACAGCATTGGAAATTAAAACCCACAACTGTTACCAAAATTATATTTATTATTGAGCTCCTATACTTATTAGCTAATTTGATTGGTTACTTGAATTGAATGGGTTGAATTTTGCTAACCCTGTAAGAAGTAGTCCTTTAAATGATGAATAAAATGCTGTGAAATAAATAGCAGGTATAAAATGATGTATAGGTCATAAAAATAATATTGAAAAACATATAACAATTTTTTATAATGTAAGTCTAATATTTTAGCAGTATTATGTTATATAAATCTGTACTAAGGGGATCTATGAAATTGATGGGGTCTATTTGAGTTTTCAACATAAAACTGGTGTTATTTCAGGTTGGTATATGGGATACTTGACCCGGAACAAAGAGAAGAAAGTAAGTAGATGTTATGTTCCTGTGGAAATAAAATAATTTCTATAATTAATGAAATGAATAATCAAATGAAACCCCTTTGATTTCCTTGTACTGCAGGGCGCATTTCCTGCAAACTTCATCGAGCTGAAGGAAGTTATCATAGAAAAAAGAGGGTAGGTGATTTCTTATGATTTCTTATCATATTTCATAAGTCACCTTTTTATTATAAATTCTGTCTTTCTTGGTGATCGAGTCAACACTGGAAAACACAATTTATACACACAGTATGTAACACTGAAGACAGAATACAGTAATTTACACTAAGGCCGAATTATTAGAGTAAACATTTCTTCCTGTTGTACAGAAATGAAGAGATTGTGACATCTGCTGAGATGCCCCTGGTAAAGGAAGTTACCACCACACTGAGGGAATGGGGCAGCATCTGGAAACAGCTATTTGTGGTACTGTGTTTTTCTGTCTGAATGTACTATGTGTACATGTGTGTTATATCTGGTTTAGTGTTTATCTAAAGTTTAATTTAATATCAGAATATTTTCCGTATTCCATCACTCTGTATCACTGATCACTTTTGGAGTTTATATGTTTACCTCCTGTCTGAGCCCTGGTCATTTTTAACCCTCTGCAGGTCAATAAGAGAGACAGTTTTGGCCAGGTACAGCGACTGATGTGGGATCTGATGGAGTGGCGTTCTCAACTGCTCTCTGGCACACTGCCTGGAGATGAGTTTAAAGAACTCAAACAGAAAGTCACATCTAAAATCGACTATGGGAACAAGTACTGTATTCCTTTCATATATTCGTCTGTCTCTGTCTGGCTGTCTGTTTAAAGCTCATTTGTTGTGTTTTAATTAAATCTTGCAATTGATTTTGAAGATATTATAGGTTTAAATTTTGATTAACTATTCGGTGCAATGCAATACTGTGATGTTGCCTAGTCTAAGCACGACTGATGTAATGTTACAAAATTTTGCTAGTGAGCTTGGCGTATAATTTTAAATACAATATATAATTACAGTTCAAATGTTAAGTATCATGGCTAGTCTTTGGGTTTAAATTCGGGTAAAAATCTTTTATCTTTACACTGTGCATGATTATCAGACAAATGGTATTTCATACCTTAATTTATTTGGTAAACAAATACAATGGGCTCAGTTAGTCTTAAATGTTTTTACATTAAAATAGTTTTTTTCTCAGGGGAGAATTATATTATTATGCAGTTAATTGGCTATTTCTATTTGGGAACAATTTTTCACAATTTTAAAGCATTATTTAACATTATTTAGCATTATTTAACAAATGACCGACATAAACTGCCATATAACAATTAACAGCTTTTCAAAGCTATTGAGTGAAGAAAATAGCCATCCTTCTTTTCATTAATCATCCATTGGATCTGTCAGTTTTTCCATCTATTCACAATCGTTTTTTGCTGAGGCAGCCACTAATAACCTCCCAAATGCTGTTCAAAGTGAGGTGTAAATCTCATGCTTGAGACTGGCCTGGAAACCCTAAATAGGATTTAAGTCAGTTAAGGAAGTTGGCCAGGTCATTATTCTGTCATCAATGATATCTTTGCTGGCTAGCTAAGCCCTGGAGCATCTTGATGTATGCGATGAAGCATTGTCCCGAATAAAGATTATGGCCTTGGAAACTGGGAGTAGGTTTGGGAGTTGAATTGTAGTTCATCTTCCACTCAAAAAGGTCCAGTTAGCTCATCATTAATGATAGTAATCCACAGAATTAACCCTGCCTCTTCCTGGTGTCTCCCTTTTATCCACCCATTTATCCATCCATTCAGGTATTTCATGGCCCACTCATGAGGCATGAACCTCATGAGATTTATTCTGTAATGGTTGTGTTTCACACCTCCTTGCCTTACTCATGTGTCTGAGCACTTGGTACCTTGTACCTCTGGACACCCCTTGAAGGTTGCAGTTCTGAAATATGGTGACACTAGTGGCAAGCGAGTTCTTGTTAACCTCAAGTCTTATTCTGCTTAAATCTTCAATTTCTTCTCCACACATTTTCTGTCACCCTGTTCAGTATTCATAATTCATATATGGCTCTCTGGTGGTCACACCTCAATAGTTTTGCAATCTGCAGTGTGCTGCATCCTTCTGATAGGCATTATTTTACCATTTTAGACAGTTATATCACAGTTTTGGCCCATCTACCCGAGACAGAGAAGCTGCCTGATAAAAATTATGCACAACTTTAACCCCCATTAAATAATTAAACTCTACCTAAAAAGAATTATACGAAGTTATCATTCAGGCTTAGATGCTTATGAGTTGGATAATATGCATAAAAATAATCATCAGATCATAAAGCTGACTTGCCTAATAATTGTGCAGAGATAGCTTGCTAGTGAGCTGTGCTAGCCAGTCTGTATATCTATTACTGAAAAGGGAACATTAAGGTTAAGCTGACTATTTAGATGGTAAATCTAACCCTAGCCCTAGGTAGCGTAAGTATTGTGCACACATATTATGTAGCCAATGTTGATTATAGTCATTTCTTAAGAAAATTATGTACAACTTTAAACTTAAAGTTTTAGTTTAAGTTATTAGTGTTTCTGCTGCTTTTTTTGTCACAAGTGATGATGATGAGGAGTTGTCACTAACTGAGCAAATGTATAAGTGTAAATATGTGTTCATGTGTGCAAGATTAAGCATGAACATATGCACACACTGCTTTGACGTGTGAAACCACATATATGTGTATAGAGGTGCAAGTCTGTAGCTGTTTAGTGCTCCATATATTCATATCTGTATTTGGATCTTGACCCAAAGTGGTTATGGGTGTGAATATGAACAGTACAATTAGATATGCTACTACTGTGTACACCACTGCTGCATGGTCTGTGAATTCTGCCTCTGACAGTCTTTTAACCTCAGCTACATCATAAACGTCCTTAATTCCAGATACACATTAATTTAACTTAATTCAACTAGCACATTTATTATATTTGTTTGTAGATTTTCTCAGAAATTTATTCAGTCCTACTTCCCACAATATAAACAAATTTTAACCCCCTATGATCCTGATCAGGTATTTACTAAGGATAATTAATTAATGCATTCTCCATCACACAGCAGTTCCTTGTAATAAAGACAGCTGCCAAGATTTCACCCAAAACCTTTATACAGTATATAATGCATTAAAGTAAAACCCTTCAACTTGCACAAATTTTGTTTTGTTCCTTTTCTACACCTCTAGTCTCACCCAGATGCCCTGTGAACCTGTCCGAAAGCTTTCCGTTTATCTGTATTTACATATTAAACCCATTTTTGTTTATTCCGAATAAGGTGTATATAAATGTGTATATATGGTAACATTCAGGATTTAGGTTACTAATGATACAGTACAGACAACCCTGTTCCTTTCCTAGTAATTATTGGGTTTATTTTTGGCTTATAGAATAATTATGAAGCTTGTGAGGATTTATTTTCTCTGTCTCCTCTGTGCAGGATTCTGGAATTGGATCTGGTAGTGAGAGATGTAAATGGGAATATCCTGGACCCTGACAATGCCAGTGTTATTAGCTTGTTCAGAGCTCATGAGGACGCCACTACTAAGATCACTGAACGTATTAAAGAGGAGCAGGTTAGAGAGACGTCTACTACTCTGTCTGTATAACACTGAAGCTATTACTGCATTCTTCATTGAGTTGCAGGCCATAAGATAAATGTAGCCGACTGCTGTCAGTCAAACTTTACAAAGCCCAATCAGGACATGATTGATGTGGCTGAGCCAGACTATAGTTAGAGAAACAGTGATGTTGATGGCTGCACCTTATGCTTATCCTTATACACTATTACAGTCTAATGTCCAGATGGATCACTCGGGCATCTCGGCACGGATCCAGTCCTCTCCCACACACAGCCTGTACGTGTTCGTGCGCAATTTTGTCTGTCGCATTGGAGAAGAATCCGAGCTCTTCATGTCTCTGTATGACCCCATCAAACAAAGGATTATCAGGTGCGCATCTGATTACAACTTCATCTGCTGGGCTTTACAATACCGTCTCATTTAGCACAGCTTCATCACTGCTATTGTCCTCATCAGTGTGTGATGATGAATAACTTCATTAGGAAATCCAGCTGCTTCTATGAGCATACATGGTTGCAATTCCCACGCCCTGCCCCTTTATAAACTCATGTTACATGGCTGACATTAACTTTTAGATGTCTGTGGTCTGACTATCGTCCTACCAATTTTGTATTGTCTGCCTTTCTCTCTCTCTCTCTCTCTCTCTCTCTCTCTCTCTCTCTCTTTCTCTCTTTCTAGTGAGAACTATCTAATAAGATGGGGGGAGAAAGGCTTCCCTAAAGATGTTGAAATGCTCAACAACCTGAAGGTGGTCTTTACTGTAAGTCGACACTAGAGGGCAACGTCACACCTGATCAACTGTTACTTGGGGTAGTAATGCAATGACAATCTCTCTCTCTCTCTCTTTGTCTCTCTCTTTCTCTCTCTCTAGGATTTAGGGAACAAGGACCTGAACAGAGAGAAAATTTATCTCATATGTCAGATTGTACGTGTGGGCCGTATGGACCTCAAAGAGACTCATAAGAAATGCACGATGGGACTGCGCAGGCCATTTGGGGTTGCAGGTATACAGCTGGAGGCAGCATACAGTTTCTGTGTAGGATGTAGTAGACACTGTGCCATCATTTAAGAAATTAATGGTGGGTCACAGAAAACAGGATTTCTGCACAGTTCCAGTCCAACAGGATTTCACACTAAACAAGAATTTTGTTTTGTGCATCAGTGTGACTTTTGCACTTTTGGTTAAAGTGCAAAACCTCTTACTTGCTTAGTTGCTGTACCCTTAGTGTTGGCTTGCGAGTTAGCTGTTCGAAATACACTGTACAGAACTCAACTATCACCACTGCTCACTTCCAATATGCATAGTTTTATTACCCCATCTGTATTTTCTCACTAGACTGTGTCAGCTGGGAACCGGTCTCGTGAAGGTCACGGGTTTGATCCCCACCCAGGGCAAGACACGACTGAGGTGCCCTCGAGCAAGGCACCTAACTCCCCTAACTGCTCCCTGGGTGCCGTGGTTTGGGCCTCTCCGGGCAAGTGTGTTCACTGCCCCCTAGTGTTCACTGGTGTGTGTGTTTCATGGCACAGATGGGTTAAATGCGGAGGTCACATTCCTTCTGTGTGCAAACACAATAAGGCAAAAATAGTTCACTTTCATTTTCATTTCTTTCAGCTCTGTGCTCTGTTCACTAATGTCTGAGCATGCTAGTCAAAACATGATGCCACAAAACTTATATGTTGCCAGTATAACTGAGTTTAAAATACACGGTTCGAGAAGTAAGAGTAACATATAAACACCTAGCTTCGTTCTCTGGCTTACAACAGCTAGCAACTTCATTACTGTAATCCACAAAAAAGATAAATCTGAAATCTCACTAGACTTTCATCAACCCAGTGCCTGCTCAGTGTGGACATTGGTGATGAATGTAGTGAGCATGGAATGTGCAAGCAATTGCCAAGATGGCAATATTTCCAAGCATGTTTGATGTATTTCCAAGCATGTGTGTGGTTGGTGTGGTACAGTGGTAACATCATTGGCTCTCGTGAGAGACCCGGGTTCGATTCCTGGTCTGGGCAGCCAATCTGTGCTACACCAATAAGGGTCCTTGGGCAAGACTCCTAACACTACATTGGCCTACCTGTAACACCAATAACCTTGTAAGTCGCTCTGGATAAGAGCATCTGCCAAATGCCGTAAATGTAAATGAAAATGTTCCCGTGGATCTATTGGAAAGTTTAAGCCCATCTGATAATAGTAGTAAGTATAGCTGTAAACCTGGATGCTGAGCACCAAAATAAGTAAGCGATTGAGCAGTGTTTAATAGTTAAAATTGTGTAGTCTGCAGTAGCTTTTACTTGCTCAGCAAGAACAAATCTAGAGCTCCACCACGCCTGTCCATTTTCGTGTTCCTCATATTAACTCTCATTCTGACTCCCGTTTTGCTTTCCCTCTCTCGTTCTCTTTTCTGATTGGCCACCTGGTACTGCGTACTCAGACTTGTTTGTGCCTCATGGCTGCTGTTGTGCTGTGGTGAATTTTGACACATCTCAGCTGGCGGATCATACATGCGTACAAACTCCCCACCGCTTCAGACCCTGACACGTCACTGACTGTGAATTACTGTTACAGGACTGGGTGACTCAGCTCTGGAACGTTTTTATTAAATTAAAATTGTATAGGAAGCGTGCTATGGATAGATATATGAAGCTTACTGGTATCGCGTTACTATTAGTTGTTTTATACCTCTCTATGACTGACTCTGTCGTATACACCAAAGTACCAGAAAAACCAGTACAGATT
Source organism: Duopalatinus emarginatus (assembly GCA_028565595.1). Lineage (NCBI taxonomy): Eukaryota > Metazoa > Chordata > Actinopteri > Siluriformes > Pimelodidae > Duopalatinus > Duopalatinus emarginatus. Next base: position 6,582,716 of record JAOVVF010000010.1, on the reverse strand, counting down.
GGTGGTGCCTCCATAATGATATGTGGGTTTGTTAAGCTGGCATTCCATGGGACCCCTGGTATGTCTACAAACAAAATCTCTGACAGGTTAACGAATTACACCAGTTCATGTCCTGCATTCATTCTGTTTTGTCTGGTCTCTTGCAAAAGGACAATGTGCAGAAACAGGAAATTATGATTTGAGGCTCATCTGAGTTTGGGCTTTTACCATTCCCATATCTCCTATATTTCAGAATATAAGAGAGTTGTGGAACGTTCTGCAGGAAGTATAGTGTTCATTGCCTATAAAATACATCCGCAGGGGGACCTACCAAGTATTTCACTGGTGTACCAGTGTAAATGATTATATTTGCCATAGCTTTTAATTTTACCATGTACAAGTTGTAAGGGTGGATGTTCAGCATACTGTTTGAGTATGAAGCAATCTGTCTCTGTCATCTCTGTCATAGTGATGGACATCAGCGACATCATCAAAGGAAAGACAGAGTGTGATGAAGAAAAGCAGTACTTTATTCCTTTTCAGCCGTAAGTTATCGATTCCCTTGCCCCTCTCTCCTGCCTTATTTGAAATGTTCTCATTTCTTAGACTTTTATCGTCCAAGTCGTTTTTCTTTCACTGTTCACTGCCTGTCACCTATTTAACCTAATGTCATTTATCTTGAGGAGTGACTAGTCTTGTAGTCTTCTTCTGAATGCCCATGTATATACGTGCATGTGTGTGTGTGTGTGTGTGTGTGTGTGTGTGTGTGTGTGTGTGTGTGCAGGGTCTTGGCTGAGAATGACTTTCTTCACACCCTTCTGACCAAAGTAACCACCTCCAGAGGAGACAGTGGAGGACAGGGTAAGGCTGTGATTCCTGTACATGGTGTTAAGTGGTATTATTTTTCTTTGCTACAGGTTTATTACAGCACTGCATCCGACGTGCAGTCTTCCACACAGCGAAAGACCATAGGTCTGGATTATAACGACCTTAGTCTACCTTAGGGACTCAAGAGCTGAGGTTTATAGCTTTCATTAACACTAGCGAGTGGAGGGCAGCTTGGGGAGACAGGGAATCCAGAAAACAGAACTAGATTTACATCACTGATACGCACTTGATATGGAATAAAAATAGATTAGCTTTTCATTGTGGATATAATATGTGCCATTTGGAAGAAGAAATATTGACTGCTGAAATCTTTAATTAGGGGCAGGGATTGGTGGTTGTAACTTCTAATAAATTTAATTGTTGTAAATCAAGCAAAATCACTCGCTCGCTCACTTGTTAGAAATCATTTTCTATTAACCTTGCATGTAAACTAAGTCCTGCAATTATGCAAGGTTTAAAAGAACAATGTGGAAACTTTCTACTTATCACAACTGTTCTTGATCAACCAAGTTTTATGTTTTATATTTGCCTTTTTAACCACATGACCTAGTAATGAAATGTATAAAAACATAAACTTTACACATAAAGAAGTGATTTTTTAGTACAACTGTACTAAACCATTTAGTAACTTTTAGCGAGATCACAGATACAAGCGGCTGAAATTAGTTTCCTCTGCCGGCAGCCTGGACTCTCCCTTAGAAATGAGATAAAGAGTTCAATCATCTGGAAGAGACTTGGAGTAGAGCTACTGCTCCTCCATGTCGAAAGTAGCCAGTTGAGGTGGTTCAGGCAGCGGGTAAGGGTGCCTCCCGCATGCCTTGGACATGCCTGGGTACCTCCTGGATATTCTAGACATGTCTAAGAGATGGAGGTCTGGGCCTCTTTGCTTTTTTGCTTTTTGCGTTGTACTTTCCTTCATCACCTGAACATCAGAATAGTGGGAGATAATCAGGATCAGAATCAGAAGAATCAGAAACACATGATTGTTCCCAGAGGGAAATTTCAGAACTTTCATAATCTATCTATAATGGATAGATAAATTGATGAATGGAACTGTACCTATCCCCTAGGACTAATCCCAATATACTATTTTAAACACAGACATTTTAGTCTATGCTAAAAATGAAGCTGATTAGGATTGAAACATGGGGACATGTATTCATAAAAAACGATATAGGAGGAATAAATTTCCTCCTCATATTATCAGACTTTAGTGAGAAACTAAAAAACACAAATATTGAATACCAAACATGTCCTGGCATATTAAGTAATTTTAGGGAAAGTGGAAAATTGTGTAAATTAGATTTTTACTTTACTATTTCTAGAAAATGAAAGTTGTAGAAGAGTTCTCCACCATCATGCCATTTACAAATTAATTATTTTCATATTTTGCACCAATTCCTCCAAATCTTTATATACCCTACACTTGTCCCGCAGGACTGTGGGTGACAATGAAGGCTCTGGTTGGTGATATTGTTCAGATCCGTAAGGAATATCCCCACCTTGTGGACAGAAGCACAGTTGTGGCCCGCAAGCTGGGTTTTCCAGAGATCATCATGCCGGGAGACATCCGCAATGATATCTACCTCACCCTGCACTCAGGAGACTTTGACAAGTACAACAAAACAACACAGAAGAATGTAGAGGTCATCATGCTTGTATGTGACGAAGAGGGCAAGGTTGTACCGGTGAGTGGATTTCACCTTTGACCGTTGACCTTTAATCTGAGATCAAATAACCAGGTGGTGGCAGTTACTTAAACTTTTATGTACTTATCTATGAACCTGTTGATGATCTCAGATTGGTATTATTCTCTCAATCTAAATTGTAAATGGTAACTGTGTAGTAAATTTGGAAAATGTGTAATAGAGTAACTGGTATGCTTCGAAGTTAGTTTCACAGCTGGTACACTGTTTGGTAAAAGTAATTACTTAGACAGTACTGTGCAAAAGTCTTAGGCACCCTATATGGTGTTTAGTGTTA
>JAOVVF010000010.1:6541871-6555935 GCA_028565595.1 Duopalatinus emarginatus | reverse complement strand
ATACAAAACACAAATGAAATGAAACTTCCCGTTTAACAGATCTTTCGCCATCACTCAAACTTACTCTTACTGAAGCACCGCGCGACTAGCCACAACATGAACTACGGGTGAATCGCAGGGCCAAATTAGAATTTGCGTTAACGGCACTATTTTTTTTAATCGCTACAATTGGAGATTGCATTAAAGCGTTATTATCGAGTTAACTTCGACAGCCCTAATATATATATATATATATATATATATATATATATGTATATATAAGAAGGATCTGTTGCTAATGCCTTGATGATATAGGAGGGGTCTCTGCTGTATCCTTTGTACTGAATTAGCCCCTGTCAGTTCATTGTATGTATACATATATATGTATACATAGACATTGTAGGATCAAACCTCAGTGAGCCTTGGGCATCCATGACCCCTTCACTGGATGACCGGTTGCCCTACTTTGGACCACTGTATACTGTGGCACACTCCATAACACCTGCTGTTTGAGTAATGCTCTGACCCAGTCATCTAGACCTCACAAGTTAGTCCTTACCAAAGTAACTCCTTACCTTTGCCCATTTTTTTCTGTTTCGATAAAACATTAGCTTTGAGAACTGATTGTTCACTTTCTGTCTAATACATCCCACATTTTGACAGGTTCCAGTGTAACAAGATAATCTCATCTGAGAAACTTAGAAAAAAAGATACTGAGAAATACCAAATTGTGGTATTTCATAATCATGACATTCTAGTCAAAGTTCCAACATTCTAACCACTGAGCTACCACTGCCCTCCTATAAAGCTCACCCATGCATTTTGGTTCCATGAAGCATCTTGGGTGTATTTACATTATTTCAACTCAGTTTTATTTATGTTTTAGTGTATATAACAATGGATATTGTCCCAAAGCTTGGGCTTTATGGAAATATAAAATCTGATATAAATTTTATATTTTATCCCTGATGAACAAGCCAGAGGCAAGACAAAAGGAAAAAGCCTCTCTGTATTTAAGGCAGATGCATTGCTGTTCACAGCAATGTTTACAGCAGATCTGAAACCTTTAAGCCAAAATGTTCAGCATGCATTACACAAGGAAACAGTGAGGTAGTCTTTTATTCTTTCAATCTTTCATAAATGTGAAATTCTTCAAGAGTGTTCAATATAAAGACATTAAAGGTTAAATGTAAGGCTATTTGTTATCTGAAACCACTGTAGCAGGGTTGAGGGTTCAAGGGCTAGCTAGAATTTTGCTATTTATACTCTAAGACTTTCCAGTTACAGCATACAGTAATTGTGAGGGGAGCTGCTTTTCTAAAGGAAACTTATTCTTCGCCAAAGCTTGAAAAAAAGACCACCAAGGACCTTCATTTAAATATGAAAAGTGCAGAAAGTTTACCGCAGGAACGAGCAACACTTTACAGTAAGGTTCTCCTAACTGACCTTGTTATTAAACACATTATTTAACATAAAAACAAGAAAATTAATCAGCATTAAAACACCACGAGTAACATTAGCACAGTAATTAACACCTGTAGATAAGACAAATAATCAACGTTCAGTGATAATCAATAAACCTTCATTAACCAGGTCATTAATGAGTAACCGTAAGCCAACAATGGCCAACTGCCTTAATTAATTTGTTTCTATATGTCTGGTTTTATTTAGAAAAGAGTCTGAATAGCAATTTTAATATTTATACTAAGAGAACAGAGACGAATAAGCTTTCAACATTTCATAACATGCTCTAATTTAATTTTTGACTCTTTATATGACCATAGTTTTACATTATTAACGTTACCATTGGATTACTGATACTGAAATGTATAATTTGTAAATGGTAACTATAACAAAAATTGAGAGTTAAGTGATACTTAATTTATAACGTTTTCCAGGAATATTCAGTTCAGAAGCTTAAACCCAGGACTATAACTCTAGCCCAGAAACAACAACAAGCCTCCAGACAGACCTAAGACCCATACTTTAATTCCAGAACATAATCTTGTGAATCTAATTTAAGATGTAAGTCCAAATCATAGTCCAGAAAATTTGTCTGAGGAACTTAAGCCCTGTAGTTCACAGTCAGTTTGCAGAAGAAATAAAGCTCAATGTATATGCACATGTGACTCAAGAGCCATAAGGACCAGAATTTGTGACTCAGGTCCTGCATTAACGTCTATGTGTGTGACGGAGTGTGAGCAACAGCAATTATCAAGAGAAAAGGAATAAAAAAAGCTGGTTAGCCTTTGACATGAAACAATTTTTTAATCAATGCTTTTGTCACCTAATTAAAATAGCGTTGGCCCAGCGCAGTTTCACATGGGACGATGAGGCTGTGTGCTAATGCGCTGACATTTGGTTAGCCCACTTAGCTTGTTTTAGGCAACACACACACACATAGTCATCGTCTGGCCGTGAAACTTACACACACTTAACACGACACCTTACTTATGATTTTCACTAAGTGACATTGCTCCTGACTCAATAAACATAATTTTGTGGGTATTATTAATTTAGCGTTTTCAGCATAGGCAGCCTTCGCTGTGTTTGTATGTGTTCAGCCGCTGTGCTATCAGCATACACAAACGACCAATTATATCCTTAGTCACACAATCAATAATGTGCAATCACAAGTGTTCCTTAAGGCCTGGGGAGACAGTGTGCAGGACCTGCTCTCTGACTGATGATCGATGCACAGAACATCGATACAAGCCTGGAGGACGAAGCTGAAATGTCTCACAGTATTTGTTTTCTTGTTAAGCCCAAATTTTGGATGTTTGACAAAAATCGCTGATATATATTACGATTAAGTTATTAAAGTTTTAAAGGCTGGTGGTATGGGTCAGTGTGAAATCCACTTTAAATGACTGAACTGAGCATAAAGGTTAACATTTTAAATGATGTAATTGTTATTCTTTTTCTCTTTTTCTATTTTCCTCCGCAGTAAGTTGCTGTATGATTTCTACACCTGCATTCCTCCGGATAAGTTGCAAAAGCAGAAGGTGGCCTCCATGACTGAAATTGTCAGCAGCCGCCTTTTCAGAAAGAAACGTAAGTGGCCACACATCCATCTCATCAATTCTGTCGATTCCTGCCTCCTCCTCATTTTCTTCTCCACCTTTTCTCCTGTCATCACCTCAGCTGACCCCATTACCCCTTCATTTTCTCCTCTCATTTTCTTGGCCGCCCTTCCCTTTACTAGGACTTTCAGTCTCTTTTACTGTCTGTGCAGTTTCACTATTTTCAAGGCATAGCAATGCACTTTTTTTCTTGCTTTCCTCTTTGAGCCGAATCATTATGCATGGGTAAACAGTGGCCCCTGGCCTGGTCCTGTCCAATAGCCTGTTAAATAGATGCTAATGGCTGATGAATGGTGTGTGCACGAGTTTTAATAAAGTGCGTGATGTGAAACATCCGCTAGGGATTAATAATGGAGACGTTGGGCACACAGCCACGTGTGTGTGCCTGTGTGTATTTGCTTCACACTTGGTGATTGACACAACTGAGATCCCAGGGTGAGTGAGTTTGGTACCGTGTTGCTCTTTGCTCAGCAGACGAATTTGGCAGGCCACACTTCTCTTTAATGAAGAGAAAGTCCTCATTAGAGCTCTTTAATGAACCTAAAGACTAAACGCAGACAGTGCATTTCATCCTGGAATCCAGTGTTCACAGGGTGACAGTTAATCAGGGCTGTGTACATGTAAGGGATCTTGATTTGAGCACCTGATTGCTGCCAGTGTGGTCTGGGTTAATATAACATAAGGTTTTAGCTTTAATAATAGGGAAATACAGGAATTAATGCAATTATTTGTGTGTGTGTGTGTGTGTGTGTGTGTGTGTGTGTATTTGTGTACGCACAGGGAGTACGATTTAAAGGATTTAACTGTTTATTGAAGTTAAAGTTAACTGTTTGCCTACTTTGTTTGCACACAGAGGACCGTGACCTTCACATTTAACCCATCCATCCAGTGAAACACATACACACCAGTGAACACTTGGGGGCAGTGAACACACTTGCCTCGGAGTGCGGGGCAGCCCCAAACCACGGCACCCGGGGAGCAGTTGGGGAAATTGGGTGCCTTGCTCAAGGGAACCTCATGTAAAGGCTTGCTTTGTGCAGGGATTGAACCCGGGACTTTCCGGTCACGAGATCGGTTCCCTAACCACTAGGTCACGGCTGCCCCGATATTGTCTGTATGGCCTGGGGAAAGAAGCTCCGTCTCAGAATCTCCATCCTAGCCATGATGGAGCACAGACGTTTCCCAGAGGGTAGCCACCAGAACAGATTATGGTTTGGGTGGTGAACATTTTTGATGATCTAAATAGAATCCCAAACTACACAAACAATACCCAGTTTTAATTACCCCAAAAAAGGTTATTTAATGCCAGGGCACATTAGGCAAGCTATTGGGCAAAAAATATGCTAAAAAGTAGGTAGACAAGTGTATTGATTTTCACATGTTTAGCCAGCTACAGGATATAACAAAAGGTTTTCAGCGTGTAGTTATGTTTATAAATCATATTCGTTTTTGCTAATTCAATTCAGCTGGTTAATGAGGTCAGTTATTAGTACTTAGAGAGCTAGATAGTGTCAGCTCGAGTCATCAGGATTCCTGAGGAGATTTAAGTCATATTTCTAAAAGTTAGCTAGCACAACGTAACTAGGAATGTCTCATTATAGTTCTCATCCTAGTTATATTATACATCTGGATTTCAGTACTGTTTGTTAATTTGAGACGATTTGTCATTTCATTTATCATTTCTGTTTGTTTCTAACACTAGCTATCTCTTAGACTAACATGAGGCAACAGTTGGATGTCTGAGATGTCTTTGGTCATGTTTATAATCATTCTCAGCTAATGATTTTGGCTGGCTAACATGACATGAAATCTGAGGAAATTATACTTTTTGTGCAATCATTAAAATATTTTAAGGCTCATGGGCTACTTTGAAACTGATTTAATGATGTATTTGAGATACAGCAATTTAAATTTAACCAGATATTTTAAACTAGATGACACATAGATGAATATTGCAATCAGGCTAAAAAGTACTGTTTTGGACTGTGTATGCTCCAGGTGCTTTATAATGAACTGAGGTGTTAGAAAAGATATTGGACACCTGCATGACAAGAGTCAGATCTTTTTTTGCTGGGATATTGACGCTGTGATTAATAGCATGAATAAAAATCTTCATTTTAGATGCTCTTCCCCTGTACACAGGTTTCAGCATTCTCCTGTTTTTTTCTGTATACCTCCAAATCTCAGCCTCTCTTAGACTACACAGGATAGCTCTAAACTCCACAAATGGTCTTTGGAAAACAACTATTGTGGTATTTAGGTCAGATACAGTAAGGACCCCATGATTGCTGTTATATGCTATATGACTTTTGCAGCAAAGATCTTAGCATGCTCTAAAGTATATCCAGATTATAATCACTGACCCTAGTGGAAATTTGAAAGTGCTCATAATAAAGGGAATAAATAGACACAAAAAAATTATATTGTTATTGTTTATAACATGTTATATTTTATTTGATCTGCATTTCTATCGGATTTATAGAATTTTCCATTAATTGTAATTTTAATTAAATATTTTAAGTTATATTATATTTTAACCAATTCATTCTTATATTTTTTAAATCTTAATATAAATACTGCATTAAGTAGAACAAAAGCAAAAAAAAAATAATTAAAAAAATAATGGCTTAAGAACCTTTATGGTATCTTTACACATTTGGGAATTGCCATGATGTGTGATTTAATACATAATAAATAATATTTTAAATAAGATATTTTTTCCTGATTGGAAAATTTACAAAATCTATTTTTTTAAATCAATTAAAACAATTTATAAAATTCTCTATTTTATCTCTGTTACACTCAGTCTGTGTTTCTCTGTTTTCTCTCCATTACGTTCTTCTCTCCAGTGAGTCAAATGTGTCTGAGAGAATTGATTATCAGTGTGGACATCACACATTACAGCAACCTAATGGACAATTAATGGCACACAAACAGCAACTACAGGAGACATTAAAATCACCTCTGGGAAATCCTGAGATGCCAAGCAAGGAAAAACCTTACATATCCAGTCAGACAGCTGACACTCAGTATTAAATCCTTTTAGTTAAAATGATGCTAAGCAGTCGACCGTGAACCTGTACCGCTAGACAGAAATAGCAGTGTAACCACATAAGTCACAAATGAGACAAGCATTAGCTATTGTTAATTAAGAAAACAGAACACTTTATTGATCCCAGGTGGAAAATGTGAGTGTTACTGCAGCATACAAAAGATACAGATTAACAACACAACTATAGATTGAACAGTAAAATAATGATGTCAGTATTACAATACATTACCAGTTGTAATGTCAATACAATTTTTTATTTCCAAATCACCTTTAACAATGAACATTGTCCCAAAGCAGCTCTGCAGAAATATAAAATCAGATTTTACATTTATATACATTTTATCTCCGATTAAGCCAAAGACAATGGCAAGGAAAAACTCCCTGAGATGACAAGAGGAACCTTGAGAGGAACCAGTAGCCAGGAAATTCATTACAGTTTCAACATGAAGTTTGATTTTGTTGGATTTTTGACTGATGGAGAGTAAAACCATTTGGTCCTACTTTTCCTTTTCCTTCAATGACTGTTTATATAAGTCACATTCCAAAGCCATGTTCATGATTTCTTGCTATGTCCATCATGCTAATCTTTAGACTGATTGGTTCATCCATAGCATCAGCAGGGAATGCTATTCAGGTGATGAGAATCCAAACAGACGTAGAGCCTCATGGTGGATCAGACAGGTCTGGAGACCAAAAGAAATCAAGAATTTGGATTAGGTGTACCATGTGTAGCTTGACCAAGAGATAGGTAAAGAGAGAGGAAGTAAAGATAAGAGCACAGATTATCAGATAGCCATGTTAATGTAATGGTTAGAGAGAGAGTGTTGTGTAGCACATAAGCCTTAAAACTGTACTGATGGATTTCATCTGGAACAAGTTTGTTCAAGTACACTGCATTTTTTTATGTACACTGAGTGTAAAACGTACTTGTAGGACACACTTTCGGCATGCTAACGTCTATGTCAGCACTATGTTACCCATCAGCCTTTGCATATCACATGATCACACTCACCTATGTCTTATTCCACCTCCATTACCAGTTATCAGTAAGGTAATTAAGTAAGGTTTTTCACAGCACTCTTGGGTACTTTTATACTTAACAGTGCAGAAAGCAGTATGTGACAGTATGTTTCACTTACTTTATACAGTAAGTGAAATATCCCACAGTGACGTACTAAACTGGCAGCCATTTTTAAGGGTGCTAACAGAGCATACTGTGGTTCGATAAATCTGTTGCATAATTCAACTGGATCTGCAAAGGCATTCGATCCCCACAAATAAATAAATAAAAATAAAGAATATTGCGATTATGTACAACCCTAAGCATCTGACTTTGTCTTTTAAAACCACAACAATCTACATATGTTTTATACATTTATACTAGCCTTCTGCTTGGCATACAACTGTTTATAAAGCATAGAAATGTATTGGCTTCAAAACTCTTCTCTGTTACATATTCAGCTTGTGCTTGGGACTTTGTACTCAGTAGTATTGTACACAATTGTGGCATTTGAGAAGCTACAAAATAATCATTTTTGGCTCTACAAACCGGTCCAACAAACTATAATTGGCAGATTCCACTGTCACTTCCTAATTACTCTGGATTCTTATCAGGAACCCTGAAGTTGTACACAGTGGGTGAGATACAGACAAACATTTTTATTTTCCAGACGCTTACAGGCCTAAACGTTCCCCATATAATATGAACACCTTTGGCATGTTTTTGTTATCTTATATCACATAGATCAGGTTCTCACAATACTGTTGTTCTCAAAAAACTCCAAGACCACTCACCTCCTGGGTTCCAGGCTGTTTTCGATTCATGCATCTCACAGTAAATGACGCAGTCCCATATGCCGTATCACCACCTGCACGCACCATACGGGACTCTAATATAAATAGTCTAACTAAAATGTGCTCTCTGGCTCATGGTGATTGGCCCAAGGCCATCCTGGCGTTCCAAAACCTTGCTCCCTGCGCTGTTATCCGTTTGCTCATTTATTTTTTCATGCGTTTGTTTATTTATTTTCGAGCTGCCGCCTCCCTTGCGAGCCACACTGACAGGCATTTTAATTGAAAATTGTCCGGTATATTAGACTGAGGCGAGGCTCCATTTTGCAGCATGCCATCAGAGATGAGTGAGATGGGAGCTAGACTTTTATACCCAGTAATAGCCTGGTCAGCCTATCAGCACCAACCAATACATGCTTAATCCCTAACGTGTCAGATGGCAGGGGTGGAGAGAGGGAGGGTGATGGAACGAGTGATGTGACAGGCGAATTTGAATGGATGTGAATTGCAGGCAGAAAAGGATTTCCATCACTGGATAGATCTTGGTTGTTACTGTCAGTAGGTTTTTAAACAGGGAGTATGATTATTGTTTTAAAATATCTCCAAATGATGATTATTGTTTTAAAGTTACTTTTCAAAGTTTCACAGTCTCTATTCAATACGGCCTTGTGTTGGCTGTATGAATTTCTAAACACCACAGATTCATATTCAATCAGTAAAAGTGTCAGTTATGAGTATATCCAATATGACTGTGGGATTACGGATGCATGTACGCTGCTGCATGTCATTATCACACACAGATGCATTTGACAGGTGCTTATTTAATTTCCACTCGAAATGAAATTAGATTCATGAATATAATATGGGGCAATTAACTCGGATTATTCTACTGTCACACGCTAATATCTGACAGACTGAGATCATTAAAGCATTAAACTGCAATTATGAAGTTATGGCACTGAGCTGTGAACGATTTTCATTTTTGTTATTATTATTATTTTTTTTGCATTAGAGAGAGAGAGAGGGAATCAAATACATTTGATGGGTGACATTTAAGTCCAGTCACAGATTTTATTAAAGCTGATGGAATACAGTATACCTTTATTTGGAAACGATCTGATAGTAACAGTCCACGCAGTATATATCGCCGTTCTCTGTTACGTTAATCATATTATCTTGTTAATGTGTTATATATCTGGACAGGTCATGCTCCTGGAATTATCCACATGATCAACACTACAATTGTACGCTCAACCAGAAAAAAAAACTGTGAGTGGCAACTGATAAACTGGATTGCCAGTGTCACTTTGTTAGATGCCAAATTAGCTAATTGCTAATGAGCCTGTGGGTGCAGGAAGCAAGTCTGTGGGTTGTGGTTTTTTGTTGGGCAAGTTATCAGTTAACACAGACGGATATTCTGCCAGACAAAGGGGAAATGTAAGTGCAGACAGTGTGGAAGATCTATGATGTAAGGAACCATTTTGGTTTTAATATATCTGGCAAAGATTTAGAGGGGGAAGAGTGATTATTGGGTGGAAAGTGTCCATACCAGGCAATAATAAAAAAAGGTTTATTTAAAATATGTAGTGCAGATAGAGTGATGATCCTTTAGAAGAAGAAAAATGGGGCTCTATCCACCAAAACTTTTGGACTAGAGTTGGTCTTATATCTGATTTTTTAGATTAGTTTTTCTGGAAACTTTGTGACTTTGGGTTAAACACAAGTCATTTTTAATGCCTAGTGTGGAGTGGATGCTCTCTGCAAACAAATACTAAAACACTAAAGTACTAAAGAAAAACTGGTACACCAGTCCACTAGTTCGTAAATCCCCCACCGGACATAGACTCGGCGAGCTTGCAGAAATATTGGCAAGGCAATGAACATGATACTTCCTGCAGAACGGTCCACAATCCACAATAGGATTTCTGTGTTCCGTAGCACGTTGCATGGCATGTGTTCAATAATGTTGACATCTGGTGACTTAGATGGGAATGGCCCAAACCCCAAAACTCAGTTGAGTGTTTCTCTAACCATAACTAGACGTGTGTTGCCCTGTTGGAGGAGGCCAACCCTATTAGAATGAATGCAGGACATGAACGGGTGTAACTCATGAGAAAGGAGGCACACACTGTTCAGAGATGTACCAGGGGTCGTATGGAATGTGAGATAAACAAACCCCATATCATTATAAGGGCCATCTCTAATCTGTACCAGCTTTTTTTTTTTTTTACTTGTAGGTGCTTTATTGACCAGACAAAAAGTAAAAAAAAACACAATCTAACTCTAAGTCGTATTAACAGGCAATCAGAAGCTGGGCTAGAAATTAAACTTACACAGAATAAGTTGCTGGAATCATTGGAAAACTCTAATTTCCCTTCCCACATGATAACCTGGGAGGATAGTTGTTTAAGATCACCCTAAAATCAGGATCACCTCATGTGATCATTGATCTTAAAATGTATCTGGTTAGTACAGAGCTTACAGACTAGATTTAAGTAATATTCAGAGCATCTCCAAAACAGCTGGTCATAACAGTGTTCACAGTAGGCGTCGGTTAGTACCTACCAAAAGTTCCCAGGATTATGGGCACCCAAAGCTCATTGATATGCGTGGGGAGTGGAGGTTAGCCCATCTGGTCCAATTCCACAGAAGATCCATAATAGGATATGATTCTAATAGTGGGAAGCATATGGGAGTGCGGGAGTGTGTGTGCTGAGTAATGTGAAGCAGATAAAAGCTTGTTACCAGCTTGAATGTCAGAAAACAAAACCTATGCAACATGCTATGATTGGGAAGCACCGTACCTGGAAGAAACCCAGCTGCATTCCTAGAAATCAGATTTGAAACTGCTGACAGACGGGTAAACGGATTTGGATTTTTCTACCAGTGTGATTTATGTTATATTTGCCCTGTTGACTGACGCTTGTATCAAAGGTGACTTACAACTGAAAGCGTACATCTGAGCAGTTGACAGTTAAAGTTTCTGCTCAAGGGCCCAGCTGTGTCAGCTTGATGTTGAACCCACAACCTTTTGATTTGTACAGATGTGATATTTGCTGCTAACATTATCCTGAAAAAAAAAAAAAGATGGGCACAGAGCTGTGTTGTGTTTTTACCTCTGATCTTTGGGTCTTTACATAGAAACATTAAGTGTTTCGGAGTGATTGGGGATGTATGTGACCCTGATACAGGAGGGCAGACGGAGGCAGATGGAAATGAGCAAAACTATGATTTAACTGGCATTATATAACCTCAGCAATACATCACACACACACACACATGCGCGCACACAATACACAAATAAGCGCTAACACTATACTTTCCTTCCACATTAAAACGATGAATAGACTTGAACATACACGCTTGCATACTCATACAGGCCCAGAGGTCTCTCATCTGACTAATTCGTATGCACTGAAAGTGAATTAAAGTTCCTATTCACGGCCCTAATGTGGCCGTTGTTATGGTTACACTTGCCAAGGGCTGGTCTCAACCGTGATCATCCTGCTGGGCTAAAAGCATTAAACACACCCTGCCTTTTTTTTTTTTTTTAGTGTTTTTGTGCTCACTATGGCACCAGCTGTCTTTTCGTCTGTGATTGTACATTATTAGGAGCTTTTGGATGTAAATGGTAGATGTCACGTGTGTTGGTCTGTTTTGCTCAGTGATTTATGCGCACTGCAGTTTTGCAGTAGTGTATATGCTCATTACAAATGTCTTTGTTTTTCTAGAATAAACTTCTAAGCACACAGATAGAGATTCCTCTACTTTTCTCTCTTCCCCTGGTCCTCCATAGTGACGTGCGGATATTATTTAGGCTGCCTAAGTAATTGAAATGGCGTTCCATTACAGAGTGGAATACTTTATCGTTAGCTCTCGGAGATGAATCCGAGGATGAAAAATGAGTGAGCAATTTCTTCTGAGAAGGAAATTGGCTGAAGTATGATTACCACAGCAACACGTAGCCCCTCTGACCTGCCCAGAAACATGATGTCTGTCTTTCTGCCTGACTTTCTATATGTGCGACCAAGGTCACATGTCCCCAAATTAATCAATACTTATAGCATTGGGTCCTCGTCTTCATAAGCTCGAATATAAACACCTCAACATCTCAGAAATTCTGCAGCACTGCATCTCTTTGCCTAGCGGATACTCGTAGGGACTGAGTTTTTTGCAGACACTCACACATTAACACATACACACACTTGATTTGGCTTAGCATAGTCAGAATGCAGGTCATGACGCTGTGGTGTATGTGTGGCCTTGAGAAAGTGCTTGGTGGCTAATTTTTACTGGCATGTTTTTTGCTGTGACTGGAGAAAAGTGCTGCCCTCAATATACGGACCCAGTAGTGAACCCTGCAGTCACCTTAAATAAGGTGTCAGACATTATCTTTCTCTGTTCTATCTTGTCTCTTGTCCACATGAACCTTGCTTTCAGTTAAAATAAGGATTTCAGCCTCCTTTTCCCTCTCTCTCCCCCTCTCTCTCCCTATCTCTCTCCCTATCTCTGTTTCTCTGTCTCTCTCTCACGCACACTCTCTCTCTCTTTTTGGCTGTGGTCCCTTCGTATAAATCTGTCATCCATATTGTGACCCAGCCCCCCCCCCCTCCAAGCCTACCCCACCCCTCCTCTCCACTCAACCTCCTTTCATGTTGTCCACATAAACCTTCAAGCGTTATCGTGTATTACTGCACCTCAGAAGGGCAATTCACACTGGATATACAGTATTTCTCATGCAGTTACTCTTCAATCCACACCAGCTGTGTTGGAGCTGGATAAAAACACAGGTCTGAGCGTTGAGTTGTCCTTGCATGGTTGGTGTGGTACAGTGGTAACATCATTGGGTTCCCATGTGAGAGACCTGGGTTCGATTCCCGGTCTGGGCAACCAGTTTGTGCTACACCAATAAGGGTCCTTGGGCAAGACTCCTAACACTACGTTGGCCTACGTGTAATACCAATAACCTTGTAAGTCGCTCTGGATAAGAGCGTCTGCCAAATGCCGTAAATGTAAAATGCCTCACACTCACCTTATTTCACTTTCTGTATCCTTTACACTGAATTCGTAATCTACATGCAACCTGTAACTGCAAAACAATTTGTTAGTACAGTAATGATAGTCTAACCAGAAAAAGAGTTTCACACGCTGTTTATTTTCTCTCCTGCTGTCTTATGTCTTATGACATTTTTATTAAGCTGTGTTGTAAACTCCAGCTATCTCCATCTCCTGCGTTTTATAGGCACTGCTGCAGATTCAGGCTTTTGTTTGCCTGAAAAATAAAGTGAAATGAATCATGTCGTCGCTGAACACTACATGTATGCGTCTGATGTCAAGGCAGGCTTACAGAGGTCCACTGTGACGCATTTTTACCCAAATCAACATGAAGCCTTGCCTGTAAGAGTTCATAGTAGTCAGTGTACTGCATCCTTATTAGCTTGAAAGCTTTGCTAACCTTCTGTCCTTAACCAGTCGGTTAGCGATAGCGCCTTTGTGTTAGCTGGTGCACTAGCACAAGCGCGACAGTAACAAGGCATTCATTTGCTTCGTTAACATCGTTATCTTATGAAAATAGTTTTTTTGCAGCACACCTACACTTTACTCAATCTATAAATCTGGTTTACTAATATTGATCACTTTAGCTAGCAAACACTATATGTTAATGTCTTCTGATTCTTGAGATAAAAGTAACCATTGGCTGCTAAACAATTTTCCAAATCTAACATTAGGCATTATTAAGTATTAATACTGATCAGGTTTTTATACATATCTCAGTTTTATTTGTTCTGGTGTCGCTATTTTCAGAAAGCAGCAAGTATCTCTGCTAGGTAGTTTAGCATTTAGCACTGGAGCTCTAAAGATAAAGAGTGCAGTTAAGGGCATTTGGGGGATTGTCATTAAGTAGGATGGTTATAAATATAGCCAAGGTGTCTGTCGGACATTCATTTTATCCACATCCTGCTTTCCATATATTACCACGTTATTTACAGGGGCGTAGGAAGCATTTTTAACGTGTGTTTGTGTGTGTATTGGGGGGGCATGGATGAGATGAGATGGGGGGGGGGTCCTCCCCCACAAAATCTTTAATGAATTAGATGCCTTTTCTTGCATTTTGGTGTATTTTTAACAGATTTAAATGATAGCTATCATTAAGCTAGC
>JAOVVF010000010.1:6505671-6507034 GCA_028565595.1 Duopalatinus emarginatus | reverse complement strand
GGTGCCTTGCTCAAGGGCACCTCAGTCGTGTCTTGCCCTGGGTGGGGATCGAACCTGTGACCTTCTGGTCACGAGACCGTTTCCCTAACCACTAGGCCACGACTGCCCCCCGTCACTATGTCTGTCTGTTTGTGTGTGTGTGTGTGTGTGTGTGTATAAAAGCGACACAGTAGGTTTCTGAACTTTTTAGATGTTACCACTGTTGACTGTTTTGTGGTTCTGATCTAAATCATGCTGAATAGAAACAGAAAATGAGCACAGGAGAAGAGGAATAAGGAGATTGAGTTATTTCTAATAGAATAAACATGATGTTTAAAATGCTATTAGACTTTTTTCCATATGAGCATATTCAAGGGTCATATACAGAGACAATAATATGACATACTGATTATTTATTTTTAAGGCATGGCCACAAATAAATACCGAGCCTACAAGATAATATTTGGAGGCTACAAACTAAACGAGGCTCTAAACTAAGGCGTGACCATGAGTTGTGTAATGGCGTACTTAATACATGGCCTCCAGGCAATTATTTGGCAGGAACCGAGGAAAACAGTCTGTCTGTTTGTATACCCATCTCAGAAACTACAGTGACTCCAGTGTATATTTGTGTCATTCCAAGATTTAAATAAAGTGCAATATTAAAGTGTGTGTACATTGAAGTACAAAAAAAAAACTGGTACCAGTCTAATACTTGGTAGGTCCCCTTCTGGGCATGGACTCTATGAGCCTGCAGAAATATTCTGTATCTAATGAACATCATACTTCCTGCAGAATCGTCCACAATTCTATTGTAAACCTGAGGTGTAGGATTTGTCTGTTCTACAGCGCATAGCATGTCTTCCCAGATATGTTGTGATTGCTTTGAGATCTGGTGACTTAGATGTGAATGGGAAACCTCCAGACTTAGATGAGTGTTCCACTAACCATAATTTGGCATCTCTAGATATGTGTGGTGGTGCATTGTCCTGTTGGAGGAGACCAAACCCATCAGAATGAATGCAGGACATGAACTCGTTAGAAAAGAGCCACACGAAGATGTTTGTAGACGTACTGAGGAGGTCGGGTGGTAATTCTCCATCAGGCTCCCAATTAAACATGCATAAAGTAGGTGCTCTCAACATCAAATCAGTTTTAAGTAGTTCATTCCTAAAGTGCCATTATCAAGTTTCTCGGTTCCTCTAAAATATATTCGATGTACTACATACGTTCTCCGACACTATTGTGTGCCCATAAATCATCACTGAACAAAATTATGAGCTGAAAAAAGAAACCCATATTAAGATAGACCAAACAAGAGGGAATAAGAACAGCACAGAGGTCATTCTCCCTATCTGAGCACATTATCTCAAGAATAACATCA
>JAOVVF010000010.1:6490671-6500671 GCA_028565595.1 Duopalatinus emarginatus | reverse complement strand
CAGAGCGGGTCGCAAATGCTGAAGCGCATAGTGTGTAAAAGTCACCAATGATCTCATTGATCGCAGGGTTTCACACCTCCTTTGGCATTAACATAAGCACAAAAACTGGGAGTTTGAGGGTATAGATTTCCATGCTAAGCAACTGCATGCAAGCCATACATGACCAAGCACAATGCCGAGCATCAGATAGAGTAATGTAAAGCACGTCTAACATAGAGACCTGACCATCAGGGGCGGTTCTACACCAAAATTACTAGAGGGGCCGAGTTAGGGCAAGTGTTTTTTAAGGACAAAACACACCAATATTTAAGCATTCAAAATGTTTTTTTTAGTTAATTAAAAAACAAAACAAAACACATTGAGCATTCAGCACAGGGGCCACAACAGGGGCCAGGAGTAATTTAACAGGGGCACTGGCCCCTGTTGGCCCCCATCTAGAACCGCCTATGCTGACCATAGGTGTGGACTTGGTCACACAGCCTTTCTTTAAAAATGTCTTTGTGTCTGCTGCACTATGTGTTGAGGACATGCACAACCAATGCACTAAACAGACCAAGGACATGTGAAATTTAGATAACACATCACTGGATTCTGGAGCAGTGAAAATGTGGACACTTCTCTGTCTGCACTTTGACTGACAAGTCTGGATTTGGCAAATGCCGAGAGAACATTACCTGTCTGACTGCATTGTGCCAACTGTAAAGTTTGGTGGAGGAGAGATAATGCTATGGGCTTGTTTTTTAGGGGTTAGTTCTAGTGAAGGGAACCAATTAACGCTTCAGTATACCAAAACATTGTGGCGAACAGTGTGGGCAAGGCCTTTTTGTTCCAGCATGACTGTGCCCCAGTGCACAAAGCAAGGTCCATAAAGGCATGGTTTGGTGACTTTAATTTGGAAGAACTTGACTAGCCGGCACAGATTTCTGATCTCAACCCCAATGAACACCTTTAGTGTGAACTAGAATTGAGATTGCGAGCCAGGCCTTCTCGCCCAACATCATTGTCTGACCTTACAAATGATCATCCACAGACACACTCCAAAATCATGTGGAGAAACATTCGCAGACAAGTGAAAGCTGTTATAGCTCTATAATAATGCTAATAACTGTTATGTGATGTCCTAAACAATCCTGTAGGTGTCCTAATACTTTTGTCCATGTAGTGTATCTTGGTTAAGTGATTACATTGGGGCAAAAATTCAGTTTTGTAAATACAAACGTATTAAAGTATTCCTTTAAACCTGTTCTTCTGTGTGTATATAGTACCTGTAGATGATGCAGGCTGTTTTCTGGCAGGTTGAGCAATTGTTGATGTCCTGGCCTGTTCTGTAAGAACAGCGTCTGTTTAAAGACATAAATAAATAATACACAGGAACAAAAGTCAGCAACCTGTACAGTCACATGTCCAGTACACACACACACACACACACACACACACACACACACACAGAACAGAGCTGTCTGTCAGAGGGCGGCATGGTGTGGACAGCATTCTAAAAGGTGGCAAGAAAATGTAGAAAATGATTGAGTGACAGGTTGAATAAGCAAACAGGACCATTGTGGGTAAGAATAGCCATGATGGAGAGATTAAAGGGAAAAGCTGGCAACGTAAGAAGATCTTAGAAGAGGTTTAATAGTTTGGTGAGGCAAAAGGAAAGCAAAGTCTAACAGATGTGTGGTTAAACATTTCTGTTAATGATTTTGAAACTACCTAATGTTCAGTCTTGTTCCAAATGATGCCCTGTGGTTCTCCTCTAAGACTGCACTATAGTTCAGCAGTCCTTCAGTTGAGGGTGTATTAGTTTAAAAAAAAATATATTTGGGACACAGCGTCATCACAAACACAGTGTGTCATTACAGGTTCAGTCATTTGGAAAGAAATGGAGTTCCTGACCTTGACTTAGATTCACACTAAGCAAGGCAAGAGTAACAGAGACAAGGCAAAACCTATTGGGACAATATGTGAAAGAAACCTTGTGAGACTTTAAAGAGTTTGTCCTGTCCTGAGTAACACCAAATAGTGGGATTGAAAATGATTAAAGTAGGCAGTTAAATAAACAAACAGTCTAGTCTGGCTAGGAATATACTTAAGCACTAATACATGAGATTTTGGCACTGGTGTGCTGCGGTCATAGACACGTGGACGCACATACATACACGTGTATGTAGCTGAGTGATATTTGGAGAGCTTCCGTCCCAGTGCTATTATTTTGTGCTCATTGAACGTCTCCTGTCCAATCACATCGCACGGTCGAAACTAACTATGGTATACTTAAAAGTGAACTATTTGCCTACTGTGCTTGCACACAGAGGAAAGTGACCTCTGCATTCAACCCCCCCATCCATGCAGTGAAACACACACTAGTGAACACGCTTGCTTGGAACAGGGGGCAGCCCCAAACAAGAGGGAGCAGTTGGGGGAGTGCCTTGCTCAAGATATCCAAAGGGCACCTCAGTTGTGTCTTGCCCTCCACAGGGAACGAACCCGGGACCTTCTGGTCATGAGGCCATGGCTGCCCCATACTTGCGGTATGGGTATGTGTTCATGCAGACAACCGGCTGTGTTGAAAATGTAGTGTGCTATGTTTGTTACTGGAGGCTTCGACTAGAGGGCAGACTAACTAGAGGACATAGAGAACTGACCATAGGTGTGGACTTGGACACGCAGCCTTTCTTTAAAAATGTCCGCCCTTTTAATGTTGCTGCCCCTACCATGCAGTTCCTTGTGTCTACTGCACTATGTGTGCATGTATGTGTTGAGGACATGCACAAGCAGTGCACCAAACGGACAAAGTGAAATGTAGGTAACAGCAAACATATTTATAGCCTATAAAGAATATCTATTAGTATAATTTGTTAATAAAATATAATGACTT
This sequence comes from Duopalatinus emarginatus, assembly GCA_028565595.1. Classification (NCBI taxonomy): domain Eukaryota; kingdom Metazoa; phylum Chordata; class Actinopteri; order Siluriformes; family Pimelodidae; genus Duopalatinus; species Duopalatinus emarginatus. The sequence continues at coordinate 6,497,796 of JAOVVF010000010.1, read as the reverse complement.
TGAATGATGCCCAAAATCGGCGACTTCCACATACTGGTTCTACATGGTGAGTCAAAAGTCGCAGGACACATGACCACCTTCCCACTGGAAGAACTTGCCCTTAAACCAATATGGTGGCTTTCAAGATGGCGGCCATGTTCCCATTACTTGCTGGGGTATTGAGATATGTCATCTTTCCTTTCGTTTCTGAAACAAAATGTCTCCTGACTTTCGAGTCACCCTGTATATCAAAGAGTGTAACTAGGATGGTTACACGAGCACTCTAAAGGGTTAGCAGTCCCTAATTAAAGTGAGAACAAGCTTGATTCATACCTGACACAAATGAATAGTCACATAATAACTGTAGTGGCTTCATACTTGCTCTATATTTCAGTTAAGTGATTTGACTTACAGTGATTTAAATTAACATAACCTAGATATGATTCATTTAATCTGCATTAATTGTATAGGAATAAGAGATGTCTCAGGGATTTGAGGACAGGGGAGGAAATTAAGGTGACATTGTATTTCAAGGCTGGCAGCTGTGTGTTCTTGGTACATCGTGCCACTCTTGTGCCAATGTACACGGCTTAATCAGTGATTTTACTGTGCTTTGTTCCACATAAGTTGCAAGCCTAATGCTTCACAATGACAAGTTAAATTACCGATGAAAGACATTTTAACACACATTTGCATATCTTTTTCTCCATCATTGGCTTTGATGTTGTTGAATTTGTCATTTTTGCTGTCTGATGTTGACAGCCAAATGTGCAAAGATTGGTCGTAATTGATCTTGCAAGGGGTATTGGTTAAAAAAAAGAACTCTCAGTGGTGCATTACGGTGTCATAGAGGGCACTCGTGAGCATGTCTATGAGCTTTATTACTCAATAGGGTCATCATTAATGGGTGTCCAATTGGGACACCTTAAAGCCTTGTTACTCAGACATTCGAAACTTCAGACTGTTTCTCACCCTTCGCTCATGGCCTTGCTCTTCTCGAGGTCCTGAATGACGTTGAGAAGAACTTTGATCTTCTCTTGGTTGGACAGGAGGTTCTCCTCTATGTTCTGCAGAAGTCCATGAAGTGCTGATGGCACCCCATTGCACAGTGGGATCTGTGCTTCTGTCAGGTTCTTCTGTAGAGGTTGATGGTCTACGAGTTGTTGGTTGGTTTCTGGGGTAATCTTGGTTTTCAGATCTTGGTTAGAGGGTTGGGGTTGGGATGTTGCTTTGGTGTCTGAACCATTTTGAATCACTGGTGATGGCATTTTTGTTGATAGCTCTGAATGTTTGCACTGGGAAGCATTTTTAGGTGGTAGTAGAGGGGGTGTGGTTTGTGATTCTGATCCAGTAGAGAGAGCAGGAGGAGGAGGTTTAGCGGTGGTAGAGACAGATGAAGGAGCAGATGCAATAGTTGCATAAGTTTGGTCTGCTGTGATCTGTACGTCTTTTGGGGCATGTTGTTTTGGAGCTGCTGTTGATTCTGTTGGCTGTGTCAAAGTTCCTGTCTGTAATTTGTGGGTTTGTGGGTGTTCTGATGTTTTTCGTTTGCATGAATTTGTGGATGTTGGTGTAGTTGCAGAGTTTTTGTTACATGTTTTGTTGTGTGGCTGTGTTGATAGATGGCTTGCTTGAGTCTTGGTTTCCTGTGTGGTTCTGTCACTTTTATCAAGCGAGTTCTCTTTCTGTGTGTTCCCAGCATGAGTGTAAGTGATAGATGTGTGTGAAGTGTGAGTTGGGTGTGTGTCTATAGATTGCTGCTTCTGCAGTCTGGGTGCGTCTTTCCTGGGTGGCATTGGAAGGGTCATGCTTGCTCGGATCTGACTTGTCTCTCGTTTACGGCATGCGGGCGCCATGCAGGACGGAGCTTGTGATTTTTTCCCACACGCTGTGCATGGTCTGGATGGTGTCATTACACGGCATGGACGGGGGTGTGTGGCATATGACCTAACAGTCCCACACTGCACTGTAGGGCATGTCTTCTCCCCCTTCAGTGACTGACCCCGCCTCTGAATTCTCATTTCAGTCTCTCTTTGAGCACCCACTTCTCCAGTATCCACACCCTCACTACAGACACCTTCTACCAATTCAGATGCCACTACGCTGCCATTGACGAAGCGAGCATTCCGTTTGAAATTTCCTCTGCATCCTGACTGGATGGGGTTTGTTCGGGTAGATTTGATCTGGCAGTAAACACTGCCATCTTGTGATGTCTCATCCTGGGATACTTTGCTTGTGCAGTTCCGAAATTGCCCCAAAGAGGACTTTGCTCTGTCTAGAGACATGGTTTCCACAGGGACAGAATTCCCACCAACCGTCCCAGTTGGCTGACTTATCCTCTTCAAGGAGGGAAGTGAGCGAAGTCCTGGTGATGTCTGCACCCCCACACTGCAAAGCGGTCCCCATTTCTGTGACAGAACTCCTCTCCCCCCCAGCGCCGGCACTGGATTAGTCGTGTCAGCTGCCTTTCGACCCATGGCCTGTGCCAATCGGCTCAACCCCCAGAGCCGCAGCCGAAGGGGGATGGACCTCTCTTAGTTGGCATGTTGTTCTATCCAAGGATAATTATGCTTCATAGGAAGCAAAGTATGTGTCTGAGAGAAAGTCTAAAGGCAGCATGTCCTGTATGGTCTCATTAGTTGGAAAACGTCTTGTGTTTCAGCATTTGATCATTTTGTTTCTTGGTCCTCAGAGGCTGTTTGACTGCAATTACTTGTGCTGCTTGATTGGTCTCCTTGACTCCAGATGTCTTTCTGCCTGTCAGATAGAAGGAGAGCACAGGTCAATGAAGCGTCTCTAATTGGACTGTCTGCACAATATTTTAACCATCCAGTCTCACTATTTTACAAAGGAGTAGCGTCTAGCCCTGGCTTGTACTGCTATCCCGTCCATGGTGCAGTGGCACACAGAGGAATTTGACCTCCACATTTAACCCATTTGCAGTGAAACACACACACTAATGAACACACAGTCTAGAGGGTAATAAGTAAACCAACCCAGAAAACTGGGCAACTCTATCCACCCTATCACCCAGGGAGCAGTTGGGGGTTAGGTGCCTTGCTCAAGGGCACTTCAGTCATGTCTTGTCAGTTGCCGGGATGGAACTGGCAACCTTCTGGTAATGGTATCCCTCTGACCCAGAGAACCCAGTAGAGTTTCTTTTCCTTTTCTGTTACCCAACACGCAACCCATTTCCCATATTCTTCTACGGTATCTTTAAAATGATATCTGTATTCCAGGTTCAAAAGCACATTTAAGCACATCTTATTGAGCACTGAACACCCAGAACGATCACTTACATAACCGCATCATGAAATCCGACTGGCACTAATCTGAGATATCTGCCTTACAGCCAGGATTCCCGTTGTGCTAGTAGGTTATTAGAGCAACGTTTTTGCACCAGGCACCGTTTCTGAAATGCCACCATTCATTGAAAACCATCTAATGCTGCCTAACAGAATAGCTTTTCTTGATACATAAATAATAGATTTCACCTTTAAGATTGAAGCTATTGTGCTTCACTTGGAGGAATAAATGGTGGGTGAGACTTCTAAGAAGAAAAAGAAGCTCACTTTCTCCCAACAGGGTTTTAAATTTCTCATGGTTTTGCTTCGTTTGTTTGTTGTTGTTTTTTTTAATGCAAGCTGAAGTATAGAAAATGTTAAAGAAAAGAAATGCAAAAAAAAAAAAACCCATAGAGAAAAGCTGTCCCCTTTTCCCTGTGGAAAGTAAATATAAAAAGCCCTCCAGCAGTCTGTTTGGGAAAGTGAAAATGTAGCTCTTTTTTTATATTGCTTGAGATTGCAGGATAATAAGTAGGAACCATGAATGGCTTTTAAAAATGCAGACCCCATGAACCTTTTTTTTGTTTTTCCCCAAAGCCTAACTTAATTTATTGCAACTTTTGTGTAATCCTGCGATGAATTATTACTTAACTGCATTTTCTGAGCCTTAACTCAAATCTCTCTCTCTCTCTCTCTCTCTCTCTCTCTCTCTCTCTCTCTCTTCCTCTCTTCATATCATACTCTTCGGATATAAATCCCTTATTAATGCTTTCTCTTCCTCCTCTTAAGTCAATCTCTTGCTTTTCTAAAATTGGGCCTGTCGTTTTGTCTCTTTCTTCTTTCAGAAGTAAGCTCTCTCACTTACAACCTTGTAATCTTATCTTGTCCTGTGCTAAGCCCTACTCTTTTTGTGTGCCTGGGTGTGTGCGTCTGACTGTCTGTCTGTGTGTGTGTGTGTGTGTGTGTGTGTGTGTGTGTGTGTGTAAACTTGCTCATGTGTACGTGACGGAATACAATTTGAGGGGATCGTTAGACTAATATGCTAATGACCCCCATTAGCCTCTGACAGAAGGACATTAATAAGAAACAATGCAAAGTGCACACTCATAAGCACACACCCTAAACCGCATTGTGAACAGGTGTGTGTATGCACGAGAATCGTGTCCTAATGAAATAGCGACACACATGCGTGCCCTTGTTCCTCATTAGTTTGTGTATTTGTGGTGTGTGTCCTTGATTAGGATGCAACGACGAAAGGCAGAGGAAGTGGCTGTGAGGGGGGCCAGTGGTGTGTGTGTGTGTGTGTGTGTGTGTGTGTGTTTATGTGTGTGTGCACAGGGTGGGGGTGGAGGGAGTATAAGAGCTAATTTGTCAAGGATTTGGGTGCAGTAACCTTTTAGACTTTCAAAAGGCAGTTGTGAATTTGCTGTGCAGCAGATTTGTGTTGTTTTCTTAATAGATTATTATAAATTTACTATGATACACCAACATGGTCTCACTAGTTGCAACAGTAAACACACCTTGTTCCTCTTCACTGCTGTAATAACCTCCTGTCTTCTAGGAAGGTTTGCCTCTAGGTTCTGAAGGGTGGCTGCATTGATTTGTGTTCATTCAGTCACAACAGGTCTTAGGTGAGCAGGCTTGGGGTGCGAGTCAGATTTCTAATTCATCCCAAAGGTGTTCAGTGAGGTTGTGGTCAGGGCTCTGTGCAGGACTCTTGATTTCTTTCAGCCCAACCTTGGCAAACAGGTCTGGAACAGGTTTGGGTCTCTCAAGCATTTAGATACATACTAGACAATTTCATGCTTTTAATTTTGTGTCATTATTTTGGGGAAGGCAGACATATAGGTGTGGTTGTCAGCTGTCCAAATACTTTTAGCCATAAAGTGTATCTATAGCCATAAAACTACCATATGGTGAATATAATACTAATGTAACTTCTTTAGCTCAATCAATCAATCAATCAATCAGTCCGTCAAAATCTAACTGTTTACTTCGACAGATTGTTTTCACTGAGTTATCCTTGAATGACCACACACACACACACACACACACACACACACACACACACACACACACACATATATACACACACACACACACACACACACACACACACAGTCCAGGGAGCTCCAGTGCTCCAAATATTGTATTGCTGTCATGTCCTGTCATTAATGTTATGCTGTGCTTCACCCGCATATGAAAGTGATATTAAGCTTTCATCCTTCACACTCCCCTCTCTTTATCTCTCGTGCGTTACTCTCCTTCCTTCAAAGTCTCAATGATCTCTCTATCTACTCGAGGCATCATACTTCGCCTTCCGTGTCTGTTTCACCCTCATCCTCTCCTGACTTTGCGTTTCCTCTTTCATCTTTCATCTCCTGTCGTCCCCATGGATACTCGACAGCCTGTATCTGTGTGTTGTGTTATTAAGGCCAAGTGTAAATACAGTCCTAAAACCCTTCATACAGTTTAAAAAGCAGCAGAGAGAGAGAGAGAGAGAGAGAGAGAGAGATAGATAGATAGAGAGAGCGAGAGAGAGCGAGAGAGAGAGACTGTGCATGTGAAGGTGTTTTGGTTAGCATCTGGGGGTCTCTGCTTGTTTCTCTGCATACACATTCTCTTTCCAAGTGTGTTCGGGTGTGTGTGAGAGAGAGAGAGAAAGAGAGATTGGTGACAGAGTGCTTCATCTATAACTCCCTGATTATTGATCGCTGGCTACGGACATTGCAATCGAAATTAGAATGACCACACACACACACACTCTCACACACACTTTTTTCTTTTTTCAGTTAGCCATCTACAGCCCATGCATTTAAAACACAGTATAAAATTCTGTTACTATGGCACAGCAATAAATACTCACAGTACTGAGTGGTTCTTAACCCTAACACCTGCCTTGGATTTTAATCTTTCCACTCCAGTCAAGACAAACAGTGAACTGAGGTGTCTTTGACTTTGGTTAGGTCTGTGAAGCTGTAAGTCTGATATATAGAGGTTGTCTCCAAGTTAAAAAGCTTTAGAGTTTAAAGTACTAACTGAAAAAAAAGGAATGCTTTTTCCTCTGGAGGTACCGATAGGCATTATATCAATATGTTTAAATTATACACACATATACAACTGAGTTGAATGACTGAGCACCACTCCAAATAGGAGAAACCAAAGGTCAAGTGAAAATATGTATTTCTTTAGAACAGTAGCAGGAAAAAATATGGGAGATTTTGGATTCATACAGAATACAAAGAGTGTGAGATATGTAATCCTATCACCATACTCTGAGTTAGGGAAAATATTTTAGATTTAAGGTGTTTATTCTGCAAGTTCAGTTCCCAAGACTTACAGCGTATGTTACTATTATCTGTTATATTGTTTTAAACTGTTATGCACAACATATTATTTTCTATTATGTAAGAATATGTTACGTAAAGTATAACACACCATGCTGTAATACATGCCAAGGGGATGTGATAAAGCCTGGTGCAGAACAATGAGCTGTTATTACCCCAATGTGGACTATTATCACAACAGCCCAAAGTATTTGTTAACGAATGATGTTGTTCTTTTTATAAGTTTATAGTTAAATTTAATGATCTAAAAGGTCTGTGTGACAATATCCTGTCATTACGTATGTTATAGCTATGATAAACGGTTCCCAACATGTCCTGTCTCTTGAAGATAATAATAATAAAATAATAATAAATAAAATATATAATAATTTTCCAATGAAATCAAAACTTCTCTATCCTAAAGATTGTTTTTTTATTCTAGCACTTTTGCAAAATATCTATATAAATTAGGGCTGTCAGATGATTAAAAATTTTAATCGCGATTAATTGCAGAAATTCATATAGTTAATCGCGAT
>JAOVVF010000010.1:6462388-6473399 GCA_028565595.1 Duopalatinus emarginatus | reverse complement strand
ATTTTCTCTTGTCCCAGCAGTTTTTAACAAGTACTTTTAGCATAACATGTGTTCACCATTTTAATTGTAACATTTCAGTTTAAAGCCTTATTCATTTACATAGATTAAAAAATGTGATTAATCGCGATTATCTATATGAAATTCTGAGATTAATCGCGATTAAAATTTATATTCGTTAGTCAGCCCTAATAAAAACACATTGCTATAGTGCACAAAGTAGTCCGTCATATAGCCTGCACCATAGTATATACTTCTGTAATACATAACTGTACTCATTCTTGCACATAATCCAAGTATTGGTCGTTAATTCTATTACAGATCCTTTTAAAGGGAACATTATAGTCCTGTTTCATCCTCGACCTATTCCATCAATGAATATGGTCAATTGTTGAGATGCTGACTGCACCAATGCATTTGTTTCCTGATTCTCAATAACTCTCCTTTGTATCGCAAGCAAGTGAACGAAAGGCCGCTTATATAGACGTGTTCTGCATCCTTTAGGTGGTATTACTGTAAGCCATCCAAGACAGGAGCAACAGTAACTCAAATGAACTGTATGTGATATGTTACAGTAATATAATGCATTAAATACAATGCAGTAAACAGCTGCAGTACATGTGTGACAGCACAGAGTATAGCACTCAGGTTACAGCAGAAAGCAGTACGTAAATTAATTTCCTGTTTTCCTCTTTGAAGGTCCACATTATAGAGGATTTTTAGTTACTCTCTTTGCCCAGAGTCATTCTGAGATATCCCATGAACAACAGCATGGTCAACTAGAGCTGCAGGAATCTCACCAGAAACTATTTGTCTCCTTGCCCTGCCCTTCATCTTCCTCTTCCACCATCCTCCTGTGTCCTGTCCGTATGTCTTCAGGTCTTTGTCGACTGTCCAATGAAGCGACCCATGACTGTTTTATCCATCTGTCCATCCTTAGGTTCTGATTGGTGTGTACGACTCTTAGTGTTTCCACCTGAGAGACTGTGTGTTAACCGGGTTCGAGCTGTGATTAGTCGAGTTGAATGCCAGTGATTTCTAAATGAACACATGCTGCAGACAGTGATATAGGAAGCACTTTTTGAGGTAACTTTCACAGAACTTTAATAGTGTAAAATTAGTATTTAGTGTCTGAAACACATAGTAATCACAAGCTATAGCAGATGGAATAAGGAAGCTGGAGGATTCTGTGTTGATTGTATGACATGTATGAGTAATGCATACTGGATAGTGTAGTGATAGAATTGATAGATGCAAGTGCATCAGTGACACATTGACTGGGGTTTAAAATGCTGAGAGGGTAAAATGTAAATAATGTGTCAAATAAAAATGTCTGCAAGGTGTAGATAGCATGATGTACTACACAGAGATCAGTATCTGGATCAACGCATATATTATATACCATGGCTAAGGTCTAGGGTTAATGGGGCCTATAACATTTACTGTACTACAGTGGAACGGAGTAGGGAACCAACTATCAAAAAGATGTCACACACACACACACACACACACACACACACACACACACCTGAGGAATGTGCTATGGAACAAAAAGATAAAGGACTAGGTGTTATGTACCATGGCTAAGGTCTAGGGTTAAATGGGGCCTATGACATTTACTGTGCTACACCGGATAGGAGTAAACAACCAGCTACCAAAAAGATGTCTCTCTCTCTCTCTCTCTCTCTCTCACACACACACACACACACACACATATACACACCTGAGGAATGTGTTTTAATATGGGATGTGGGATCTGAGGGTGTGGCATTAAACTGTGTCCAGTGAGACTGATATTGGTGTGAATTGTTATGATATCATGAAGGTTAGTCGTTCATGTTATTTGTACTAATAATAATTATATAACATTGCCAAATATAAAAAAAAAATGCTCTGACTTAAGTATATCTGACTTTTAACTTTCAACTTTAAAATTGGCGCCTTTCCGATTCACACAAATAAGATATTTATTTAATGTGGATGAATAATGGTGGTAAAGAGCTGAGATGGAAACATTTCATAACGGAGATGTATATTTTAAAATGGATTTTATAAACTATGAAGACATGGCCAAAGGACATAAATCAAACTAGCCTGTTATCTGTTATATTTATAACATTTGGCAGACACCCTTATCCAGAGTGACTTACATTTATCTCATTTTTACAGTTGAGGGCTCAAGGGCCCAGCAGTGGCAGCTTGGCTGTGATAGGATTTGAACTCATGACCTTATCAGTAGTCCAACACCTTAACCAAGAAGGGTGTGACTGCAGAGCCACAGAGCTGCAGTTCCACTACAGTAGGTTCAGACCGCTGACAATGAACATGTGAAACAGGAGGTCGTGTGCACAGGCTAACGAAGGAGTGCTTATGGCAATAGGACTGTTTTATTTCAGTTTTATATCACAGTCATCAGAAACCATGAAATGTCGATTAGCCTAGCAGTCGCTAAGATGAACCACAAAAAGTGCCAGCACATTTAGTGGATAAAACTGCTGGTCTGGTTTTAGCCTGTGGTTCTGCTGCCAGATATTCTTGTCCTAACCACTGAATGGCTACTGCTGCCTAACCATTGTGTCCAACATATTAACCGACTGCCACAGCTATCCTTTTCACTTAGGCTTATGTACTTATATACTTATCTTACACACCGATGACCGATGTGAGATTTTACTTATCTTTCATACCACCTTCCTTCCATCTCATTATGCTGTCATTCTATCTAAATCTGATTTCTCCATTGTCTTTACTCACATACCCTTTCTTACAGCCCCCCCCCTTACTTTCCACATGTTGACTTTGATTTTAACGTTTTACTGGTGTGTGTATGCATGTCTGTCTGCCTGTGACTCTGATGCCCGTGGCCTTAAAAGTCATGTAGCTTAAATGTTTCATTTTGGAAAAGATGGAGAATGAAAGATTGCTGTGTAGAAATGGGGCTGTCACTTGAAAGAGGAGGGAGGGAGATGGCAGATCCAAAGGACTGTTTCAAAAATGTGTGTGTGTTTGTGTGTGTGTGTGTGTGTGAGAGAGAGAGAGAGAGAGAGAGAGAGATTGATTAAAGCTGTAAAGTTAAAATGGTGTCTGGATCAAAGAGGTAAACACTCAGGTTTAAGATTCAGTTATGAGCTATGACCATGCTGGGATCTATTGTTCAAAATGGGAACCAAATGATGGGTTTTCGATTCAATACCATTTTTACCATAACTTCTATTTCTTCCCATTGTGCACTGCAGTAAAGCCCTTAAGGATGTACCTGCTGTTAAAATTACGTTGACTTGGCCCAGTAGTGTCAGTGCAGAAATATATAGAATGCGACCTTGAACCCAACCTCACAAGTTATATTGTGTCTTAAAGAAAACTGGGTTTTGCAGTTCGTCCATTTGTCCTGCACTCTTAAAAATAAAAGTGGCAGAAAAGGTTTTTAGAGGGCAGTCATAGAAGTAAATCATTCCTTTTGATGAATGATCGGTGAACCAATTTTGTGCTACTAAAGATGCACTAAACATACAGAAACTTTGGATTCTTACTTGAGATTTGGGGTAAACCCACCTGGATGTCCCTGGATCCTTAAAAGGTTTTACTGACATCAATATTTTATGCAAATATTTCAAATGCTGAAATTTCCATATAAATAGAGTCTGTCATAAAACCAAGTGAGCTGCCTATATACACAACATTTTACATCATCCTGTACGTGTCTCATGTCTCAATTTATTGATGCCTCAAAATGCTGCCTCCTAAGATAGCTTACTCTAACTGTTTATTCTGTCTGAATATGGACAAAGCCTTGTGTGCTGCCTCAGCCAATCCCAGCATTCAGTGCGGCATAACAACAAATATTGAATATTTTAAATACAGCAGATGGAAACGGAGCAGTGAGCAGAGCAGCTGGCAGAGTTATTTTCAAATGCACATGATTCTCATTAAATTAGATTTTTTTATAAAGGTGTACAAGTGTAATTTATTCGCAATTTTGGGGTAATCAGTTTTCGGTACGTGCAGCTAGATGTTAGCTGGCATGTTGGCGGGTTTTCTCGTCTCAGCATATTTGTTTGAATTGCCTGAGGCTAGCTCTGTCAGCTTGGCATGCAAGATGCTATCTGACTAGACTGTCTCAATAATCTGCCTTTTGAAGTGTGATGTCTATTTAGGCAGCCTAGTTAGACACTAGGCAGCAAGACAGCACATTTCCTATATAGAAGTTAGGTAACCGGTTTCGGGTTCGAACCCCACCCAGGGCAAGACATGACTGAGGTGTCCTTGAGCAAGGCACCTAACTCCACTAACTACTCCCCGGGCGCCGTGGTTTGGGGCTGCCCCCCACTTTGGGCAAGTGTGTACACTGCCCCCTAGTGTTTACTGGTGTGTGTGTTTCACTGCACAGATGGGTTAAATGCGGAGGTCACACTGCTTCTGTGTGTAAACTCAGTAAAGCAAAATAATTCCCTTTTTTTTTTTAAGTGACATGAATATCACTACCTTCCTGGTGTTGAAAGAAGAAGGTGTGTATGTGACAGTCTCACTGCATCAAGTACATGTTTAGTGCTGTCTGTCTCGTTAGTTGGCTTAAATATCTTAAGGACACGACTCACGCCTCTCATTCTTTCATGTGTATTTTTATTCACTGTAATATTTTCATTCATCCATCTTTATCTTGATCAGGGTCACTCTGGGTCTAGAGTTTATCCCAGGAACATGAGAGGCAGAAATACATCCTGGATAGGACATTAGTCTATTACACGGTGCTGCATTCACACACTCATTCACAGTTAATGTTGTGCAACCAATCTACCTCTACCAGTATATTTTTTTAAGAGTGGAAAGAAAAGCGGAGAACCCAGCACATGGAGAACACAGACTGTAACCTGAGCTCAGGATAGAACTGGGGACTCTGGAGCTCTGACCCGCTGTGCCTTTGTACCACCCACTGTGATATTTTAGTAAACTGAAAAAGACACTCCAGTGTGTTACTTATATAACTGCAATCCCAAAAGCAAGATTTTGTGTAAAATATTGTGTGCACCTCTGTGTCTGTGCTCAGTGCTGAGAGTGCACACTGATTTTTGTGTCTGGAGTTGGGCTTGTTCTGCAGGGTGAGCCATCTGCCCATGGAAAGGACTCTTCTATTTAATGTGATTTGTTACGTAATACAGATTACATTTTATTTTTCTGCTTTATCCCCTCAGCACCTCTGTGTGTGTGTGTGTATGAGTGAAGAAGGGTGCAGGGTGGTTCTGGTTTCATTACTGCCTATTTTGATAGCACATATATCAATGTGTGTGTGTGTGTGTGTGTTTTCCTGTATGTTTTATAAAAGCTCTAAATTCAATTTCTCACTCTTTTCTTCTGTTACAAGTTTGCGTGTGTCTTTTTGTTGTGTTGCATAGTTGTGTTCTTCTTAAGTTTTGACACCAACCCACCTCTATTTCTCAAGCTACAACCACCGAAATGACCATGTCATGTCCCTCATCCTTCATTTTTCTATCCATACTTTTGTCTTTCCCTGTGCATTTCTATAGAGAGCAGCTGCAGCGATTCATCACACTTTTTCACATTTTCGAGAAAGTCACAGCTCTATTAATTACCAGACAAAATCAGGTGCAAGCCACACTTTTTTTTTTTTTGCATTATCTTGATCAGAAAAGTGCCCTTACCTAATCAAAGCACTTTCACCCAAAATTAAATCACTCTCTGTTCACTTACATGTATAAATAACACAATGGCACACTTTAACAGTACATTCTATATTCGATCCAGTGACCCATTGATACATGTTACATTGATGACAGTTTTCCAGAAAGCTGCTCATAACCTTATTTGCTGTTGTACGCTGTAATCTCTACAACTTTGAACACTTTATCAGCTCCAGTTAAATTATGGGATAGTTTACTGGACCACAGTGTGTTGGCGTCACAAAACTCCAGAATGACAGTCGATGTAATATGTCATCCAGGAACTTTTCATGTACTGATTAATGAATACTTTATATTGGGACAAACTGCCCACTCTCACATACTGTTTTCACATACTCTTCAGTTCGGAAGTACGCAAGTCAGATACAGCCAATGTCTAAACTCCATATAGAGCCACCCACCATGTCATAATCCATTGCGATGCTTCACTATTAATCTTTATATGCCAATTCAATAGACATCACCCAAGCCAGAGCCATAAGTATTTGGCCAAGTTGCAACACATTTACAATAGATATTAAATTATAATGGTGTTTGTGTACGTGTTGTGTGCACATATGCCATCCTCCCCAACACGGTTTGTTTCAGATGCTGTGTCAGTAATCCTATAGTTTATTATATAAGCAATATATTGTGTTTGATATTATGCAACAATTCAAAAGAAAAATCCTACTGCACATTCATTTCATATTCCTTTTAGAAATAAATTCTAGTCTCTAGTCTTTTCACCTCTTGGTTTATCCATCCTGAAATTGTGCGTTTCGTCGCTCATACACCAGGCAATAAAAATCTGATCATCATTTTTAAAACTGCCACTAGCCTAGCCTACGTTTCTGATATCATAAGTGTGGCTTTAAAGGGCACAACCACACAGGGGTCCTTTTATCAGTTAATGAACTACATGTTCTTTATCCCTTAATTACATTTCCTCTATTATTCCCTCTCTACAGTGGCTTAATTACTATACCACAGTATAAAATGTGTGAGGATTAAATTTCAATCTGATGATCCTTGGAGACTAAATTTGCTTTAGGGTTTACTTGCTATTCTTTATTAAGACGTGACTAATCAAACACACATTTCAGCTTGAACTGGTATGAAATGATGAAACAGCACTCTGTACCATGAGGAGAGACCACCCCAAACTGACTACTGTTTTGCAAGTCAGACTTCTACCAGTCAATACAGAGTTTTCCTGTCAGTCTGAATGAACTGGTGTAATAAAGTGCGCACACACACACACACACACACACACACACACACACACACACACACACACACACACACAGTCGGTTATACTATGTACCATTTGCTGTATACGGGCGTTGGTATAAAGTTAGCAGGACTAAGACCCTCTGTCTTTCATAGCTAAAATACATCAGTATAAGGTTTCATTTCTGGAAACCTTAACATCTTAATTACCGTAAGGTGGACTTGGAATCTAGCGTGTCAGCACAGACAGTAGTCATTAAAAAATAAAAATAATTGAGAAAGATTTGAGGCTTGGACTGAATCCCTTTTAGGCCAGGACATAGAACCAAGCAGATCCATCAGTAACAGTCTAGGTCTTTTTCATTTGGACTGATATTTGTTACACTGATACCTGTTTCACTGACACATCTGTAAATGGATGTAAAGTACAGTCATGGTTATAATGAACATGGTTGTTATTCTTATTATACTATTAATGAGACCTTGTTATATAATACATTGCTTAACAGTTTTATTGGTCTACAGTTTTAGCCTGCCATGTAATATTCTGTCTGGTACTAGGCAGCCATGGCCTAGTGGGTCGGGAACCAGTCTCGTGACCAGGAGGTCGCGGGTTCGATCCCAATCCAGGGCAAAACACGACTGAGGTGTCCTTGACACCTAACACCCCCGACTGCTCCTTGACACCTAACACCCCCGAGTGCTCCAGGAGCTGTGGTTTGGGGCTGCCCCCTGCTCCGGGCAAGTGTATACACTGCCCCCTAGTGTTCACTGGTGTGTGAGTTTCACTGCACGGATGGGTTAAATGCAGAGGTCACATTCCTCTGTGTGGGCAAATAGTTCACTTTCATTAGGGGCACTGGTAGCTCAGTGGTTAAGAGCTACCAGTTGGACTTCTGATCAGAAGATTGGGGTTCGAATCCAGCCAATGTTGGGCCCTTGACCCTCAACTGCTCAGTTGTATAAATGTGATAAATGTAAGTCGCTCTGGATTTACAAATGCCGTAAATGTAAATGTAATTCAAAGAAATATAGTACAAAACCTCAGTCTAAATGTTTACTTAGCATTAAAGAAAGGCAATAAGGTAACACGTGAACACACACATGCACAGCTTTACACATGCACACATTGACCTAGTTGCATAACCACCCTTATCTTACCATCTGCAAACATCCATCTGTCACCCAGAACTTTTTCTTGCTCCCCCTCTCCCATCCATCATCCTCTCACATTCGCACCGTGTCACCTAAACGAGAGAAAGGTGCGATAGAAGGAGATATAGGAGATCAGGAGAGGAAGGATGAGAGGGTGGAGAAGACAGGTATTGATAGAGGCCAGTGAGAAGAGGTGCAGACTCATTTCAAATGATGGAAAGAAGTTGATTGTTGACTTTTCTGTCTGGAAATCTGTCTCTGAGATTTTGACTAGTTGCAGTCCCATCACTAATGGACCACTTTGTCCTCAATCATCTTCCTTCTCTGTGTGCGTCTCTCTCAGTCTCGTGTGGTGGCCTGCATGACTGCTATATTGAGTCAGATGGATGATCGGCACTATTCCAGCTACATTGAGACCTTCAGCGGTACAACTGACCTAGTGGTGAGAGTACACACACACACACACACACACACACACACACACACACACACACACACACACACATGTATTCCTTGGTGCCTGGTAGGTTTTAGAAAGGTGTCATGTTAAGGAACATATACAGTTCATATAAAGGTAATAAAATAAAGTACAACTTTGTTATTAAAAATCAGGTCCAGATTGTAACAAACGCACAAATAAACAATCAAACACACGATTAAAATAAGAAAATAAGACAGCTGTAAATATATTTATACAAAAAAATATATAAATGTGTATTAATGTTGCATATTTGCTTTACTAGGACTTTTTGATGGAGACATTTATGCTGTTTAAGGATTTGATCGGTAAACATGTTTATCCTTCTGACTGGGTCACCATGATCATGGTACAGAACAGGTGAGAACACACACACACACACACACACACACACACACACACACACACACACACACATACACATATAGTGTATTAGTGTCATTGTGAGCAGGCATTCATTTTTGCAAAGTTGCAAATATGGAAGGCTGTGTGTGTGTGTGTGTGTGTGTGTGAGCATATTCGAGCAGAATTAAGGTGCTTATCGTATGTAAAATGTGGAGGATTAGTTTTGATAAACGGATTATTGAGATCAAGGGTAATTGAAAGCTCTCATTTTCTCATCAGAGTGTTTCTCCATGCCATCAACACCTACGCTGACACCATGAACCTCAAGTTCCTGGACAACAACGACTTTGAAGTGCAGGTGTGCATCCATTATTTTCCTTATATATAATATCCACCAAGGAGAATATAGGTTATCTTACGATGACTAACACAGACGTCCGTGGAGACACTGTGGACACTGTGGAAAATTGGAAAATTAAGTTTGTTACAGTTTAATCTTCCTTTAACCTATCAAATATTTATTAAATATTTTAATTAATTATGTTAGTTATTAATGCTGTGTTCTTCCTATGCAAGACATTTAATCTTTTTATGGCATTGAATATAGAGGGCAATTTGTAAGGTAACTTGTTATCTGATGTCACTTTTGCTTGATTTAATCAGGAAGCAAAATCAGGCAAACAACATCCAGAAAAAAAAATCCAGAGACATGGTCAGTGATAGGCAATAGGTCAGGTGGTTGGCAAACAGGATATCAGATAATTGGCTAGAATCAAGGTCAAGAACTGAGGTTAAGGGATAAAATCACTCAGGGTACTTAGGGTACTCAGGGGCAGCCGTGGCCTAGTGGTTAGGGAACCGGTCTCCGGAAGGTCGCAGGTTTGATCCCCACCCAGGGCAAGACACGACTGGGGTGCCCTTGAGCAAGGCACCTAACTCCCCTAACTGCGCCGTGGTTTGGGGCTGCCCTCCACTCCGGGCAAGTGTGTTCACTGCCCCCTAGTGTTGACTGCTGTGTGTGTTTCACTGCACGAATTGGTTAAATGCGAAGGTCACATTACTTCTGTGTGCAAAATAGTTCATTCATTAATTAATTCATTCATAACACTGGAAACATGCTTGGTAATAGACAGCATCGCATATTAATACATTGATGTTGTGCATTGAACAAATTGAACAAAACAGGTAGGAAACAAAGTCAGTGTGCACAGGACTGATAGTGGGTGGGATGCAAAGTATCATTGCTGGGCATGGCTATCTTGCCTGGCTCCCATAGATACTGGGAGCTGTAGTCAGGGTAACATGGGAGCATGGCTTAAACATGGTGAGAGCGACACCCATGCAGGCTTGGACGAGAAAGGTTTTCAGCCAAAGTCTGAGAAATGAAGGCAGAGGAATGAAGTGTGTTTATATATTCAGTCAGACAGTCTGTGGTCTGTGAGCGGTTAATGATATCCATACTGAGTCTGTTCAGGATGACTTTCACTGAGCAATAGTATAAAAGCCTGAAAATGAATCTCCTGCAATGAGTGGAGAAAAGTGGAGACGGTTGATATGGGATATGAATAAATTATAGAAAGCAGAGAAACATTATATCTTTTCTACTTTCTAATCTCTCTCTCTATCCCCCCTGTTTTTTTGCAGTTGTGGAATAACTACTTCCATTTGGCTGTAGCATTTATTACCCAGGAGTCTTTGCAGCTCCAGCACTTCTCCCCGACTAAGAGAAACAAGATACTGGCAAAGTGAGACACTAGAGGCCACACACACACACACACACACACACACACACAGACACAGACACACACAGACACACAGACACACACACACACACAGACACAGACACACACACACACAGACACACAGACACACACACACACAGACACACACACACAGACACACACACACACAGACACACAGACACAGACACACACACACACAGACACTAGAGGCCACACAGACACACACACACACACACACACACACAGACACACACACACAGACACACACACACACAGACACTCGAGGCCACACAGACACACACACACACACACACACACACAGACACAGACACAGACACAGACACACACACACAGACACACAGACACACACACACAGACACAGACAC
>JAOVVF010000010.1:6404136-6441405 GCA_028565595.1 Duopalatinus emarginatus | reverse complement strand
ATATGGGGGGGGGGGTGATCTTGTTCATACCAGGTAGTTTCAGTGCTTTATCTACCCCAAGTTTCAGGAATGTTGAAATGCTTTTCTGCTCAGCACAGTTGTAAATACTGATTATTTGAATTAATCTTTCCTGTCTGTTTTGTCCCCTCTTTTTTCGAATTTTTCTCTTTGCTTTTTATCAGTCAGGCATTTCCACCCACTTTATCTTCCTTCTGATGTTTTCTGGCGACATTACCAAGAGACTCATAAACAAACTATTTATTCAACATACACTTTAAAGGCTTTTTATTTCCTTTTCTGTGGTGAAAGTGCAGCAAGGCATTATTTGACTTTATCATGAAAGTAAAGCTTTTCACCAAAGGGCCATGCTACAAACAGCAGACGAAACTGGAATTACTTTGAACTTTGTCACTTTTCTTTGCCATCTTTCCCGAGTCTGAGTCTCCACTGCAGTTTAGTGCTTGTATTTTCCTAGTGTGTTGGTTTTCTCCCTCATAGTCTTTTATGTGTCTAATATTTTTCTTTTACTAAACTTTTTCTTTTTCAGAAATGACAATTCTGGACATGTCTCTGATATATTCACTGGCCTATGATTGTGAACCATGGAATCACTTACCCTTACCAGAAACACTTAAGTAAAAGACTTGGTGGATAGAACCAGACACCTCCAGTTCACATTTGGTATGAGGCACATTTGCAGAACTCTCTGTCTGAAACAGCTTCTGTAGTCCATGACCATCATCACCATCATTATCCTAAGCTGCAGAGCCCTAACATACCACCATCATCATCATCTTCAGTGTCCTAACACACACCTACCAACATCATTATCATGATCATCATCCTCATTCCCAGCTGCATTACCCTAACACACATGCACACACCATCATCATCATCATCATTCTCAAGTGCAGTGTCTTAACACACACATGCACACACCATCATCATCATCATCATCTTTATGCAAACACATCACCGCCACCATAAGCAATATCTTCTTTAGACATGCACAAACATACACATCATCATTCTCAACTGCAGTGTCCTCACACACACACACACACACACACACACACACTCATAATAGCCTTCCGCTTCACACACACACACATATATACACATCACCATCAGCATCATCTTCTTTACTCACATCATCATCTTTGTCTTCATTACCTGCAGTGCCCTAACACACACCACCATCATCATCATCTTCTGTACAAACATCATCATCTTTATCTTCATCAGCTGCATCACCCCAACACACACACACATTCAGACATTCATCAGCATTGAAATTGAGGTGGTGGATGACGTTTAAACAAAAGTATGAAGAATCCTGCAGTATTGTGTCCATTCTGCAATACTGATTGTCAGCTACAGTCTGTTACCACTGACACAGTTGCACACTGTTTCATTCTTTCCTGTATTCAGAATAAATAGTGACAATGACAGATTGTTAATAAAAATCTGATCTGGATTGTTATGGTGCTCAGATGAAGTGAGAGAGGACAGAAAGTGCACGGCAGGAAGTGTAGGGCTTCTGTGCACTCAGTACTGATGAAGAAGCAGATTTAGGGCATTCAATCAAATTAAGAGAAAGAATTAAAACAAAAGTGGCCACTTATGTTAACCGCTAGTCCCCGAGCACTCAAGGAGCTCATGAGCTGTATGTGAGTCTCAACAGATTATCTGAGTAGAAAACACACAAAGCCTGTCAAGAGTTTTTACACAGACAGTGGAACTGCTCTCTTTCTCTGCCACTGTCTCTGCACAAGTGTAAAGCTTGTGGAGCAAAATAGTACATGTGTTTATTAAGAGGGCCTGGTGCAATCTCTATTCCAGCACATCCCAAAGGTGTTTAATAGGTTGATGTCAGAGATCCGTGTGGGCCAGTCAACACCAAACTAACCCAACCATGCCTTTATAGATGTTGCTTTGTGCACTGGGACACAGACATGCTGGAACAGAAAAGGGCCTTGTTCAAACTGTTCTCCCAGAGCATACAATTGTCCAAAATGCCCTGATGTGCCCTAATGCTGAAGCATTAGAATTTCTCTGCACCCTTTATAAACAACCCAACAGCTTTGTGACTTTACAGTTGCCTTTACAATGTAGTCAGGCAGATAAGGTTTCCTGGCCAAACCCAGAGTGTGTACTTCCAGCAGACTGCCAGATACTGATCCACAGAACACATTTCCACTGCTCCAGAGTCCAGTGGTGGCGTGCTTCATACCACATCATCTGATGCTTTGCATTGTGTTTAGTTGTGTAAGGCTTGCATGCAGCAGTACTTGAATTTAGTGAGCTCTTTAGAATGATCCATTCTTTTATAAAAGTTTACAAAGGCAGACTGGATGGCTAAGAGCTTGATTTTATATACCTGTGTTAATGAGGCTGAAATGAAAAATCTATATTCAGTGATGATGTGTGTCACAGTACCTTTGTCCATATAGTGTATGAATGTTAGAGCTAGGGATGAGCTTTGTGTCCCCTTTGTCATGCCATTATTAACATCACAGCAAAAAAGTTAGGTGGATTTTTGTCAAGGATTTGGTTATATGTTAGCCATTCAGAGCATAAATTTAGCTAAAATGTCTTTGTTACAAAGTTGTTACAAATTCATTCATTTATTCATTTATCTTCAGTAATTGTTTTATTTACATTTACGTTTACAGCATTTAGCAGACGCTCTTAGAGCGACCTACAAGGTTACAGGTATTACAAGTAGGCCAATGTAGTGTTAGGAGTCTTGCCCAAGGACCCTATTGGTGTAACACAGACCGGCTGCCCAGACCAGGAATCGTACCAAGGTATCTCACTTGGGAGCCAATGATGTTACCACTGTACCACGGTTATGGTGGTCAGGGATGCAGTGGATCCTTTCCCAGGAACACTGGACTTGAGGCAGGTATATACCCTAGATATAACACCAGCCTATTGCAGGGCGCACACTCATTCACATTCTGAGTAGTCAGTGCAAATATTAGAAACCCTCTGTTGCCACCCCCAATTTTCTCTCTCTCTCTCTCTCTCTCTCTCTCTCTCTCTCTCTATCTCTCTCTCTCTCTCTCTCTCTCTCTCACTCGTTCTCTCTCACACTCTCACTCACTTTCGCTCTTCTCTCCCGCCCTTCCTTTGTTTGCTGTTGATTAGATTTTGTGCATCTGGCTCGACTGTCAGTCACACTCCAAAATAATTTAACTCATGGGACTTTTGCCAGATTTTGTACTCAAGAAAATGACTACTATTGTTAAGAGTGTGTGTGGGTGAATATGAATGTGTGTCTTTGTGGGTATGTGTGCACAGTATTTAAGTTATAGTATTAAACTGAGCATAAAATAATGAAGAATTAATGATTGTAAATTATGGACATATGAAAGTTCTTTTTTAAAAAAAGTTTGTAAGAACAAAAATATCAGATAAACAAAACAAAAAAAAAGTTTTTATTTTTTTTTGTTACAAATTATCATTTTGGTTGGTGGGAGAAAACCTGAAAACCATGGTAGCTGTGTGCTTGTAGTAATAGTAATAATAATAATAATAATAATAATAATAATAATATAATTTCTTTAATAATTATTTCCTATACATTAATAAGGTATTTCTTTAATGCCACAGTAGATGTTACAGTCTTTCATTTCTACAGTAGGTAAGTAGAATATACACTGCAGTGCCAGAAAAACTGGTGTAGATGAGCCAGTGCAAAATAAATAAACTGGTGTTGGCTATAATAGTATGGCGTTTGTAGCTGGTATTTCATGGGACCCCTGGTACATCTACAGACATCCCTGACAGGTGAATACTGTGTGCCTCCTTTCTGATGAGCTACACACATTCATGTCCTGCATTCATTTTTGGTTTGGCCTCCTCCAACAAGATGATGCACCGCCCCCCACTAGAGATGTCAAATTATGGTTAGAGGAGTTTGGGGTTTTACCAATTTTATCTAAGTCACTAGAACTCAGAGTTATCAAACACATCTGGGATACCATGCAATGCACTACTGAACACAGAAATCCTACACCTCAGAATACTACAGAATTGTGGACTGTTCTGCAGGAAGGATGGTGCTTCTGCAAGCTTATATAGAGTTCGTGACCTACCAACGTTTGTACCAGTTTTTCTAGCACTCCAGTGTACAGGTATAAAAAGCCGACTATACATATTATTATGCATGTCCTATGGTTTATGTCAACATGCTGTGTGTCAGCTGTGTAGCGAAACTATAAAGTTTTATAACTTTATATTTATTATGGTGCTGGTGGTCGAACAGTAAAGATAATTGGCTAAGTGCTTATTAGATGAAACGGTCAAGCATGTATAAATCCTGTGAAATAATGAAACACAGGGGGATAAGAGGGCATATGTAATATGACAAGCGGGGAAACTTTAATATGAATTACAGCTCTGTGTGTTTGCACTGCCTGACTGCAATTTCCTATGCATATTTGATGAGTGCTCATGCTTTAATCATCACGCTAATTTAGGCACACTTCCAATCTCATTCTAACATGGCTCCCTGATGAAACACAGTGCTGCTCTGAGGACTAGAGTAAAGGCAGCATACTTCCTGTTCCGCCTCCCAGCTCTAATATTAAGTCAGAGTGTAGCTGTGTGACCTTTCCTGGTTGCATCCTCATCAGCTACAAAGGCATGGACACCATAAGACCACAGAATGGTTTGCTGTTGTTTTTGGCATCCACATATCTTTCTGTGGATCCTCTGTCTTCCTCCTGCCTCTTCAGTGAGCCTTGGGTGTCCATGACCTAGTTGCCGGTTCACTAGTTGTCCTTCCATGGACCACTTTTGCTACGTATTAATCACTGTATACTGTATACACTGTATTCTACACCACTGTTTTGAAGAGGTTTTAACCCAGTGGTACCCAGGATACATCACACATTGGTTCCAGATCCTTATGCTTGCCCATTTTATTAAGCTCCCATTACATCAACTTTGAGATCTGACTTACTGTCTGTCTATCACACTCTTGTTAGGTGACACTGGAACAAGATAATTAACAGTATTCACTTCAGTGGGTTTGATGTTATGGATAAACAGCATGGGCGTCGCCACTATTGAACGTGAGTGGGACGAGACCCCCTCACATTTCATAAATGTTTGTTTGGACACCCCCACTCTTAATATAAAATATTGTTAGTTCATCGAGCACTGTTTCGAATGCTTTGTGAAAGAATCCATTCCACCACTGAAAATCCACTCCGGGTTTTCCGCATGTCAGTAAAGTGAATCTTCAGTACAGAGACAGTAAAGGTGCATGCCAGAGGTCTGCACTGGGATTGGGTAATGCTGGGTTCTGCGGGACCCGACGCAAATCTCGCGGGAACAAGAGGTTTGTACTTATCTGCGGGCAGGAATGGGCGACTAAAACAAACACTGCGGGATTATACACTATAGGACTAAAGGTAATTCCAAATAAATAAAATACAGAGAATAAGAATAGAATACGAGACTACCTTTATTTCATTTAAAAACTACATTAAAATAAAGAAATAGGAGCGCTGTTCCCGACAAGTGCGTCAAAAGCTGCAGGTCAGGAAAACGAAACAAACCCCAAGAATCTCTTTATTAATATCCTAAATTAGGTTTAACGCTTTAACGCTTTGCCGTATTAGCTTAAAAGATAGCTAATGATAGCTATCATTTAACTCTGTTAAAAATACATCAAAATGCAAGAAAAGGCATCTAATTCATAAAAAATTAATTCATTAAAAATGCTTCCAACGCCAATGATAAACAGTGTATGAATACAATGTCAAATCAACTTCAGAATCCAGACTTTGGATTGAAAAAGACATCAGACAGATCAGTCCTTATGGAGTTTTATCCAACTCATGTGTTTGTGTGGTATTCGTATACATTTACAGCACCTGACCGTTATCTAAGTCTCTATTAATAATGACGTCTGTGTGAAGTTAGGCTAATGTACAGTACAACCACAAATGCTTCCCAGCTCCCAATCTGGAAGGATTGATTTTACAGATTTCAGTGTACAAATGCCACTGCCTGGAGGATTCATTAAGCATTCCACCAAAAATGTTTCACATAAATGTTCATTAACTGACTCAACAACTGGCCTAAAACCTCTAAAGGTCCATACTAATCACTGTAGATACATTAAATAGAGATTCAGTTGAAAAATTACTAGTTGATTCCCTTTAATTAGCAAGAAAGGGTGCAACAGGTTACATGGCCAAAAAACTTGATTTTGAAGAGCTGCTCATAGACTCCTAGTCTCTCTCTCTCTCTCTCTCTCTCTCTCTCTCTCTCTCTCTCTCTCTCTCTCTTCCTCCATTCGGTCGTCCTGGTTACCTCGACAGTTTCAATTACTGTTTTGTTATGAACGATTAAAGCAACTCAAGCGTGAAGCAAAATTGAAATATTCATCTCGTACTTGTAATAATGCAACCGTCATGTTTATTACTGTGATTGTAAATCCTTCCTGCCTTTATCCCAGAGATGGTGACAAATGAACAGCCTTTGTCAGAGTGATTAATGAAAAAAGAAACGAGAATGGAGTAATACTCAGACACACATAATTAGTATTAGTGACTATCCTTCCCTCTCTGGAATAACTGGAAATAATTAGCACTCTTTACAGGACAGGTTCAAGATCTGGAATTCTTTTTTTTTTTTCATGTCTCTCCTCAGTCTTCTCTGGTTCTGTAAGAAAGAATGGATGGATGATTATGGATGATAAATCACTTGCTTAATGATCATATTATGATTTGCTTTTTTTGTAACTCCCATGTCTCACAAAATTTGAATAACTGCAGCTTATATAAACTGAAGTGCCAAAAGAAAACTGGTACACCACTCTAATAACTGCATTTCGTTGCCTTGTACTTGTACCAAGCAATCGCAATAAAGATGAATCTATCTATCAATCTATCTATCTAATACTTGGTAGGTCTCTCGCAAGTGTGTGGAAATATGCTATAGGGAATGAACACTATTCGTCCTGTAGATCAGTCCAGAATTCTGTTGTATTCTGAGGAATTCTATATTCTGCTACACGTTGCCTGTCATCCCAGATGTGTTTGGTAACATTGTGATCTGATGACATGGGTGGCAATGACAAAACCCTGAATTTAGATAAGTGTTTCTTTAATAGGAATTTAGCATCTCTAATGTGTGTGGCAACATGCTGACCTGTTGAAGGAGGTCAAACCCATCAGAACGAATGCAGGACATGTAACTCATCAGAAAAAAAGCACACATAGTAGTGTTCACCTGTAGACAGTGTGTAGACAGACCAGGGGTCACATGGAATGCTAGCAAACCTAATACCATATGGGGCCACCACCAGTCTGTACCAGTATCTGTATTCTGTACTAATTTATGCAGTTTTATATGAAAAACTGGAAAAAATATTTCTGAAGCATTTTTCTTTTAGTAAGCTAATGTTCGGAAATCTATTCATTCATAAATCTAATCATTCATTGTGCCGTTTATTACTGTCATCACCCCAGTACCTTTTGCACCCCCATGCAGGACATATCGTCACAATCTAACCTCCATGCTTCACTGTCAGGACTATGCATTCACTGTGGAAGTCCTAGTGAAGGCCAGGCTCATGCCAAACATGTCGGACTTCATCAGAGATGAAAAAAAGTATCTTAATCTCATCTGACCAAAAAATGTGCTCGAAATATTTATTAGGCTTTTTTTTAGGTTCTTTAGCAAATCTTGTTTTGTGCTCAGAAAGGGTGTGTGTGTGTGTGTGTGTGTGTGTGTGTGTGTGTGTGTGTGTGTGGTTAGAACTAGCTGTGTCTAGTTGTTTTTTCCACATTAAAATGTCATTAAAAAAGTTCTGGGACATGTTGGTTTTTTTAAATAACCCTAATTGTCTCCTGTCCTCATGAGAAACTGTCCAAATGAACAGGCTTAACTAGTTCTTTTCTTCTTTTCTGTCTGTATCTTTTCTCTACGTCTCTGTTGTATTGCATGAATGCCAGCATCCTTTGGATTGCTGCAAGTAATTATTATGACTTCAGGGACGATCAGATCCCATTCTGGGTGCAACAATATTGTATTCACTTCCTTTTCTCTTTTTACTGGACCTGTTTAATTTTCTGTCTTTTCCCAAGTGGTTCCATTAAATGAAACATTCAATCTTGTTTAACTCAATTAATAACCTCACTATTGGAATCACACACATACACACCTAAATGTACATTCATTTACCGTATTATTCACAGTGACGCTGCAAATGGCTCAAAATTTATTGAAGAGTATTATGTTAATGTTGCAAGAGTATTGTTTTGCTGTATTTTTGTAGCAGTATGAGTGGTTTTTTTTTTTTTTTTTTTTTTTTTTTTTTTTTTTTTTTAAGGTTAAGTGTGTGTGTCAGCCAATTGTCTTCAATCCTCATTGCTCTTTCCTGCTATCTAGATGCAGGAATAGAAATCAGATGATTTACACCATGGTGTCTACAGAAACCTATGTAGATAGTGTTGTAGATATTGAAGCTACTGCAGCCCCTGCAACAAACATCTGTTTTTGCACATATGGTTGCACCTCTAGATTTAAAATTTTTTGGTTCTTCCTCCCAGCATGCCATCTGTGCTTTTGTTTACCTGTTATGATGCCCTTATCCAGCCACAGATTTTTGACTCTAAGCTATGACAAAAAATAGAAGAGGACAAACGATGGTGTGAGGCCTAGTAAGTTAATAAGCCAGCCCAGTGTCAAAATAGAAAATGAAACAACTGGTCGTCTGTCCCTGTATTTTATTTATTTATTTTTTATTATAGATTATATATGAAATTTTATTGGCCGCAAGTTGTGTTCAGGCTTATTACCAGATTACCAGTCTTACTGAAAGCAGTATGTGAATTTTGAACATCCCATTTCAAGTGTATTGCCACTTGACTATTTTATTAACCTCCATTGTTCTAGGAAGGCTTTCCACTAGATTTTGTGGCTGAGGTTGTGGGTGAGGATTTGTGATCGTTCAGCCACAGGAGTATTAATGAGATCAGACACTGCTGTTGAGTGAGGCCTGGGGGAAGGGTCCAGTTGTTCCAGTTCACCCCAAAAACATCCAGTGGGGTTGATATCAGGGCTCTGTACAGGACATTCAACTTCTTCTACAACACCTATGTTAAAGTGAACCACTCACTGACCACTGTGCTTGTACACACAAAGGAGTTTGAACATTTAACCACACACACACACACACACACACACACACACACACACGCTGGTAAACACAACTGCACTGGGCAGTGGGCACCCCAAATAGCAGTTGGGGGTTGAACATATATAGTGAACTTAGTTTGTTACGATGATAATCAATTACCTAATTAAACTTATACCTTAATAATAAATAAATATTCACATTAGCATCTTTCATGTTTTGTCCTTGGCAGTTTTCTGCCCCAGTCTGGGTATGTGGCTGGTGTTGATGGTCATGGTGTGACTTATATTATTACTGGAATCTATTTCTACAGCTGATCTTATCCCAGGTTTCCAAGAAAAAAAATAATACACTGTGCTGGATAGGGGGTACTCCAGGACCAGGGTTGGAAAGCTGTGCATCTGACTCAATAAGTAAAGATATTCAAAATCTTTCCTTCATTTACTTTAACTTACAATTTTTAGTATTTTTATTTTAACTACATTTTACAAGTTTTTTTGAGGATATTGAAGAATTTGAAGGAGCTGAATGAAGTTAACACTGTGAGGTGTGAAGCTCTCTAACTGTGTGTAGTTATATCAATACATCATAGGATGAGCAGTTTAGTTCAAGAAAGTCATTAAGCAATATTATGGTCTTTTTCAGTAATCTAGGCTACTAAAACACCAAACAAGCATGAGCAGACAAACAGCTAACAGAAGTAAGCTACACTAAGGGGTGAATGAATACATTTGAGAGCGAGTTGGTGAAAGTTAGTACAACAAAGCGGGAGGAAACAAAAGGGACACACAGTCTTTGTGAGGTGCTTTAGTGCTTGTATCAGCAATTTTGAAAATTTAGCTTAAAAAATTTGTATTTGGCTCATCCAGTGTCTTGTTAATATATATGTACATGTGAGTACTATATGTGAAAGTCTTTGTGTATTCAACTTTTGATCCAAGAAAATAAATGTGAGACTGGCTTCAGAGTTACTTCAGAAGTGGTGTTTGTTATTACAGTAATTCACAATTTTAAAACATTTAATAGTAAAAAAAAAAAAATCTAAACTTAAGAAATAATATCAAGACTTATCTGTAACTTAAATACGTTAGTTTAGGACAAGTAAAGAAAAGTCATGCTAATAAATCATCTGTATCTTAAACTCGCACTGCTAAGTTTAAACAACATGCACTATGGAGTCTTATCAACTTGCAGATAAATCCAAACCGAAAATAGTCGGAAATAGTCGAAAATAAAGTCATAAACAAAAATAAAAATAGTAATTATTAATTAAAGGCTGCTTTTAAATTTAAGCTTTATATTGAAGCTGATTATATTTTTTCCAGTGTGGCATAGTAGTTGGGTTTGTCTGCTCTACTTCACATCATGTTCTGCAATATAATTAAAAATCCTTTGTAATTAAATCTAAAGTGATCACATTTCTCTGTTTCAGACTGCTCCATTATACTTGCCTTTAGTCATCTCCAACTCTAATCTATACACTATGTCTCTTGTGTATTCCTAGCATTATTCAAGCTGATTATTAATCCTGCTGAGTTATTTTGAGTCACCTTCACCTTCAAAAAAACGATGGCGGTTCAGTCTTTCATTTTCTGCTTTAGACATTTCAAAGACACCAGTGTCAAATTAAAAGAAAAATACTGGGGGTTATACTGGGGGTTAATTGATCACCTCTATCCTCTCATTAAACTATTTCTTTCCTAATAGCCATGGTTTCTTCTAGGATGACTGTAGGATTAAACAAGCAACACACACTCCCTGAATATCCTCATCAAACTATTCAGTGAGTTGGTGTTGCTTGTTTTGTCCTAGAGTCATCCTAGAAGGGTAAAAAGGGGTAAAAATCATATTGTAGGGCCTTAAGGGTCACCAGGTCTCAACCCATCTAAAAACCTATAGGAGATTTTGGACCATCAACACACCAACTAAGGAAATATCTTTTAAAGGATCACCACTCTGAGTTTTATAGAACCAATTCCAAAGTGGCTCATGTGTAAGCCAAACATCTTAAACTTTGTTTTTCTATTTCGTTTTCTCACCTGTCTATACGTGAACACTGTTGCTCCATTTGACAATCAAATCATATCTTTTCAGTGTGAAGATTACAAAATACAGCACATCCTAAGGAAATGTTCGGAAACGTTATTATACAAAATGTGTTCCATCTTCATGTCTTAATTATCTCCCCTAATACCACAACATAGTAGAGTTAATTGCCCCCCTCGGGCTTCTGTAGTGCAATACTGCTCCTATACTGAAAGTGACAGTCCGACTGAAAGACTTTATGGCTTTAGAGGATTTCAGCAGGTCTTTATATGGAGGTGTGCAGCTTCAGAGTGAGCTGAGGATGAGAAATCTACTGCAATAGGAAAGAGAGAGAGGGGGGGGGGGGCTTAGCATGTCTTAGCATTTTAGCCAGAGAACGTTTCCACTTCTGTCCTCAACTCCATTGTTTGAGTTTGTGTAACAGTTTGTGGTGTCAATAATAAAATATCTGCTTAGTGGCAAAACACTAGGTCCAATGGTCCACCATTAAAACAAAAACAAACAAATGGCATGGACCACCAACATCCAATAAATCTACCAATAAATAAGATGTTCCCAGTTCCTGACAGCACCAGGAGGTCACATCAGGCTCTGCCTCCTCTTTTTGGTGACACCACTCACAGCGAGCACCTGAGCCTCATGCACACAATTAGAAAGACTATTCAAGCCCTGTGCCATTGCTTGTATTGTGGCTTATTTGGATTGATCAGGACAAGGGTTAATGTACCTTGTTTAAGTTGGGTTTTGCCTGTTTGCTTTTGGTTTGTGTGAAATGCCTGGTTGTTCACTCTGGCTAGGACTGACCGTGCTTTCAGATAATTAAAGAATATTGATTTTTAAAACACAAAGCACAGGAAAGCACAGGATTTGTTGCACTAAACAGATACATAACACAACACAAATCAACTAATAGTATCAGGGTTAACAGACTTAAAACCTGGGGACACTATACACTGTAGTGCCAGAAAAACTGATGCAGACTAGATGAGTTAACCAGTTCATGTCCTGCGTTCATTCCTCCTCCAACAGGACAATGGTCCACCATACACATCTAGAGATTATGGTTAGATGAACACTCATCTGAGTTTGGGGTTTTGCCATTTCCACCTAAGTCCCCAGATCTCAATGTTACCAAACACATCTGTAATACCATGAAATGCACTGTGAAACACAGAAACCACACACCTCAGAAGACAGAATTCTGCACCGTTCTGCAGGAAGTATGGTGTTTATTGCATAGTAAATTTTTGTATTTCTGCATGCATACAAGTGAATGCTAACAAATTCTTTCTTCTTAGCAAGGAAAAATAGGTTTTAGACAGGCTTTGCTTACTCCAGCTTTAGGACATAGGACATCTGTGTTGTAAAAGCAAATATTTCCCTTAATTATAAGCATATAAACTATAAATAACACACATCAGTGTAAGTCATTTTGGGTAACAGTTTTAAATTCTTACGCAAAGCTCTGATAGTGGCGATTGTTCATGTATTGATGCTTTTTTGTCTTTGCATTTTTCAGCACACATTTGGAGTCTACACCTAATCCTCTATGGATGGAGCAAAACAGATGGAGAGGGAGGTGAGTAAGGAGAGAGAGAGAGAGAGAGAGAGAGAGAGAGAGAGAGAGAGAGAGAGAGAGTTTGAGGGTTTGCCTAAGCTCCTTTTGCCACTCTATGCATGAACAGCTGAGCCCAATTACCTGTAGAGGTAACCATTTCCCCCAGATGTCAGGCGGAAAGTGAGTAGGAGAGAGGGTAAGAGAATGAGAGCAGGCTTGCAACGAGTCGCTGAAAACCGGGGAAATGGAAAATGGGTGCAGTTACTATATAGCTACATTCAGATTTAACACACAGTAAAAAATGGCTTTAAACCACAGAAGGTTTGCAGAACAACAGGAACAGGCATTAAACATCCCAATAATATTTACTAGGCCCATATGAAAACATGACATTAATCTATGGTTTTTTCACCCTTCCTATTTAAGCATTGCTTATTTTTTTTGTCTTTTGTAATGCACTCATGACTACAGTTGCTCTTTGCCTGGTCTTTTTATTAAATGGGAAATCCTCTTGGAAGTGTTTGTGTGTGGACCTCAGGGGTAGCAATGCTGGTCATGGTGAGTGAATCTCAGCATAGAAAGACAAACACAGCGTTTATTTTCGACTCCAATGGCCGTCTTGTTTCCAGATCTGAGCTGCCAGACTCTGCTTCATTGTTTCTTGCTTAAGGATCAAAATTACCTAAATGGGAAAAAAAATCATTCATTTTTTGTAGATTAGTATATGCCTGTACCTGTTCACACATACCACTTTCATTCATCAGTTATATTGTTTCTTATTCAGAAGCCTTCCATCCGAGGATTAAAGAGTCATTTAATAAGGCCACTAGGTTATAGACCTTATTGATTGGTGCTTATGTATTAGGTATGTACCTGAATATGAATATATTATTAAAGAAATAATGTGTGATATGAGTAAAAGATTTATGGTATAAAAAAGATGCATTGTTAGTTAGAGAATAGAGGATGACTTACTGAGTGTTTACTTTGATGTGGAAATAAGTAAGCAGTCAGATATAAAGATGTATCATGGCTTGTTTTTAAGGAACCACCCATGTGATCAGAAGGTTGCTGGTTCAATCCACACAACTGACAAGACACGACTAAAGTAGCATTCAGCGAGACATCTAACCCACACCTGCTCCCCAGACAGGTGTGTGTGTGTTTCAGTGCATGGGTGAGTTAAAAGCCCATTTTTTTGTTTCTGTGTGTACAACCACTCAATGAGTGTTTCCCTTAATTGACTGCACTTTCTTCATCATATATGAACAAAATTAGAATATTATATCAGATTATATAAATATTATAATAAAAGATTTTTAAAAATATTCCAGCACAGACATCCAGACCATTTTTAAAGTAATCTCTAGGCTATTTCTCAATGACAACGAAGGATCTAGGCATTTTTAGGGCACTACGAGTCGTCATAATCAAATCCCACCGAAGGACTCCTTCGATACCTAGAATCCTTCAAATTTAACCAAGGATCACAGATTCAAGGATGCCTGAAGTGTATCCAAGAGGACATATTTTGAAATGTAGTGTAAAGCTGAAGGCAGGATCTTTTTTAGTGATGCCCACCTGCACACTTCAGCCTGTTCCACTGTGGAACTCTGGTGGTGTCTGAATTCTAGGAAAGAGTGGTAGGGTTTATATAAAAAGAAACAAATAAATAAATAATATAAGAATTAATACATAAATAAAAACTTTTAATGTAGGCCACATTCATCTTTATATTATATCAGATTTATATTGATATTTAAATCATTAAACAGATATAAATACTGCTGTTTGTTACAGCTTTTATATAGACTAACCCAACCAGAATGTGTCTAATGTTAAGTATTGATATGTAGTTAAAATAATGCTATATGGTTGTGCGTTACTTAACTAAATAAATCCAGGTTTAATTTTTAAAAAGATCTGTGTGCTAAATTAGCATAATATCTTTAACAACATATATCATTATTATTATTTTAGTATTATCAAATTATATTATAATAAATTGCAATATCAAGCCGGATTTATAAAACAAACTTCAACAATGATTCAGCTTAAACCACAATATTAAAATGGTAGCTGGGAAAGTGTGCTAGGCCAAAAAACTGGATATGAAGGCAGGAGTTCTTCTTACAGGCAGACATGTGGTCAAATATCTGTCAAATGCAATAAATGTAAATTTATTAGTTAAAATACACTCACTTGTTAGCTTTGATCTTTCTTTGATTAATGGTTACCATGGACACCTGCAGGGTAGATGTGATTAAATGAATTAAAGAGATGAGAAAATGAGGAAATCTCATTAATCAAAAAGTGGAGCTTTCTGTGATGGATTTTTTGGATTTGTGTAGATAAGTGAATGAAAGTTATATGAGTTCATTCGACCTGTGAGGTAGTCTGTAGCTGCGTAACTAGTTTTGTTGTAAAATATAATATAACATTCAGTTAGCCATAAGGCAATTGTAAAAATTATTCCTACAGACACAAACAGGAAAAAGTTATATTCCTGGTCCCCATGAGTATAAAAAATACACTTATTGACCACTGTGCTTGTACACACAGAAGAATTTAACCGCCACACTTAACCTTTCTTTGCATTAAAACACACTCTAGTGAACACGGAGCAGTGAGCAACTCCTATCCTCGGTGCCTGGCGAGCAGTTGGGGGTTAGGTGCCCTACTCAAGGACAGTTCAGTGTCTTGTTACATGGGATCCTTCTGGTCACAATGCTGCCCCCTTTGCCCTGTTACTTCTTATATTCATCAAATTTGATCAAAGTACTTACATCAGTATAAGACGGTATTGTTTGCATAAACATAATAAAAGTCACAGAGATCACAGCTGGTATGTGACCTGCCTGAGTTATGAACATTTCATTGCTGCCATAGTACCATGCATCTGGCTCCAGTCCACCTTGTGGTGTGTATATCTTCACTAAACATTAAAATCTGTGTAAATGAAGCACTGGCGGGAGCATTTTGAAGATGATGATGCATTAATCATGTCTACTGAAGATTCTCAAGTCTTTCCTATGCTCACTCATTTACACGATATACATAATTTAAACCTGCACATTCCCCCCTCTCACTCTATTCCAGAGATTGAGGAGTGCAGCCAGTTCTTTTCAATCATCTCAGTGTGAATCAGTTTTCTGATTTGTACTTCTGACAGGGGCTTGATTAGCATCTAGCTCGCCCATACTCCCTCTCTCCACTCCTTGTTATAGAGATCAGCAAAAATCCCGAAGCCATCTGCTACTTCTAGGAAACTTGGGGATTTGCATATGGATATTTCTCTGCTTATATTATGTTTGTGAGTGCTACTGAGTATAAATACAGTATATAGTATAGATATATATGAAACGGAGAGGCATATGTGTGCGTGCGTGTGTGTGTGCGTGCGTATTAATACTTTATAAGAAATTACTGCAAATTACGCACACAGTAAGTAAGCAATTATTCTCAACAGGGTGTTGATTATTTTTTTAATCACAGTGTAAAGTGCTCTATACCTCTTCTACCACATCAATTCTTACAGTTTTTACCACTGGCTAGGGGAGGCATGTTTAGTGTGCCAGTCCGTGTGTCTGGGGGTACTGTTAGTGCGATGACTCAAGAATGAATGGCTCACTGTTTGGAGGATTTACAGGGAATTATAGAGAATTATCACTGTAACCAGCAGATGAATTGATTCAATTTTGGAATTGAACCAAACAGGATCAATGTCTTAACAAATTACATGTCTGAAGGATCTTTTCTTCAATAGCTTCCTTTCTGTTTGTTATACAGAAGTGTTATATATGCATTCATGTTCAGAACCTCACAGTTATTTTTAGCTAGCTATAATGTTATCTGTCTGTCCATTTGTAAGAATGAGTTGTGTTGCTGTCTGTAGGAATCATCACTGTAACCAGAAGATGAACTGATTAGGTTTTGGAATTGATCTAAACAGCATCACAGTTACAAAAGTGAAAAAGGACATGTGTGAAGTATATTATAAGGGGAGTTCTGGCTCACAGTTTAGTAATAGTGGTGGAGACATCACTGTCAACACTACTGGCATAGAATTGTATTTGACACTTAATCTTTTTGTAGTTAGATTTATTATCATTGGAAGTCTGAGAACTGAGTTCTCCTGTCATCACAAAAATGTAGCTTGTCATGTTACTGAAAAACTTGTGCAAAGTGCTTTTTAGACCTTCCTGTGTCAGAAAACCTAATTACAGTTAGAGCTTTAACTGTCATTCTCACTGTCTGTTACATAAATTAAAAATTCCTCATCAATAAATACACAATTTTTACAATGTAACTTTTTAACTACTATTTTATTATTTAACTTTAAATGCAGTGCACCTGCCAAACAGTTCTCTTTTAATGAGCTGGTACTATAGCACATGACTGCCAGAGCTGCTGATATAGAAAATGAATAAAAAAATGTGGGTCTGGTACATTGCTAGTTTAATCCCTTTTACCAACAATAAATGACTGAAGCCCTCTTAAGCAAGGCACCTAAACCATCCACCCCACCCCAGCTGCTCCCCAGGCACCGTGGATAGGGGCTGCCCACTGCTCTGAGTAAGTGTTCACTAGTCTTTGTCTGTTTCAATGCACGGATAAGTTAGATGCAGAAGTAAGATCCATGTCTGTGCAAACACAGTATGTCATCTCTCTACTTTTTTTAGAAAAATAAACCAAAACCTTCTGAACAATCACATTTGAATACATAGTTTACTACATAGCAAATAAACTATAACCATAAAAGCCTAATGAGCATATTAAATACAGAAGGTCAGTAGCATATTAAAACACACAGCTGTGCCCAAGTCCACTCAGGTCACACACATCACTTAGTAAAAATGTCCATCTGTTCTCACCAAGCCTTGATTATTCTCTATTGGTTGCCCTGTTCACCACGTAGTCTAATAATCTCTATCAAGTAATATTTTTATTGAAGTTTATATAATCACTTGTACAGCTGGTAACCTGTTAAAAACACCTGAATGAGACTGAACACATGAACCAAACTGTCCTTTTATATTCATTAGTTTAATTTTGTACATGTAACGCACTTTCATGCATTCATCTGATAAATTTAGTCTGCATAGTTTAATACATAGAAACCTGAGAGAGAGAAATGGGAGAAAAAAGAGGAGCAAAAAGATGTTTAGAAAGCCTCTGGGAAAATAGAAACATTTTAAAGGAGAAATAATGGATGCATTATGCATGTGACCTGTCTACCTGAGAAAGAAAGAGTGAGAGAAGGATGGACAGGTGGCCAGATGACATGAGGGATACTCTATATGTGGGGGGAGAACAAAGGATGAGAGACGAGTGGACAGATGAAAGAGACTTGACTTTATTGTGCTTCTCATTAAAGTCAGAGAGAGAGCGTAATTCAAACATGATGCAAACCCCCGTCCATTAACTGACACATTAACACACACACACACACACACACACACACACACACACACAAGAGAAAGAATATGAGTGATCAATAGCCAATATTCAACAAGACCAGAAAGAAAAAAAACTTCTTTATTCTGTTCTAACAGAACATTGATATTATTCAGATATGAATTTTGACACATATACAATACAAGTATGTTTTTTTTTTTCTACTTGGCTTACAAACCTGAGATCACAGTTACAGTACAGTAACCTGGAAGCAGCCACAGTCTTGAATCTTTACCTTAAACTTTTCTGTCCTTAATCACATATATGCTGAATGCACAGGTAGAATCATTAGTGCTTTGCTGTTTACCTAATTAAAAGAAGCTATTAGGAGGCGGGGATGGCATGAGGCCATCAGGCTAAAACAAGAGGCTAATGGCATTCATTTATTTTAAGGCTATTCTACTTTAGTGGCAGATGGGACACATTAATAAAGAACACATGGACCAGGTGGTGAAGTTAATCAACATTTAAGAAAAATTCATTATTTAAAGGAAAAATAATCGCCTTTGTAAGGGGCAGCTGATTAATGCACCTTGGCATGGGTTATACAAGTCTCTGTAACTTTACTAGAGGTCTAGTAGACGTCAGTCAGAATACACTTATATATAATGTGTACCCCAGATAAACCCAAGTCATACCATCAAAATACCTCTCACAGCATAAGAGTCACTTTGTGTACATAACCAGTGATTAAACTATATTCATGATGTTTTCAGTGATGTTCTTTGTGCATCACAGAAGAAAACTAAAACCTTATCTTCATATATTTTAGTATTTTTTTTTTGTATTTAAAGATTAAAAGGTCGCCATTAATTAGTAGTTAAATATTCGTTTTTTTAGTAATTTAATTGTCCTAATTAAAATATTAATAAATTACATAAGCGAGGGTTTAACAGCATTTCTGCAAATCAAGTAAATCTAACATTTGGTCTGTTACTAATCTGACAGATGATGTGAAGCTTATATATGTTGTATTTCATTGCAGTGATAATTAAAATAACTGTAACTTTCTATTTACTTGTCCACCAATTATTCATAATAACATGACAATTATATGTACAACAAATACACAATGTTTTTCATCACATTACCCTACATTATTAGGTTTTACCTTTTACGTAGTACCTGTTCAATTCAAAGTCTAGAATTTATTAAATATAACACAGTAGTTCTAATAACAAACATTTAATAAACATTTATTTATCCAGTCTTGGTAATGGTGGATTCAGAGCCTATGCCAGGAAAACGTAGTGTTAGGTACGAGTACAGCCTATATAAGACAACAGTTAATTACAGAGAACAATGCGCTCACACTTAGTCACACCTATGAGCAAGTTAGCACAATCAGTTCACCTACAGGCATGTTTTGGAAGGAACATGAAGGAAATTTACATGAACAATAGGAATAAAATGGGACAACATGACAAAACATGCTGTCTATGCTTTCATTCTTCCATTGTCCCAGGTTTGTTTCTAATTTTTTTTTTTTTTTTTTTTGCTTACATGAGTAGGAGAAACCCCTGCTTTACAGGAGTGTAAGAACTGTGAGCCAAACACAGTTTGTGTGTGTGTGTGTGTGCTGATGCATTTATTTTTTTTGTACATTAATAGAAACAGATGGTCTTTTGGACCTTGTGGCCAGTTGGCCTGTCCTCAGGAGGAAAATTGTATTTATTTATCATTTATTTATGTTTATTTATTTATGTCAATTTATTTTCCTGGTCAAGTCTGTATTGGATCTGGAGATTGGATGAGACTTCAATCTATCACAGATTTATTTATATGTATTATTTATACACAAAAAAATACAGATGTGCTCTAAAAGAACTAAAACAGACCTGAAAAAGGCCATAGCCATTTTGGATGCAGAGGTTGTGGTATGGGTCGGGCATGCCGGGGTTGATATAAGGTTTAAGGTTAGATAAAATTGAGTTGAGGTTAGAAGTAAAGGAGTTATAATGGGTGTTGTGGGATGAGTAATGGGTGAAAATAACACAGAAAATATGTTGCTGAGATAGAAAATATTTCCCAATTTCAGTGTTTTGTGAAACACACTCAACTGTCTAGGGCAAAATGAAGGGGGGAAAAATCTGCTCTCAATAGGAACACTATACTGAGGTCTACACTACTACTTCTTACAAATAACTAAACATAACTCTGTACTAGCTTCTCAGCCCTATGCCTTTTTAATTCAAATACATCTTTGGTTATTCCTTCGCTCATATAACTAGTTTATCATGGCCAAGGTTGCAGTGAAAGCAAAGCATATACTGGCACAAAATAAGAGAATTTATCCTGGATGAGACACCAGTTCATTTTGCAGCACAACCCAGACACATACATTCACATACCCATTTACATCTAGAGGACAGTTTAGTATAACCAAATCCAAACGATTTATGAATATTTCACACACACTCCTCCATGCACAGATCATCTACATTGTGCCACATTTGCTACATCTGAGCCACACTTTCAAAATTCATACCATGACAATCATAATAAAAACAAAAGATCCCCAATGTCATTAGCCCTCAAATGGCAGGAACAGAGGCCAGTGACATTTACATAAAGCTGTCAATCATAAGTCAGCCAGTTGAGAGTTTAATAGGTCTACTGGGTTTAACTGGAGGCTATATGGTCCAATAAGAATTAATTAGTAAAGCTATTAAAGCCATTAGCAGCTTTAAAGATGTTTATCTTAACAATAAATGCCTGGAATTTATCAGTACAGCAACATGAGCAGTGCCGTCCGTAAAAGTGTAAAACGTTACCCGTTCTGTTCTGTTGTCAATAGACAAACAAAAAAAAATATCTTGAATGCAATCCAATTTCAATCCAAGTCAAATCCAATCTAGTTTGACTAAGTATCTTTAAGCTTTTGGGGTGGAGGAGGGGGCGGTTAAAAAAAATTTCAAGTACAAATTCACTAACACAGAGTCTTCAAACACCATTGTTCAAGTGTTCTTTCTATGAACCGTTTCTCATGGGTAGACACCCGGGTGATGATCTATTAAAGGCTCCAGCAGAGGAATTGGAGCATTTGGGCCAGCCATTGGCTATTTGTTAAGGAACCAGCCTTGTAACCAGAAGGTCCCTGGTTCAATTCCTACAACTCACAAGACATGACTAAACTGCCTTTGAGCAAGGCACCCAGGTGGTGTTGATAGTGTCTGCCTACTGCTCTGAGCAAGTGTATTTACTGCGGAGGTCAAATTCCTTTCTGTGCAAGCACAATAAGACAGAAGTCTCTTAAAATATACAGTTGAGTATGCAAACACATGGTTTCTATTTATTGCATACACAGACTGCGTTTTTCTGTGTTCATATGTTTAGTTTTCATAAAGTCATATATTTTTTTACTTTATCATTGACAAAAGATGTTACTTTATGTAACCAATATTCCAGTTTTCAACTGTGCTAAAACTGATCTTCCCACAATATATACAATATATTCATGGCAGTAGATTAATTTCAGTCTTGTTAGTGGAGTCTATTATGTGTGGCTATAGACCTGCAATTCATCACAGCAAGTGATGGGTAATCCCAGAGCCATTATGTAAAAATCCCTCTGCAATGGCATCTGTGCAAAGTATAAACAGAGGCCATTTAGTGTATGGAATTTATAACCAGCACATTTTAGTTGGTGTATATTCAGTAAATGGAAAGGAATTAAGCAGTTATTGGCAGATGACTATTGGGCAAAAATGAAATTACTACATACTACTAATACAATTACCCACAATATACAATTATATATATTAATTATAATATTCTAAATAATGAGGTGTTGCCTGCTGTGGCTCTTCTTCATACAGACTGACTCGTATGACTGGTGCACGATTTCAATTCACTACCACTGTGTGCTTTTTCATTTCACAGCCACACTCACTTGCAATTTAGTTTCCTGCTGCAGTGAATAACCTCAGCTGGAAGCACCGAAGATTTGCACTTCCCAGAAACGGTATCTTATGCCAAGTACTTGTGCTAGAATACAGCCATGTAGTACATGCTCAACTGTATATAATTATAATTTCCATTTCATAATCACCTATCTGGTATCATCTAGAATTCAAAAAAATTAAAAATTCATTAAATTCATTAAAAATATTTTTAAAACTTCTTTATCACAATATCCAACTATATAACAAAACTTTCAAAAAAAAATGGGATGGCAAAAAAAACCAAAAAAAACCATTGAATGCAATATTAATAACATATTTAACATAATGTATCAGATGCTGAAACTTAGAAAGTTGTTTTTGAAGAATATATACCTATTTTGAATTTGATGCTAGCATCTCTCTGTAAGCTTTTGTGCATTGAGGAGACTAATTACTTTAGTTTCCCATTCTTTTATTATACTGGATTCCACCTGTCTGACAGCTTGAATTTCATTTGTCATGTTTTCTGTTTCCTAATACACCAAATGTTATTAGTAGCTAACAGGTGTACCACCTGGATTCATGAAGCCATGCTGTTATAATACACGCAGAACGTGGCTTGTCATTGGTTTGCTGAAATAAGCAAGGCCATTCTGAAAAAGACAACGTCCTTCGTACCATCACAGATGCTGGCGTTGTGCTAAACTGTGCACTGATAACAAGCCGGGTTGATGCAGCGTCAATAGTTTCATATGTCAGACCACAGGACACTTTAACTCACCTCAGTCCATCTTAAATGAGCTTGGGCTCAGCGAAGGCAACAGCTTTCTGGTCCTGTTTATACATGCTTTTTCTTTTCATGGTAAATATTGGAATAGTTTTTATATGTCTTTCTGAGCCCATGCATTGACTTCCACTACAGAATCGTGTCTATTTTTAATGCAGTGCTGCCTGAGGGCCATCATGTATAAGTTTTAGGTCTTTTAGCTTGCATATATATATGTTCTTTATGACGATGGTTTAGTAATCTGTAAATCTCCTCCTCGACCCTAGCAACACCTCTGACTAAGACTTGGTGAGAGGGGGGTGGGGGTGGGGAGATGGTGCACCTTGACTCAAGATGAATTTTATTTCCTACAAATGCAGATCTACAGATACACCATAACCCATTGTTTTCTCTCTTTGGTCTGCTTAATTCTAGTCATGTCTTCTATCAATGTCACAACTGGCAGGAAGTCAACAACCACTGGACTAATCTAATCCTGCAGCTGTCATGTCCTTCTTCCATAAGGCTTCTCCCAGAGGAATAATCAAAAAATAGATCTAAAAGCAGATATATTAACACAAATATGTGCTAAAATTTAGTCTAGTGCCAAAGCCTACGTTATGTCACATGCCATACAAAAAAAGCAGTAATGTGGAAAATACACATGCTTGTTGTTAACACACTTAGCTTTTTATAGATTTTTTTTTTTTCAATTAAAGGGGACATTTTACTGTACATGCCACAAAGGTGTTTGCAGGCATGATGTCACAGAAGGTAGCAGGATGTGGGTTCAATTGCACTTCCAATTCAAAGACATGCAATCAGGTAAACTGGAGATATTAAATTGCCCCTAGGTGTGAGTGTCTGTTTGTGTGAATGTGTTTTTCTGTGTATCTGTCCTGTGATGGACTGGAGTCCTGGGTAGGGATAGACTCCAGAACTCCCCATGATCTCGTAGCAGGATATGTGGCTTAGTAATGAGATAAAATGCATTCATCTTTATCCGGTGGTGGAGACTGTGACAGTTGAAGGTTATTTTGACAACAGGAAAACAAATCTAAAACATGAGTCAGGATACAGGCAGTAATCAGTGCAATCAGAGTAACAAGGGCAAACGACAAAGACATAAACATATAAGTGAAAGTAAAGTGACTCATTGACCACTGTGCTTGCACACAATGAAATTTTACTTCTGAATTTAACCCATCTGTGCAGTTATACACACACACACACACACACACACACACACACACTAGTAAACACACATACTAGATGTAGTGAACAAGCAGATGGGGTTAAGTGCTTTGCTCAAGAGCACTTCAATCGCATTTTATCGGTGCAGGAATCGAACCAGGGACGTTCTGAGCACAAGGCTGATTCCTTGGCCACAAGCTTCAGGCTAACCAGAACATGAATCATAACCATATGTGTATACTTTGCAGTGTTTATACCGCTGCTGTGATTGTCAGTAAGTCCAAGTATGTGCAATGAGTGCGAAAGTGAAGATGAACATGAAGGGCACTTCAGTCATGTCTTATTGGAGGCTTGAACCTGGAACCTTCTCCCATAAGCCTACAGTTGTGATATGATTGTTAGCCACTGTGTTTTATGGGCTGTGTTTTAAACACAGAAGACAAAATGTGTATGTGTATGGTTCCCTCCAATGAACTTGCAGCTCACTTAGGATGTATTCCTTCCTTACACTCAGTGCAGGGTGGCACCATGGCACCACACGTCTCTGTCTGTGAGGAGTTTGGTGTGCCCCCGTGTCCATGTGGGTTTCCTCCCACCTCCCGAAAAACACACATGGAAGGCAACTTGGATACAGTAAAATTGCCCCTAGGTGTGAGTGTATGTGTGTGTGTGGTATGGAATGGATTGGTGCCCTGTTCCCTGGGTATTCCTGCCTTGCCACCTGACTGACTGATTGAGGCTCTGTGCTCCTAGGATAATCTAATCAGGACAAAGTGATACTATGGTTAAAAGGAGTACTGAATGTGATCATATATGTGTACATGATGAAAATATACCTGAATTCACATGTGCAATTGTAGGCCATAGCATAATGAAATACTCTTCATATGTCTTAATTATAATTTAAACTAATAATAATTAGAATTAAATATTATACCCATGTGAAAAACATGATCCCATGTTAAATGTATGTGATTTCTCTATAAGGCACGTGCCAGGAATGACCTGATTGCATCCCGCCCCTTAGTACCTTGTGCACGTGGTTCAAGTCAGCGTGCGTTGTGCCA
This sequence comes from Duopalatinus emarginatus, assembly GCA_028565595.1. NCBI lineage: Eukaryota > Metazoa > Chordata > Actinopteri > Siluriformes > Pimelodidae > Duopalatinus > Duopalatinus emarginatus. Next base: position 6,416,270 of record JAOVVF010000010.1, on the reverse strand, counting down.
TACTGACCATGTGTGTGTGTGTGTGTTAAAATGTCTACACATGCACACGCAATTGTATCTGTGAGTGTGTGTAGTTGCAGAAAATGCCGAAAGTTTTCCTCCTGGACTTGTTGCGCGTCGGGCTGCTTTCTGCTCTCCGCCTCTGGTGATCACAGCCTCTAATGTCAATGTCCTCTCTGATGAGTGACGGAGAAAAGGGAGACGACCGTGAGAGCAGGAGAGAGACAGCAGCTCCGTGCACCCCGCCTCTTTTCTCCGGTGCAAGCCAGGAGCTCCGCCTCTGTGGGCCGCTCCGAGGCGCGGAGTCCCGGGCTTGCGGCTGAAGCAGAGCTCCGGTGCGCCTCTCCGCCTCTCCTCCTCCGGCACACGCGCTTCAGCACGGAGCGGACACACTGGAGGACTATGCGGAGCTGCGCGCCTGATACGGAGTAGAGGAGCCCCGGAACAACTGAGCTCATCCTCACATGTAAGTTCTGCCATTAAAGTCTCATATTGGGGTTTGAAAATGTATCCGATGCTAAAATACGGTTTAGGTGGACGTGACGAGAGACACTTACTGCAACGAGGACACTGATGAAGGATTTATGGGTGCACATATTCACTGCCTGAAAGCAACATGGTATAATAATAATAATAATAATAATAATAATAATAATGGTAGTAATAATAGTATTTTCAACAGGTAGCTATTTAATTATAGTGTTTTCAACAGGTAGCTTATTAATTATAGTATTTGTAACATAAAGCTTAAGAATAATAGTGTTTTAATCAGGTTCCTCATTAATATTAGTATTTTCAACATGTAGCTTAATAATAATAATTTCAACAGGTAGCTATGTTCTCTTCTGTTTGTGTTTTATTTATTTATTTATTTATTTGTTTGTTTTTTAGATTCTGGCCCACTTGCACAACATGAACACTTCATTCAAGTAAAGATTAGAAGTCTAGGGCCTAGGTTAAGGATGAGGTTTGTCTTCATGCATCCTGAGATATATCAATCCGTATTAATATTGAGTCCACGAAAGACTAAAACACTTTGTTACTCAGTTATTTAATTGCTCGAAAATGTCACACTGTGAATGTTTTTTTTGTATTTAAATAACACTTCTGAACACAGGGCTCAGGTTGGCTTGTAGCAGCACACATGTCATTTCTGAAGCTTGTAGAGAGATGGTTATTGTATGGAAGAAACGTCACATTATTATTATTATTATTATTATTATTATTATTATTATTATTATTATTATTATTATATATGGGATCACTTCATCCATTATTTGTACATTTCCTCATGACTTAGGATTTATATGATCGTCATCCATATTGCATTCATGTAATCGGTTTTATTCAAACTTTGTCCACATTGTTGAGATCAAGTCCCAGTTTCCCAAAAGCCCTGAAGTGAGATGTGATGCACTCTCATCACATTAGCACTGCTAACTGGTTGTTTCTTTTCTGACGTTTATTTGTTCATTTTTCATTTACTTATTTCTTTACATAAATTATATTGTTTATTTAAATTATTATATATTTATATTATATTTTTGGGTGAATAATGTGTCAATACAATCATGTCACAAATTTAAGACAATTAAGTCTCTAGCTTATAAGATACAGGATGTAATTCGCTATTCAGTCATGCTGGTAAAGTACCAGTAATACAGTAGTGCCTATTAAAATATTATACAACTAACTTTTGCCAAGACATTTCAGAATCATTTAACACACAAAAAAATAAAAAGACAGATACAAAATACAAATTTTACCATCTTTATTGCTGTAGCAGTAGAAGTGGTTGTAAACATACTGATGGCACTCCTATAAAAAACACATTCTGGCATATTTTCTTTGGTGGCATCAATTTAACATTGATAAAATATTGTCAAAGCCCCAAGACATTGTGCATGTTTGTACTGTATGTACCAGGGCACATCTCAATATTTCAAAAACCTATTACTTTTTGGATTCATGACCTTTATAGGTAGTACACACTGTTTTGCATATATCTATATATCAGTCTAAGTACTTGCCCAGTAGTCTATTTTTTCATTTTAAGACCCTGATTTGTTTAATTCTAACTAGTCAAATTGAAAATAAAGGCTAATATCTATCGGCTGCCTCAGTAAATGAAACCGTCAGATAGCAAATTCATTGTTAAAGATGTGTTTGTACATATTAAATCTTTTTCTGTGCATGGAATCAAATCTAAATCTTTGACTCCCACATTTTTTGTTAATCAGGTGTTGCAACTATAATGTTTGCTGCTTTGAAATCTTTATGAAATGCAGGGAAGATGTTTTGCAAGTTCAGTTGACTCTTAGAAATGACACTTCTTGAGAACAAGCTGTCTTCTGCTAGCATATTTTCCAACTGCTTCCAAACTGTTATTCGTTACCTAGCAAATAAAAACATACCTATTTGAATTTTTTTGTAGTACAAGAGAATGAAAGATTTCAGGACATTTTTGGTTTAGAAAAATTTTACTGGGATAAGAATAATTATCTTTTTTTTTTTTGTGCTTTTTTTGTGATAACATCTCTTTGATTCCTTATTTACACAACCTTGATTAAAGCCTAATGTCACACTCAGCCATATATGTGTTAATTGAGCACTTTTTTTTTTTTTTTTTTACTTTTAGTTGAGTTAAGTTTCTCGCTACTTTCTTTCACACATAGTTTTAATGATCATGGCAGATCAGGCCAGTTCAGGTCATCACATAGACAGTGGAGTCATACAGATCCTCATCTATACTGATAAGACAGAGACCCTTAATTGAGATCTGTGTCTTGATTTTTCTCCCAGTCTTTCAGTCTGCTTAAAATAATGAATTATTCTTCATAATGATCCAGCTGGCCTTGTGCTGAACGGCCTCAAATTAAAACACCACAATCACTTCTCCATATGATTAATGCTATGTTTCAGAGTGTATAAAGTTCATTTGCTAACTACTTTACTTTTTTATTGGCTGCTGTCTAATTCATTGTACTTCAAAGCTGAAGCATATAAATATACATATATCCAGCTGAATCCAGATGTGTTAATATTTGCATATATGTGATCATTTGTCACATTATACAGTTCTTAATCATAGCCTTTGCATGTAAAACAAATCAGATGTTTTGGTGGGATTGAAGGCCGAGGTAATTTGAGTCTCTAATTAAGCCCTCTTATAAAATCATAAAGATAAGGAAACCTTGAAGAGGTGGAAAAAACACAGTGTGTTGCATGTTCACTGTACCGCTACACGTAATTAGGTAGGGTTTTTTCTCTGGAGGCTAATAAGGTCAAATTGTATGCTAATAAGGCTATTTTTGCTGTGCTCTATTAATCAAGTACAAATTTGATGAAACTTTTTCACCTTTGCCTTAATGGTGACCAAAGAAAGACTTCTAACTTTCTAATTGGAAATGGTCACCTGACTCGGCACCTGAAACAGCCTCTTCAGAAATGTGTGTGAATATTGCTCTGGGTGCCATCTAACCTTTCCTCACTTATATTTGAGAAAATTGCATCAGTGAAATTATTACTGGAATTATTACCAGTTAAATTATTATTGGTTAAAAACACTGACCATGTTTTCAGTTTTTCGAATGAGGCAGCAGAAAGCATATTTAAAATAGTCCAGGTATACAGAAAAGAGTGAGGCGCTTAAAAAGACCACCCTCACACAGACAAATACTGAAGACAGAATACAACGTGGAAAAAATTCTGTAGACTAACCGCTACAATCGCTCAGGCTCAGACTACAATGGTGTTAAGCAGAGCAACAAACAGGAGGACACTTATAGTCTAATAAAACTGACAGAGGTGGTGGAATCTGAATAGAACAGGGAGGAGAAAAGGAGACCACCTGATGAAAGTGTGGTGCTCAAAGCAAACCAGGGTGGCAAGAAGCCACCTTACATAGGTGCCTTTGTTTTCACTGAAGGTAAAGCAGTGTTCCCTGAAGAACTTTAGAGGATTCAACTCTAAGACAGCTGGCTACATAACTACATAACTGCTGCTATGATTAATTATATTGTAATCTTACAGGTGTGACAGGCTACACGCTTAGGCAGGCTAAATTTACGTTTAAAAGAAATTACAGCTTCATATTTGTTTTGTTTTTTTTATGGATGACGGACCATAAATGTAAGAATTTTCATTTTCTTTTTCTGAATGTTCAAGGTTTAAGAAGCATAACTAAAAGAAAGGCACATTTTCTCTTCAGTAAACATGGCAAGGCTTAAATAACACATTTGTATGATGCTGATTCACAGTTCTGGAAAGCACAGTGGGGGGATGCTACAGTGGGGGGATGCTACAAGAGGGTGGGGGGGGGGGTTGATTACAAACCACTCAGCTAGTGTTAAAGTTCTTTGAAATAAATTCAAAGAATCTGACTTTAGACTGAATAACCCCAAATGTGAAATTCTCTAATTATTCTCTAATAATTCTGAAACTTGACTGGAGGATATTGCTATTAAAGATAGCATCAAATACTTAGGTCTCAAAATATGTAATATCAAATATAATGTCGGTCAAGAAATGAACTCATTGTTTGTCCACATTCATATGTATATTTTATATATATATATATTCCTCACAATTTATTTCATCATGTAGGTGTTATAATGTTTCCCCTCTCTTGCAACTTCTCTTCTCCTGAACATCCTGCGAATCTTGCTTCTGTGCTTCTCTCCTCACATGGATATAATAAGTTATGATTCTATATAAAGAACAAATCACTTTTCTCCGAGAACTGACATAATGAAGGCATATGTTATTTGTGTGATTTGCTAGATTAATAAGGAAATATAGGTAAGCATATTGCTTTTTATGGCTAAACTCGGCTTTCCTGTCATTCTTAAGGACTAATTCTGTTGCAAAAGCAGTTCCAAACCTGGGTCTTTGGTTTATGAAGTTATATGCTGGGGGAATTGTACCAGTTTTTATTGGGTAGTGTTGGTGGTTATGTCCTAAAATGTAGCAATAACTCAATAAGTAATGCATTTCTCACACATCACCCCAGGGGAAAATTCTTTAGGAATGTGTTATTAAATAATAGAAAAAATTAATTGGCTTTTATTCTGTATACTTTACGCTGAATTCAGGTTCATTTGATGAATATATACCCTATAAGTATGCTATTTCTCATGTACAGATCAATATGTAAACAAAACATTGTAAATGTTCATTTCAACAAATGTGTAGATATTTAACAATCCTCAATATCTTCTTAATAGACTTAACCTAAATATTAAAATGTAGATCGGTAAATCTATTTATACTTACCATAACACTGCATATTGTACACTCTATATTTAATCACTGTACATATTTATTCTGTATATTATTAGTATGTATATTATAGTAAGCATAGGAATAGTCTATGCTTCATATATTATATATTTATATTATACAATCTATTTAATTCATTTAACAAGCTTCTATGCATATGTGTTCTGTTTATATATCTGTATGTCTGTATGTGCACATTGCCTTGTACTTGTACTGAGCAATGACAACAAAAGTTAAATCTATAATTTAATATTTAATATTTATATTTAATATTAATTTAAATATTTAATTTAAAACAATAATTTATGAATTTATAGTATGATTTTTTTCTAAATTTTTTCTATTCTATCACCTATATGTTAAAGTTTATTGATTGTATTTCCACCATCCACATGTCTTTATGTAACATAAAGTTAACTAGAACACATTGGACTAAATAAAACACCCCTGTCTTCTCAAAGTGGAGGATGAGGGATGCTATTTTTCAGCAGGATTAGTTCCAGCTGCATGCACTTGTTTTTCATGTGTGCTACGTGCAAAAAGCTTTCTGAGATACTTCTCCTATCTTAACCTGAACCTGAACTTGACATTGTGCCACAGCTAATGAGAGGAAACATGATTCTGAGAGGAAGGCATTAATACTCAAGGGACACTTCATCCTTCCACCCATCATACCCCCCCTACCCCTGAAAAACATATATCCCTAGACAGCTGGTGTATGTTTTATGATATAAAAAAAAAATCACAATAAAATATTAAGTTCAGACATATTTTGTATGCAGATTAATATTTACCCATCCGAATGCACAAATGTGCACTTGCACAATAGCGGGCAAATTTTGAGTCAAGTCGACGAAAAAATCTTAGCACTGCAATGAAAAGTAGGAAACATCTCATAGCCACTGATATACAAATGCACCAGTTATTTTTTCCCATTTTTATACTAAGAAGTGTTTGTGCTTCTATTGGGAATCTGTAATGTTTCCCACTTAAAACTCACAATATTACCAGCACATCATCAACTTTGGGAATATTCACACTGTAACTAGTATTTTACTTCGATTTAATGCAAAGCTGTCTATTAAGGACCACACCTGTAAATTTGATTACAGTTAGATTTCAAACGGCTGGGTTGTATTAAAACCTGCATTTTTATTTGTTACATAAGCTACAGCTTATGCTGTATTTTTAGTCTTCTGCATATTCCCTTATACATGCTGCATTTGATCATTTCCAGACAGTTCTATTTATCCTCTTTGCTGTTGTCACTTTGCTTTGCTAATATTTTATCAGCCATATCATAATGCTTTAAGGCATCTACCCTGGTAATGTATTGACCTTTGTTCACACAATTTCCCCCTAGGAATTATACAGGCTTTTACTGATGATAATTAATGTACAAATGTCAGTCTATAATTGATTCACAACATTTACTTAATAATACTTAAGTCAGACATATTTTAGAAAGATGTACGCAATTGGTAACCTCAATTATTAAGCAGATCCAGCAGATTTTTATGGTGTTAATCTACAGCTCGGATTGGATTTATTAAGACACTTAGATATTAATGCACCCTCTAATGGAGTGTTTATGTAAATTAGGCTGAGTTGAAATGTGTAGAACGGGTATTTAAGATTTTAAAAAGAGCTAAAATTTCTGAAAAGATCACACCATTTATAGTCAAAGTCATATTCGAAATACAGAGAGTGTGTGTGCAGGACAGATCCCAAGGGAAATACTAAAGCATATCAGTAAGTGATGAATTTGGTAATAAAAGTAGATGAGAGCAGTACATTAGTCTGAGTGCATGTTTTTGCTCTGTTGCACGAAGTGTAAAAACTCAGCATTAGGTGTAGTACAGTCAATGTTGTGTGTCAGGATGACCAGAGTGCCCGATATAGATATATGTATCTGTATAGTATAAGGTATAAAGGGTCAGTGTGAGGTGTAGCCAAACTGTAAAGCAGTCACCTAGTACATTGCCTACTTCCCCTCCTCTCCCCTTCTCTTTCACTCTCTCTCTCTCTCTGTACGTGTCAGTATCTCTTTCACTGCCCTTACATCGCTCGATTGTAATTCCAGCTGGTGCTTTGTCCTGTGATCCAACCCTGAAAATCCCATTTCCGTACATTCGCTGTGAGCGAGAGTGTGCAAGGGAGCTGTAGACAAGAGGTCAACAAGGATAGACTAAAGTAGGCGTAGTTATTACTCTGCTTTGTGTGTGTGTGTGTGTGTGTGTGTGTGTGTGTGTGTCCGTTTAACTGGATAAGCATTTTAATAGCTTCTCATGACAGCTGAACTCATCCCTCATTTCAGGCTTTATTCTCAGAAAATATGCTCACCATCCACAACTCCACAACTGAAGGTGAACCACTGTGCACCAGCGCATCCACGCCGTTATCTAATCAGCCAATCATGGTGCAGTAGCACAAGGCATAAAATAATGCAGATCATTTTTCAAGATCTTTAGCTTATGTTTCGCATCATACGCTAGAATGAAGTGTCATCTCTCTGTGACCGATTTCTTCAACGTGAACTATTTGAGTATCTCAGAAACTGCTGATCTACTGGCATTTATAGAGAATGGTAGAAAACAGAAGAGGGTTTATACAGAGTGGTGCAGGAAAACATGTCAGCAGAGTGTCTCCAGACTAGTCTGAGCTGGCAGAAAGTCTATACTGTTTCATATAATCAGTCTTTACAACCGTGGTGAGTAGAAAAGCATCTCAGAACACACAAAACATTGAGGTGGATGAGCTGCAATGGCAGAAAACCCCATCAGGTTCCTCTCCTGTCAGCCAAGAACAAGAATCTGAGACTATCACAGGCACTGGCTTAATGAAACTGGACAGATGAAGTCCAGGGTGAATGTTATAAGTCCTGTTCTTGCCTGACAAGAGTAAAAACTGATCTGGTCTTTGACACGTCAAGCCCATCCACCAATTATTTAAATGACTTTATACTATTTCCTGGCGGCTCGAACCAACCTGACCTCTATTACCAAGGTGCTTCTATCCACAGAACTGATGCTTACTCAGGCTGTGTCCGAAATGGCACACCTGAATACTACCTACTAGCTTGGAGTGAGTACATACTGCTTAACCGCTAAACTAGTATGCACGTCTAGTACGCGAGCATGTAGCATGCATACCACCTCGGACACACTTGATCAGCCATCTTACCAACAACCTTTGACCCAAGACGTCACACTACTTACGTTCCCACACAATTATAATATAATTTCAATTTTAATTAACAGTAAATTTCAGTTGTAAATACAAATTTTACCTCAGCTCAGCCTACACGGATAATCGTTTACAGATAAAATGGGCTCTTGGTTCACTCGCAGTGCATTATGGGATATGTCAGGCTTGGATAGTGGCTAGTGGAGGCTCCCGACCTAGTAGGACATCCGGGAACCTTTCACATACTACCTGATACATACTAGGTATTCAGACGCATACTAGATTTGCATATTAACTAGTATGGAAGTATGCCATTACGGATGCAGCCTCAGTGTTTTTCAGTACCATTCTCATCATAAACTCTAGAGACTGTTGTGTGTGAAATTTCCAAGTTTCTAAAATATGCGAACCAGCCCATCTGGTTTCGGTGATCATGCCATGATCAAGGTCACAGAGATCACACCACTTGATGTTTGATTTGAACATTAACATTATAAGGCTTTGGCCTGTATTTGTATTATTTTGTGCATTGTGCCACTGTATAAAAATTATACAATTATATAACTTCAATGAAGCAATCAGCATCTTTTAAAAAGTTTAAACCTTTTTTTTTTGCTGTATTTGACAATTTCCTCACATTCAGCCTGTACACAGGACAAGCACTGGTCCTTGTGCATCACACACTTTGTGAAGATGGTGACCTGAGCTGCAAATGTTATGTGACTCAGCATGCTAGCAGTGCTAAAATATGGCACGCTAACATCACTGACTGGCTCATAGGACCATCTGCAAAACAGATTCTTCCAGGATGCTTCATAGCCTGGAATGTAATAAAATTATGAAATAAACTACATTACATGCTACTCCAGTCACATGACACGCTGAGATCAAAATGTTAATCACTATCACAGTAGTGTACAAGCTATTTACAACCAGTTGAACAATCAGTTCAATTTGGACTCATCATGACGTCAAAGACTTTTTATAACCGTCATCACAGTGCAGCTACTGTGTAAAATGATGTTATACATACAACCAATAATAACTTCTGTTATAACTATTTTCCTGTAAACGCTATATTACAGGTCTACCGTCGTTTCAGAGTCGAGTTTACTGGTTTTTAGTGGTACATAAGGTATGAGTGGCTTTAGTTTACAGCCTTCATGGGCTCACGCCCTGCCTTAAATGCAGTTTCTAACCAATGCTCGTGAAGCTGTAAATGTGCGGCCCTGAATTCATATTCGTGTTTAATGGACCTGTATTTTTAACAGCTTCATGTTACAAATACGAAAGCATAAGTGTTAGCGTTTTAAAACATCTAGTAAGATAATGATCACTGCCAGCAAATCAAGCTCATGTTCATGACACCATCCCTAAATGGATACATAATTAAAGCAAACATCCGAACTTTATTGGTCTGCTGTAGTCTTTATTTTTATAATAAATAAACATGTACTTGTGCTTGTATAATAGGGTACAGAGATAGGTTAGGGGTTTCCTTGGTGTTAACATAACCATGTCTTTTCCCTGTTACTCATAAAACAGTCATGACCATATGTGAAAAAAGGGTCCAGGTTCCCCCCCTGTTGGGAAGCCAGAGTGCTTTTTGTGTTGGGTTTACATGTTCTCCCTGTGTATGTGTCAGATTTCTTTGGGAATCATAGTTTTTTCTATTGTTTATAGACATGCAGTCAGGTAAATTAGAGATATACAAATTGTGTGAATGTGTCTGTTTGTGTGTCTGCCCTATGATGGACTGACAATCTATTCAGGGTGTTTTTCCCTGCCTTTTGAAGTATAAGGGATTGGATAGACTCCATCACCCCCATACCCAGTAGTAGGAGAAGTGGTTTAGATAATAAAGGAGGGCATCTGTTCACACAGTTCATGTATGTGGAAGAAGGTGGACAGCGTATTATTCTGGCTGATTTTTAGAGAAAGCACACGTTGGCTCTCACCGTTCCTAATTGGTAGCTATTATATCATTAAAGGAATGGGAAATGACCAAAAATAATAATGAGGGGAAAATCCACATAAACCTCCCCCCTACCTGCATTGCTAATTAGTGGTTTTAACCTTGGTGTGTAGGGCTTTTGCGTGAATGCTTTTCCTCAACATCTACTGAATTTTGTTGATTTCAGCAATAACAAAAGTACAAATTTATTACAGCATTCTCATAGTATCAGCATTTACATTTACGGCATTTGGCAGACGCTTATCCAGAGCGACTTACAAGGTTATTGGTATTACAGGTAGGCCAACGTAGTGTTAGGAGTCTTGCCCAAGGAACCTTATTGGTGTAGCACAGACTGGTTGCCCAGACCGGGAATCGAACCCAGGTCTCTTACATGGGAGCCAATGATGTTACCACTGTACCACAACAATCAACAATCACACACACTCGTGCACAGGTCTACGCACACAAGATCACACAGCGAGCTTTACACATTCACTCGCCTTTACTTAGTGACACACACTTGTCAGTTCTACACCCTTTCATGTTCCCCAGGAACCGGCGCTTCTTGAATGGGTTCCATTTCCATTCCGTCTCTCCTGTGTTTGATCTAGCTGAATTCTGTGATCATCTCCCATGTATTATCTATGAGCCTCCCTCTTTTCATCCCCTTTTTCTTTCTTTTTCTCTGCTGAATAGAGAGGTATATTGTAGATACAGGTGCACCTGAGGTGGCCGACTGGCAGAGATAAAACACCAGCCAAGCCATGAGGCAAGCTGTTATCAGATCTGCATAATTGCCTGATTACTTTCTTGAAGTCATTAAAACGATCAGCAGACCATTTTATAAAATCTAAAGTGTTACTTTGGCAAAAATGATTCTGAAATTGTAATAAAACCACATCAAATCCCCACATGCAGGGCGCAAACAGTGCCAATAATGTGTCAGGATTGATTTCCCTGTGATCACTCCTTGTTCTGGTGCTTATTTCTGCTAACATCAGCTTGATGAAGAATTGTCTCCATGGGGACAAAACGAAGCATGTCCTGGAGCAAATCAGACTAAATCAATAAGAGATATGCTAATCCATTCAGAGTGCTGACAGACCAATGCTTTGTTGCTTGGTTGTTCATTGTGCTGAGACAGTTAAATCAATTCCTTCTAATAACCTATGAAGCTGTGGCAAACATTATTGAAAAAGACCTGATTCTTGTGCTGAACTATGAATCCTATTTCTTCCTTAAATGGTTTTTCTTTGCAGTCCCCAAGTTTTAAGGGCATCTCTATATCCTAGACTTATAGCACTGTGACAGTATTCCTTTACCCTTCATGTGTATAAATGAGGTGTATGACCTGTACTTGTATCAGAGCTCTAAATATCTGTAACTGTATTCTGATTTGTACTGAATTTGGTCTGAAACAGATATGACTAGAAGGAAAAATGTTCACAAAATGTAGTTTGTAGAACATAACTTATATTCGAGTCCTGCAGTTGTACAGTACCACAATGTACATTGCTCGAGTTGATAATTGGTGATGATGAGTTTTCCCATTCCTTATGCCATCCCCATGCCATATATTATGTTGCCATTAGATATTTATTAAACAAGAACTGGAAAACTTTCTATGCTCTATTGCAGCGGTTCTCAACCTTTTGCAAGCTGGGCCCCCCCAAAGCTGGTTCATTGCAGTTGGGGCCCCCCTTCCTCCTGG
>JAOVVF010000010.1:6391863-6403871 GCA_028565595.1 Duopalatinus emarginatus | reverse complement strand
CTGCCAGTAGCATCAGACTTCTAATGTGAACTTGCAGACATTATTATTATTATTATTATTATTATTATTATTATTATCAGTAGGCTTATTATCATTACTAGACTATTGCTATAACTGGGAATTGGCACTAAACCTCTGATATGAATTTATGCTTTTTATTATTGTTATTATTACTCTGCCTAATAATAGGCATGTCATCTGCATATTTTCCATAAGATTGCAGGTATGTGATGTTAATGTGAGACCTGAGCCTGCTTTGCTTTGCAAAGGTCCTCGATTCTTGGTGCAATGTCTGATAAACACAGTCTCAAATCATCCTCGATTTCCGCGGTATTTTGTTTTGAGTGCAGTGAGAGCTGGCACAAGTGAACTTGGCAAGAGACTAGACTAGCAGTTACGTGACATCGCGTCACCGGCTCAAATAATACTGTGTTGGTAAATTTGAAATGAATTGTGTTTGATTTATTGTAATAACCTTGAGGTGAAGGACGTACAGACAACAGGTTGGTAGTCAGGACTTTTTACTGAACATTGACCAGCTCGCCGAACATGCCATTAACACACCTACACGTGTCACACACACCCGGATCTCACACACTCTTCTTCACTCACTGCGACCTTAACCTCTCTACCGCCACTTCACAATATGACATTCCCATGTATTACATTTATTATTGTGTTGTAGTAGTCCAACCACTTGCATTTTCGACATGGGTATTTTCGTGATTTTTTTTTTCTTCTTTTCTCCCATTCCAATGTGGATTGAGTAAACTGTGCACCTGCGTTTTTGTGTGTATGCATGGTGCCCTGTAAATGAACCGCTTATTGACCACCACTGTGCACTGTGTATGGTTCCTGGGGTGCAAGTTGAGTCATGTCAGTCATGTCTTGTCAGTACCTTCTGATCACAAGGCTGGTTCTGTAAACACAAGTCTGCGGCCGTTTCCATGGCTGTAATGCAGTGGTGTGTCCCATTTCGGGTATATTTCTTCCTCATGCCCAGTTTTCCAGGCTTGAATCACTAATCAGGGTAAAGCAGTTACTAACAGGAAGTGATTAGTTTTTGGGGACCCCAGCACAGATGTGGTGCCATGACATGGTCTGTGTGGACTATACAGACTGGCAGTTCTGTAAATAATAGCATATTCTCAGTAAGGCAATGGCGGCGACATTGTGGTGGATTAAAAATAGAGTGCACTTCATATTTGTATCTGTATTTCTAAGTGTTTTACATATTTTTTTATATTTGTTTATTCTTAATAATCATCTTCTCTCACATGCTCGCATAATACACACATTCATCTGATTGTCTTGGTCACAGATTTATTTCTATGTAAAGCAACGATATTATTATGAAAATATCATTGCACTCTCCCGTTATATAATCTCTAGGTCTATCGAAAACACAATCAGCATGATCTGTAATGCGTTATCATTGTGTGTAGCTGTTGAACACTATAGTGGTCCTGTGTATTTCAAAGCTTTTATACAAATGGGTTGTGTGCAAAACCTTGACACGATTATACTTCAGTTTGTCTCTTATAATTTTTTTTTCTTTTGTTATTTTGTTTCTTTTGTAGCTGGAAGGCATTGTTTGTGAAATAGATTGAGCTTTTGTGGATGTGGAAATGTAATTTTCAGGGCAGAAACACTTGTTCCTGGCTGTATAAGGTTTATTGACAGGCATATTATGTGTGTGCTTGTGTGGTCCACAGTGAAGCATGAGGTGTGTGTGTGTGCGTGTGTGTGTGAGAGAGAGACCTGTATTGAGTGAATGGATTTTTGTGTTCCTGTTTACCCCCTGAGGACTTAAACAGAAGGGTGTGTGATTGGGGTGGGTGGAACTGGACTGGCCTGAGAAGGTCACCTAACCCTCTCTTAAAAAAACACACACACAAATTCACAAACACAATATTTCACAAAACATCTCAACATGCTACCAGTCTTAGATGAAGGAGGGCTTGGGTATCATTGTGTACGTCTTTCACTCTCCTAATGACAGTGTAACAATAGGCGGATCAATACAGGCTTAAAAGCCTCAATAACTTATTGATCTGAATTGACGTCTGTTCCATCTTTGTGTAATAAATGTGCGTGATGTTCAGCAGCATGTCAGATCTATACATGTACATAAAAATACAGCCCAAGTTGTTATCACAGTGTGTAGGTTCCCATACTGACATCAGTGTGTCAAATGGACACGGCTGTTTTGTTGTGTGTGGTACAGTTGTAACATCATTGGCTCCCATGTGAGAGACCTGGGTTCGATTCCCAGTCTGGGCAGCCAGTCTGTGTTACACCATTAAGGGTCCTTCGGCAAGACTGCTAACATTACGATGGCCTACTGTAATACCTGTAACCTTGTAAGTCTCTCTGGATAAGAGCGTCTGCCAAATGCTGTAAATGTAAATGAGATGTGGTTAGATTGTTTTGCCATGGTTTGGACCTGTCCTCTTAAAGTATTTCTGACACCTCTATCCTGTAATGAAACAGTTCTATCCCTATGGGAATGGTCTTTTCCAGTATGACCCCCATCCACAAATTAAAATATCTGATCCCACCCACAAAAAGCCAGTCGTCTGCTTTATCGATCTGGTGGTACCTGCTCAAGATTAACACCAGTAGTTTCAATGTAGGGGGAAAAAGCAATGCAGTCATTTTCTATACATATTTCTATATATTTTTTGTATGCTGTAGTTATTGGTGCTTTATTTCTCTTTTAGACCGGCAAAGATGCATCGAAGGCACACTACACTAAGGGAGAAGGGCCGTCGTCAGGCCATTCGAGGACCCGCCTACATGTTTAATGAGCGTGGCACAAGTCTCACTACGGAGGAGGAGCGCTTCCTTGATGCTGCTGAGTACGGAAACATTCCTGTTGTCCGCAAGATGCTTGAAGAGTGTAAAACGCTCAACTTTAACTGTGTGGACTACATGGGCCAGAACGCATTGCAGCTAGCTGTAGCCAATGAGCACTTGGAAGTCACAGAGCTGCTCCTGAAGAAGAAGGGGCTTGCGAGAGTTGGGGACGCACTGCTATTGGCTATCAGCAAAGGCTATGTGCGAATTGTCGAAGCTATCTTGGCTCACCCGGCATTTGCAGGAGGCCTGAGACTAACGTTAAGTCCCCTGGAGCAGGAGCTCCGAGATGATGACTTTTACGCATATGATGAGGATGGAACACGTTTTTCACAGGATATAACACCGGTGATTTTGGCCTCGCACTGCCAAGAGTATGAAATTGTGCACATCCTGTTGATGAAAGGTGCCAGGATAGAGCGGCCTCATGACTACTTCTGCAAGTGTAACGAGTGCACAGAGAAACAGAAGCGTGACTCTTTCAGCCACTCTCGTTCACGCATGAATGCCTATAAAGGGCTCGCTAGCGCCGCCTACCTGTCACTTTCAAGCGAAGATCCTGTACTGACAGCTCTGGAGCTCAGCAATGAACTGGCACGACTCGCGAACATAGAAACAGAGTTTAAGGTAAGAGCGTATTCAGATTTATTTGTTTCTGGATAATTTGGCATTTCTGCCAAATAAATGATTTCTACATGATGTGCAATTTGGTAAATTGTAAAATGTGGTTAGCGTCTTAGCTGTTTGTTAGATTTGACAACAAAACTATGACAACAATATTCCTGGCTTAGTAAATCTAGCCAGCTACATCTATCCCATGTGTAAATCAGTAGCCCAGTCTCCAAGACTTTCAGCGGCCCTAAAACCCACCCTTGTCGCTGTTAATGGGGAGTGTGCTTTTTTGGCAAGGGTGGGCCAGAACTGGCAAGTGGATTGAAAGGTGGCTGATATTATGGTGGCCCAGCATCAGTTTGCTACAGTGATGCTTAAATTTTTTCATACAGCAGAGTATGCTAAATAAATATTATTGCTGTAGGCAAATGTGGTTAGGAAACCAGCCTTGTGACTAGAACACCTGGTTTGATTCCCACTAACAAACATGGCTGAAGTGCCCTTAAGCAAGACACCTAACCTAAACTGCTTCCCAGGTATTCAGTCCAGTTCAATTCAGTTCGATTTTATTTGTGTAGTGCTTTTAACAATGGACATTGTCCCAAAGCAGCTTTACAGAAATAATGAAAAATGTATAGAATTTTTAGAAATTTTATCCCTGGTATTGTGGATAGGGTTGCCGACTGGCCCAGACACATGTGCTAACTGCCACTAGTGTTTTTGGGAGAGATGAAGTTTACTCCACACATCGACAATATGCGGTTTATATAATATTAGCCAAATTAAATAAAACTGAAACTTATATGACTGATCTTGGTGTAAAAGCTAGAGATCAAGAGGCTGGAGAACAGTTCCCTAACTAAATTCTTCTGTTTTCCATCTAGCCTTCTTTAGCCTATAAAACCATAGCTCATAATCGGCTTAGACACTGCCAGTGTATGATTTGTCAGACTTTCTCAGCAGCATGTTTAGCTATTTTTGGTCACCCAGGCTTTAGTGTCCACCGTTGCCGTCCCACTGAAGTGGCTGACCACCTCTTACATAACACTTTCTATACACTCCCTCTACAAAGATTTTACAGACAGAATCATACTGAGCATCTTAAGGTTTTGTTTTTTAAGGAACAGCAGCAGTGCTTTGGATTTTGCAGTATTGTCTTGTGCTGTAAAAGATCTATATATGCGATGACTTTATTTACCAATCCTGGTTTGTTGTTGAAAAACTTTGCAAAATTTTACAGATCAATTACAATAAGACAACACAGTCTAAAACTTAAACCTCAAGCAACCAACAGGTTCATATACTGGTGCAGAAAATACATACTCACTCAATATACTGAGATCAAATACACACCTAATTTCATATTTTTTAGTAGGCAAACAAAGGAAAAGAGAGAGCCTAGCCAGTTGTTTTAATAGACTAAAATACCAATTTCATGTTTTGGACCAAATATGAAGAATTGTAAAATGACTGCTTGTAAAACTTTAAATAAAACTCTTATAGTACATACTCGTTCATTCATCTTGGCAGGAATACATCCTTAATGGTCTATCACCAGGGGATCATGTTCACACAGTCATACCTGCTCCAGGTGAAATTGCTAAAATCACTGTTTAGTATAGATGAAGTATGTGCCAGTCGATAGAGTGTCTGAATATGTATGCTAACACACCACACTGTGGTCCGATAATCTATCCTATCATTCAACTGAAGCTGTAAAACTGTTTGAAGCTAAGGAAGAAAACTGGAATAAGGCGGGGAGGTGACTTTTACAACTAGGAAAAAAATAATTTTTAAATATTGTAATTGTTTTAAATTTTTGTGAAGAACAACAAAATAATTTTGTCTGAGATTAAAATTGTCAATGTAATTTGACTCATTTGACCGTAGTAAGATGGATAAGTAGTAGCTGTGTGAATCTCTGAGTGTCTTTCGATTCAATTCTGATTTTTGGTGTCACAATTCGATTCAGAATCGATTTTTGATTCAGGAATGATTTTTCTATTCAAATGGTTTATAAATTTTGTTTAAATTATGTGATTGACAAGATAAAAAGACAATATAAACAAATAGAACATTTATTTAAAACAATACTTTTAGGTTCCTTACTGTATCAAATCTTTTGTATCATTTTATATTTATACCAAAAGTAGAATTGTGCATAAAATGACCTTAAATGACTTAAATGACCAGTATTAAGTTAGCTTAGCTATCTGGCTTTTTCTTAAATATTTTTTTTTTTTTATAAATGAACAAATAACTAAAAAAATATAATAAAACAAAATTAAACATAGACTTCAGTCTACCATAGTGCATTAACCTTTAACTGAAAATAAAATTCAGACTTAGTCATAGTGCATTGCGTTTATATTTTGTGTAATTTTGTCTAGATGGAGTCCGCTAGCAACGGTGGCTAGATGGCCCTCTTCTACGTCAGATACGCAATGCAATAAGCAGTACGCTGGAGAGTAGGAGCGGCTAAAAATTAAACTTAAACGCATTTAAAAATCAATTTTAATTGCGATTCTTTAAAGAATTGATTTTTTTCAGCATCTAAGTATAAGCATACTAAATAGTATGTTCAAGATTGCGTGTACTGCAATCTATACTTGCGTACTAAAAGAGCTACTGCTTTACCAGTTGATAAGTGCACACTGGATCCAATTTATACGTACCAAACCATACACCATTTCAGATGCAGCACTAGATTCAATTCAGGGAATATTTTTAAAGAGGTGGAAGGAAACTGAAGAACCCAGAGGAAACCCTTGGTGGAGGACATGCATCCACACAGATGGTAACAAAAGCTGTGTTGTAGCAACTTGTCTACTGTCTTCACTGTCTACTTAATCTTTAAATCTGAGGGTGGAAAGTGGCTAATCAATACACATTCAGGAACTATTTAAAAGTGCCTGCTGAACCACACACTTCACACTAAACAGCAAGTCAATTATGTTTTTAACGTTATATTTGAGAACAAATGCCAGATGTGAGCAGATACAGCACGAAACACAGCTTGATGCATCTGCAGAATGTGCTCAGTGTGAGTCTGAACTTAACATTCAGTTTACAAAGACTGTAGCTTATCACATAATAAAGCCTGGAACTACATAATAAATGCATTCTGTGTGAAGTGCAAATTGTGCTTTAAAAGCCACAGTGAAGTGGTGGAAAAGGTCAGCCATACAATCGTCAGAAAGCTCACTAAGAGGAATTGCAAGTTTGGCATATGATAATGAGGAACTCCTGAATGCAATCACAATGCGAACAGAACAGAACAAGACAAACATGCATCTCTATGCTGCTATGCAAAGACTAATATGGCAAGAAATCCCAAGGCAGTGATATACAATAGGTCAGAGAAGAAACCAGATGGACGGGGATATTCGGCTCTAGCTTGCCATCTGAGTGATACCAGTTTTAATCCTCCAGATGTACAATGAAAACACAGAAAAACATTTTCACAAGTTTGCGAAAATATTTCATAGGCAATTAAAACCATATTTCCAGCAGAAGGGTCCACAATTCTGTATTCTTAGGTGTAGGATTTTTGTATTTCATAGTGAATTGCATGGCATCCCAGATGTCTTCAATAACATTGAAATCTGGTGACTTAGGGTAGGAATGGCAAAACCCCAAACTCAGATGAGTGTTCTTCTAACCATAATTGGGCATCTATAGACATGTGGGGCGGCGCATCATCCTGTTTAAGGAGGCCGAACTTATCAGAACGAATGCAGGACATGAACAGGTGTAACTCGTCAGAAAGGAGGCGCACACAGAGTTCACCTTTCAGAGACGTTTGTAGATGTACCAGGGATCCCAGGGAATGCCAGCTAAACATACGGCATACGATTATGAAGCCAGCACTAGCCTATGTATTTTGCATAGCCTCATTTGTACCCGTTTTTTTGACACTCCAATGTATTGTACATAGTGTCATGATGGTATGTGAGCCATGCAACTGAAATGTTTATACTAACACCCATAGTTGAGAAGAGAACAAGGCTCTGAGTGTGATCACTTGTCGCTGTTGTGGTATTCTATCACTGTGTCTTTAGTAGGAAGAACCTAACTGTGAAGAACATTATTTAGATATGACTAATTAATGTTGGATGCCTTTGGGAACATAAACAACATAAAGTGCTGTTATTTGTGAGCATGTTGCCATCAGAGCAACAAAACCAATCATTTTCTTTAAGGTAGGCTATGATGTTGGGGTCATTGAGGTTGTGACCCAAGTCAAAGCAATTGTTCACAGAATGTTTCCTGTGATCCGTTCCTGATTACTGAGAAAATACACGTCAGAAATTCTCCAGGTCCAAGTTATTGACAGGCTTGGACTTGGAGAGCCTAGGTCTCATCTCTAGGCGAATATTGATTCAGACCTGTAAAATGTCCAGTATATACTGAACTGCTCCTGAGTAATGAATGGCAGTTTAATCTACCTCATTCTTAGTGGAGTGGAGCTGCGTAAGATTTGCAAGTAAATGCAATTTCATCCATATGAAGCTTTATGAATAGTAATCTAATCATCTGTGTTTTGAAATGGCACTTTACTGGGAACCAATATCACCATTGACCTTTGTCACTGTGTCTCTCTGATGGCTGTACAAAAGCATGTGCATTGAATCATTGAATCAAGGTAATGGCGATGGAGTTAACTTTGAGATTGTGAGACATGCAGCACTGTTGGTAAAATTGATGGTCAAGTTGGATGATCTTCAGTACGCCCAGTCCTGATTAATGAGACCATCGTTGATATTCACAGACGGTCTATTATAAAATGCCATTAGCCGATCCCTCTTGTTGCGCCAGCTTTCAGCAGCTCTTATATGAAACGTCACAGCGTGTCGCTCACATTTGGATGGAAAAGGTTTCTAAATGATTAGATTTTGCCGCTTGCTGATTCCAGAATGCAGTCACCCATCCAGAGGCACAGCCAGTGGCGAGTGAAATCCAATAGGTGACTTAGAATGTTGCAATGATAATTGCACTGCTGTGCTAAACAAGGAAAGCACTGATGGTCCATTAGAGGGCTGTGGTAATGTTGTAGGGACATATCAGGGACATTTCAGGGACACATCTGAAAATGCTCTCCAGTGGTCAAGCTCTTTTGTTATTAATTTTGCTAAGCTCCATGGATGGTTCAAGGCCCATACAAGGGTTTAGACATTTGGTTTAATTTTAAGTAAAGTAAAGAGAGTACTGATACTGTAGGTAAACATAATAACACTGAGGAAATGAAGGTCTTGTTGAGGAAAGAAAGCAAACAGAAGCTATAAAATAAAGTCGAAGGATAGTAGCAAGAAAGGTGTGAAATCTATTAAAGGGTCAGGGAAATAATAGCACTGAATTCACAACTGAACAACAACCCGCAATATAAAGAAGGTGAGTATAATAGGATCAAGTGGCATTTAGATTTTTTTTTTTTTTTTTTTTGTCGTAAGCGCTGGCTGAGGACAATGCAGGGTTAGCCAGCTTGCAGGAATGAAAGCTTTTTAAAGTCCCATTAAGGCAATTAATACAACAAGCTTGAGATTTAAATAAATATTGGAAATTACTACCACCAAAGAGAAGACATACACGCAATGAAATCAATTCAATTTTATTTCTATAGCAATGGCTTTACAAGCAGCTTTACTGAAATATAGGCTGTGAATTATACATTTACATGGACTTTTGCTAGCTTCTTAAAAATTGAGAGAGGTGATATGTTGTGTGTCTTCTTAAATTTGCCTTTTCAGATATACTTACTATGGCCTTGCAGGAGCTTGTTGTAGCAATTCTGCTGCTTAAATAATGTCGATTTGTATTCAAGAAGGTTGGTTGTAATCATAATCATATTACGCTCATCTAAGGACTTTTATTCATAATCCACCAAATTCACAACATGCTGAATACTGAACATTAACACATTTGGAACATGTATGTTGGCTAAGGCAGATTTTCTTTGCCAGTTTTGCAACCATATGCGTTACTTAGCATTTGAGTATGTATTTGTATTTTTTTAATTTGTCCCAAAATGATCGTGTCCATTGTTAAAACTAATAAATAAATGTAACATTCAGTTATTAAACATATAATAATTACCTTTTACCATTATATCTGACATACATCCCATCATGACACAGTTCCTATTACAGTTAAAATCCCTGGCTCCCAAGTGTTTCACTCCTAATCTGAATAACTGTATTGCTGCTGTCAGTTTATAGCCTCAGTTTATTATAGCGGAAATTATATTCTCTTTCTAAGCATGTGGTTTTTTTGGCATGTAAACACAATATGTATGGTTGATCTTTTGCTAGTCAGTATAGAGGTTAAAGCATCTTTAAGTGGATGTCGGTGCTGATATTTTGAAGATGCTACTTCTTAATGCAATGAGTACCTGGGTATGTCCCTAACCTCGGCTTGGTGCTAAATTCAAAGTCATAAGCTTTACTAGGAAACACATAAGAGAGAATCTATTGAGGAGGCACTCTGCCAAACAGATGCTGCTCAGATGAATTGAGGAACAGCCTATGTACTGAATCCTGCTGTCTGTTCTCGACCTTCAAAAACATATGCTGTTTAAAAAAAAAATCATTTTTAACAGTTCTTGTTAAGTAATCGTTCAGGAAGACATGCTCATTTTGTTGGCTGACTGTTTCCTCTAAGCATTATAGTTTATTAAGCATTCATAGCTTTTTCTTTTTTTAATTAAATCATTTAAACCCATCACTTGTTGAATTCTTTTTTTGAAATAATCTCACAAGAAGTGTTTACCTAAGGCCAGGAATCAGACTTATAATTAAGTTTTTGTCTGTCACAATGTTTTTTTTATGTCAGCTGTGGCTATAATAGTGTCATGTCTTGGTCAGGCGTCTGGCAACAGTACAGGTTTGATACTGACAAATCGTCCATGCTCTTGCACAAGTTCATAGGCCGCAGAGGCGGGGGTCAAGATAATTACCTAAATTGTAATCTTATTTCCCTTCATGTTACATTCATGGGTTTACAAGTTTTGTTGCTCCACATACTCTTACTTCTCCATGTTTGCAATGCATATTTGCTCAAGAGACCACTCTGTCCTCCTATTGGTCAAAGTCAAGAAACATGTATTAGGAGATCCCCATTTTTTTGGGGGGGAATCCCAAAATTTCTCACATGCTTTTCAGGGTGTTCTGCATTATTCCAGACGGCATATTGCTGTTTTTTGGTTATGATACGCTATACGGCCTGTTCCTTGTTTTTGACAAAATTTGTCCGATTACCTGCCGTTAGGTTTAAGATCACTTCTCCATCTCTAAACCAGTGTAACCCAGCGGCATGCTTGAAAAATGCTGTGATCTGTTTTCATCACTATAATTTCTCAGCCAACCTCAGAGGCTTTAACGCTGTGTTAGAGAGCAACAGTGATGTTGCTGAAGAAGCTGGTTGCCTTAGGTGATGTATCCCAGAGTTGTTCAGCATGTGCAGATGGAATGCCTTGCTTCAGCATTTCATCCCAACTTATGATTAAGTGAAACAACCCAGTCTTATGTGTATTTCACATTATTCCAAACACCATAGCTTTGAGGGTTCGTGACTGGTTGGAATGTGTCCTGTGAGCTTTGTGTGGTCTTGCAAAACGTAATTACTTTCCATTAAATAGTGGAGGTTGTGTCTCGAAGCAACCAAGTGTGAAAAGGCAGAAATGCAGTGGTTTGTGCCGTAAATGATGTTGGCATAGTGCTTTCTAAATGGGTATTTATGTCTCGAAGTCAGAAATGTATTTTTGAGTGATGCTTGTCTACAATGAATTGATATTAAATGCAAAGGTACATAAAGATGCATACAGACCATTAATTGACATGGAGCCTAATGATCGTAATCCAAACATATTGATTATACATAGAGATGCCTAGAGGTAATTGTTTTAATAGTAGGCATAAAATCAAGAATCAGGGCTGTGATTATTTGAGAACATTTTGACTGGTGTGGTAAAGCAAAATAAAGTAGTAAAATTTGTGTGCAAATTAGCTTTATAGTTTACTTAAATAAAAAAAAAAAATCATGTTGTATCTTTGTGCTCACTTTTCCATTTCTAAAGACTGAAACAGTGTCGTTAACAGTGTTACTGATGTACATCGCATCAGGATTGTCATATCTCTATGTCATGTCTCATAATGATGGACTATTGTCAATCTCAGTCCAGCTAATCCAAACTAATATGAGGATTATATACATTGACATATCAAACGTCATTTGATAGCAGCATGTAAATTTATTATGAAACAGTGTTTTCTCAGGGGACGCCTTGGGAATGCCCATACCTGTTATCTATTGAGTGAGGTTGAACGTGATACTAGTTCCTGTCCAATTACTTTTGGCATATCAATGTTCCATATTATCTAGTTTTGATTTGCTGAAAGACTCTGTAAAACAGGTTTTAATGTGATTAGGTTAAACAGTCAATTCATCTGGCAACTCTAACTGCATGCATGCTTCATACTACACCTATTTGGTGTAACATGGCAACATTATATATGGACTGAACTAGAATGAATTTCAAAGAT
>JAOVVF010000010.1:6358800-6368997 GCA_028565595.1 Duopalatinus emarginatus | reverse complement strand
CTTACTGAAGCAGTGCGCGACAAGCCTCAACATGAACTACGGGTGAATTGCAGGGCCAAATTAGAATTTGCGTTAACAGCACTATTTTTTTATCGCGATAATTTGAGATCACGTTAATGTGTTATTATCGCGTTAACTTCAACAGCCCTAATAAAAACATATCATCATTTGCTAATCTGACTTCAAATAGATAAGAAAAAAAAAACCTGAATACTTTCCATGAAAATGTGTCCCTTTTTGCCATAATGTCTCTAACCTGTAGCTAGTCACTGATCTGATAAGCTGCCTTCAGCTAAATAAGAAATTTAGAAACTAGATTGTACAATTGTTGGACCAAGATCAGGCTGTCCACAGAGTGCACTACATATTTAATGTGCATTTTACGTAGGAAATAAAGCTAACATTTTTGTATAATTTTAATTCAATTCAACTTTGTCTTTATACCATGAAAGATTGTACAGTATAACAAAAAACTGCTGGGCTACTGTTCCTATGCTGTGATGAAAATTAGTATAGTACAAACTTATATAGTTGAAAAAATTAATTAAAATAATAGTAAAACAAACAAACACTTTAGTACAATACAACAGAGAATTGAGTATGATACAACAGTATGTGGTAGAAATAGAAAACTAAAAAATCTAGGGTAATAGGAACAAAATAAATGAAGAATTGTGCAGTACACCAGACACGGGCCTGGTATATGGGTTGAGGTAGGGTTGAGGTAGTAGTGCAAAGTAATGTTATAGTTATAAATTATATTTATATATATTATACTGTATCAAAGGTTGTGTTGTGCAAATAGAGAGTAAATCTTAAATCAGAGGGTTCCCAACACTAAACTTGGAGGGCTGCTGTCCAGCACACCCAGTAATCTGATCAGTTAACAGGCAAGTGCAATCAGCTGTGCTGGACACTAACCCTTCTGGACTGGACTTGGATTTTAAGGAACCAGTGGGCAAGAATACAGGGTAAATGCACCATACACACACATTCACACACTTCTTCACACCCTAGGGCAATTCCAAGTAGTCACTACATTTACCAATATTTTTCAGAAATGAAAGGAAAACAGAAAACCTAGATAAAACCACACAGAGAACATAAACACAGACAGGATCGAAGCATTTAGATTATCGGACACAGTCTCAGTGATGTAGGTTAAAGGCTGAAGCGTCATAAACTGATCGATGTAGCAGGGTGATATTATGAAAGAGCAGTGTGGCTGTGAAAATCACCAGACTGAGCAAAAGACTCAAGAATGATTGTGGATCTATTACAAAGGCAAAATCAGCACCAGGTTTAAAACGGGTCGGTCAACATGCTTTATTACAACTCCATGAATAGTTAATGAAAAGAGTATTAGAAGATAATTATCAGTAGATCATCAGACTGCACACCAACTATACATG
This sequence comes from Duopalatinus emarginatus, assembly GCA_028565595.1. Lineage (NCBI taxonomy): Eukaryota > Metazoa > Chordata > Actinopteri > Siluriformes > Pimelodidae > Duopalatinus > Duopalatinus emarginatus. The sequence goes on along the minus strand of JAOVVF010000010.1, from coordinate 6,367,585 downwards.
TTTCTTCATACTGGGCACAGTGGAAGAAGGTTGGGGTCATTGTGCTGGATCTGCTGTGGTAGATTGGCCCAGGAGAAGTCTTGCTTAAGGGCTCGACAGTGGTAGCTGTTCTGTGGTGGGATTTCAGCGTTCACTCTTACAATCAATAGCCAAGAACATTAACCCTGAGCTACCACAAAATAGCACTGCAGACATTAGACCAATACATACAGATAAATAAATAAATAAATAAATAAATAACGCCTTAGATGGACTGTTCTCTTTGCACACGTTCACCTCATCTGGCTTTTTCCCAACTTTTCGTTCTGAAGTTTGTATCGATGCAGTAACGCTGAAACATTAGCATGTTCATTCTGGCTCAGTTTTGGCCTCTGTATAACCCAGCACTCGTAAACGCTCTCATTCATCTTTCACCAGCGAGTGAACCAAAGCAGTAGAAAGCCTTTTTTTGTGGTGCTACAGTGGGACTTGCTCGATTTTTCTCTATCCTGGAACATGCAGAGCTGCATGTCGAGAGATAGTCACAGTGTCAATGTTAAATCTTTGTTGTCTTGGTAGTAATGTTCTAGTCTTCCAGGTCTACAAGCAGCAGCTAATCTGTGTAGCGCTTCACCCTTAAGGGAGAAATTCACCCTGTATGACTTGCATGTTAATGTTTATATTTAACACATGATCTTCAGTGACATACCAGATTTACTTTGGCAACGAAATAACGAGCTTATTTTTGTAGTTTGAACTTATATTATTAACATAGTCGTCCGTTTTAAACATCTATCACTACTCTACTACTCTTCACTACTCCTACAATGGAGTTGTTTTTTTCCTTCATGTGACCTTTAATCCTGCTGGAAAATAGTAAGTGAATAACTGATTGCTATTTGTTCTATTTTACTTGATGATTTGCATGCCATTTTAAATGCCATTGTAATTATTACAGTGCTCCCTTGATTTACTGATATAACAGAACATGACCAGAAAAACTGGTACTGGGGGCATTGGACTGCAGTAATATGACGGGGCATGGACTCTATACACTTGCAGAAATATTCCGCAGGTGATGAACACCATACTTTCTGCAGAATGCTCCACAATTCTGAGATCGGATGGGAATAGCAAAACCCGAAACTCAGATGAGTGTTTCATAAACCACAATTTGGCATTTCCAGACGTGTGTGGTGTCACTTTATCCTGTGGGAAAAGACCAAACCCATCAAAATGAATGCAGGACATGAACGAGTGTAATTTGTCAGAAGTGTCAAACATCAGAGACATACTAGGCGTCCCATGGAATGGCAGCTAAACAAACACTATACCAGAAGAAGCTTCCATAGATGTCTGTCCCTTTATATATGCACTGGCGGAGGCAGCCAATGACATGCATAGATAGTGTTGCTATGTATTTTGCATAGGCAGTTTGTCTGGCACATCAGGACACACTAGGGTGGGAAGAAACACACACAGGATCTTTCATGTTGAAGAGGTTTTTCTGTTCACGGAGTTCAAATATGGTTCAATTCAGATGCATAACCTATTGTAACTTAATTCATTTAATGAGAGTAAAAAAGGCATTTTATATGCTTTTTGTTCTGAGATGAGAGTTGTGTTGGTTTAGATGTTAAGTATATTATATTAGTATATTATTAGCCTCAGCACTTACAGGTAAATGACTTTCTGCCATCAGAGAGGTAATAAAGGTAATAATGATGAATGAGAGGAATAGGGAGTCTTCTCCAGTTGCTGGAGTTGGAGGTAAAAAATCTTTTCCTTAAGATTTAGTATATTTTAGCAAATAGTGTGCCAGGGCCCTGGAGTTTTTTCCTTCCTAAGACAGCGAGTGACTGACCGGAAACAAGTACCTCAGCGAGCTTGTTAAAAAGAAATGAATCCATGCTTTTAGGTTTACATCAGCATCCTGGTGTCAGGCTTAGAATAGCATAGTGAAGAAACAGAGGAATAGGGGAAAAGGAAGAGAGAGAGAGCGACGGAGAGAGGTTGGATAGAGAGGGGGAGTGTGTTGGCTAGAGGTGAGAGAGAAATAAAATAAAATAAAGAGGACTGGGAGAAACAGCAGCACTGTAGGCTCTATATTTAAGAATGAAAGAACAAAGAATGGATGCAGTGGAAATTTAAAAAAAAAAATGTAGGAGTACACACATTACCACACACACACACACAGGAGATGTGTGTGTGTGTCTTCAGCTGAAAATAACCCATTTCTCTCTTTCTGTGTGTGTGCATGTGTGTGTGTGTGTGTGCATGTGTGTGCGTGTGTGCGCGTGCGTGTTTGTGTGTGTGCGCGTGTGTGCATGCACTAGACTTTCTGTGCGATATTCTTTCTGGAAGTACATGTAAGGAATGCTTATAGAATACTTCAAGAACATTTTGCCATCGGAGCATGTTGACAAATCAGGGATTACACCTACACATAGGCACACACTCACAAATGTAGAACCACAAGCAAGTGCAGAGGCACACGTCATAATCATTAGTATTTACACCCTGCACAGCATCTTCTAGAAATCTATGGAAATGGACAACCGTGGGAATATGGTTCCCTCCGACAAAAATAGAGAAAAACAGAGCAAGTCAGAGATAGAGAGAAAGAAAGCATGAGGGAGTTATAAGATGTGGGAACACGGAGGGAACCAGCACAGAGCCTGACATCACTGGCGCGCATGGTATGAAATGTGTGATGCTACCGAACCTGTTACAGCCCACGCCAAAGAAAAAAAAGTGGACGACAACGGACTTGAGAATGATATCCGCCTCATAGAAATCCCAAATGAGCAATTCAGGTGTGTACATTCAGAAGAGCAGAATAGAAATAGGTTCACGTGGGACGAAACAAATAATGCTCATCTGCCAGGGTTTATTATAGATACCTCCCACTATGAAATTACTTTACACTCAAGACTGACAAATCACAATACACTGTATAATCTCCAGAAGACTTTCATCTTCTCTAAAGACTTGCATTGAGTTAGCCCGTTTCCGTTTCTTTTATATGCACGTTGTGATAAAAAAAGAACATCCAGAAGATTTTAATTTTATTTTACCTGTCTAAAGTATTAATATTGATAATATTGTCAATCAGTAATTATCTTATCCACTTAGTCTGTCACGGTCGTGGTTTGCCCAGAGCCCACCCAAAATCATTGGAAGCAAGGCAGGAATACCACTAGGTCAGGGTGACGATCCATCTCCTGGTACCACATACATATACACACACCCATTCACTCACACACACACTCACACTCAGGGGCAATTTAGCATATCCAATCAATGTGTGTTTTTTGGGAGGTGGGAGAAAACCAGGCCCCCCCAGCAAAAAAACCCCACATGGACACAGGGAGGAAACACCTCCCATCTCCTCACAGACAGAAGGTCGGCTCGAACCCACAACCCCAGATGCCTGGAACTGTGTAGCACACACACAACCAGCAGTAATGACATGACATGCCATAACGTTCTCTTACGAGAGAGTCACAGTGCTTAGTTCAACAACCGCTACTCTCATGTTCTGTATTTTGTTTTGGGTGCTTTTGAGTCTGACTGCTCATTTAGGCTTTTTACCCCAAAGCAGATTACAATTGAGAACGAATACAACTATATAAAGTACATAAAGGGTTATAAATAAGGGGTCAAGCTCATGTGCCCTATTCACTACCTCCTATATGCAAAAATACAGAAATATATTTTATTATATTATATTATAATAGTATATAAAGCACTATAATAGGAAACAGAAATCCACAACACGGTGAACAGTTTCGTACACCTCGTTATATGTATGAGCTCACTGCTGTATGACAGCAGAGTGTATCACATAAACAGTCCAAGGCACATAGAAACATTTGGTTTGCTGCCCACGTGTGTTCACCTGTTGTGTGTTGCTCCTTGATCTGTTTCTCTGTGTATACCCTACTGTTTCTTTGTAGTGGTATGAAGCCTTATCATGTGTTTTGTATTGTGGAACCCAAACCTTTGTTTTCTTTTCTTGTTCATTCTCAACTCTTATGTGTTTCGACACTGATTATGTATTATCTTTTTTTTTTTTTTTTTGGTATCATTGTGATACTTTTTTTTTTTATTTACCATAGCTGAGGGGTGCACAATCTCATCCAGAAATGACCAGTGTGGGGGCAAGTTTTTATTCAAGCCAAGCTGAAGTCACACCTGAATAGATAGGTGGAATGAGGTGTGGCTCCTGTTTAATCCTAATGAAAAACTTCACCCACACCAGCCATTTACTGATTAGACCCTGTGACAGAGCCTGTCTGTTACCATTTTATGCTAAATCACTGAAGACAGCTAACATGGGAGAGCCAGATATGTACCTTCTGTTTCCCTTTTTTTTAATTTCTTTGCTCATTTCATTTTGTGATTTCTTTGTAATAGAGAAGCTAAATATATTGTCAGGAGAAGGCCATCATGCTCATTTGGCTGTCCAGTACATACGTACAGCAGGGTTTTTATTTCTCTAAATATAACAGGCAAAAAAAAGATCATTTTTTGGCTTCTACAACAGGATGGGGTTTATATGAATATGAATAAGTGTTTGTGCTCTAATGTGTATCCGTCTAAGTGTAGGTGTGCATATAAATGTATTTTTGTCCGTATGCACGCATGCATTTGCATTTACATATATTTATGTGGCAGATGCTGGTTTTGGCACACTGTGAGTGAGTCAGTGTCCAATCCAAACATCAAGCTGTTTAGAGATTCAACATTGATGTGAGAGACGTGTCTACCAACTGGTCAGACCTAAAATGGATTAAGTGCTTATACCTGATTGATGGTCATACATACACATACTGTATATAGTGTCACGGTTGTATGTGTCCCTGTGCTTATTGTCCTTTATGCTCTACTGTTTCTCTGTGGCTCTGTCCATGTATTACTTGATTAGTTGATAGTGAGATACCTGGCCTTGGGCACTAAGTGAATAAAAGGTTTCTGTTGCCGGAAAAGAAGCTTCTGGTGTGTGGACTGCTGGTCTTGTTATCTCTTGAGGATGTATTCAGAGTTTCTGTTGCTTTTTGATGCTGATTTAATGACTTTGTGTGTCTTTATGTCAGTGAATTCCATGTTGTGGGTGTTTAAAGGTGAGTTTTACTTACTGGGTCAGATGTGGTATGGCTTAAGGCCTAATATGGTTTAATATTAATATCCCCATCAAGGTCACCTGGATGGTAAGACCATCTCACTGCGGGTGGAAGATCTGCTAGATTTGGCGTAGTCGGCAAGATAAACTTTAGTTGAGCCAGAGGCCAATTTTACAATGCAACGACCTGTGATATGCTATTACAATGTTTTACAGCTAACAGCTGTGATAGCTAAAACCTAAACCCCATGAGATGGTCTTGGAAACAGACTTTAAAAATACAAAATATATAAAAAGGTGGCTCAGTTGTAGCTGGGTAAACATACAAGCCAAATACAATAAAATAAAAAAACAACACATGGAGGGAAGAACAGTGGCCCGCTAGTGCCCCGGGTGCAGTCTTACTCCAGATATAGACCCTGCTGTCGCCAATACGGTTGAGGCACCACTGCTCTGTAGTTGTAACCTACTAAATATGCGGGCTTCGCTGAACCAGTGCTGGTTAACTTGCTGCAGTTGCCACTTTACACCAACCGTTAAGTCGGCTACCGGTACTCGTCCGATTCTCACCTGGTTGGCTACTCCCGCTGACACACATGCACAAACTCAGTTCATCCCACAGCGACCACAACACGCCAAAAACTTCCTGCCGTCCATTTGTTTGACCAAAGTGGAAATGTATTCACCTGGGTGTGTTCCCTCTTTATCTTTCCCCCCAGAAACCCATACGCTCCCTACCTGCATTCCACCCACCCTACAGTGGGCGTGTCCCAGGCTAGTGGGATCTTCCCCCCACAGTGAGATGGTCTTACCATCCAGGTGACCTTGATGGGGATATTAATATTAAACCACATTAGGCCTTAAGCCATACCACCCATATGGTTGCCTAAGGGTGAAGCATGAAATGTAATAAGTCATGAAATGTCAGTTTCGCCAGGTACTCAGGTTTCCTTCCACCAACCACACATGGAACACATGGAAGGCTTATTGGATATGATAAATTGCCCCTAGGTGTGAGTGTGAGAGTGAATGTGGGCGTCCTGTTCAGGGGATGTTCCTGTCTTGTGCCCAGTGATTCCTGGTGGGCTCTGGACAAACCACAACACACCCTGACAAAATAAGCAGATAAGAGAATGAATGACTGTAGCAGTCACTGTGCATAATGCATAAGTCTCATCTCTAACACAAACATGGAAAGGGACCACCACACTAAAGATGAGCTGTAGTCCAGCGATGGCTGCAGTACAGCAAATTGCAAACAGTTGCTGTAATGAAAAATGCACATAGCAACATAAATTTAGCCAATCAGCACCCTCGAAACTAATGCCTGACAGATGCTGTGTTTCGCCCCAAGCAGAGTCAATTAGCACTGGAATAAGGACACCTGACCTGTGTTGAAATTGCTGAAAATCAGCATGATTACTTAAAGCACTTTTCAGCAGCTTCAAATTCATTAAGGTCTGTTCTCCAAAACCTGTTTTAGAGGAAAATCTGATGGAGCAATTAATAAAAATCACACGAAATGCTGGCGAAAACTGTAAGACCCACGTTCAGGGCTTCTCCAGTAATTGGTACAGCAGGAAGGCTTGGCTCTCTGGATACACACAGTTTAGTTTGCTCTGTATGTAGATGCAGTAATATATGTTAATATAGAAAAATCCTAATATTGTCCTATTAGTGTTTTTGCTAATATATCTGAGCAAATTAATGCTGCGATTTATGAAAATTTTGATAACTATTAGTCTGTTAAATTTTTTTTTTTCATTTGCATGAAAAAAATACAGATTTTGACAGAGCTTTGCTTTCCTGTAGTTTGTGTTAAATTGTATTGGGATGCTTTTTGATATTGACAATGTGGCACAACTAGCTCCAACTAGAATATTTTTCACCAGCCGTCACTGGTAGATTGTTAACATATTTACACCATCGTGCACAAATAGATACAAAAGCAGATGATGTAACCAATGTTAATATTGTTTTCACTGCAATCCACAGCCTGGCATTTGTTATAGCTTGATATTTATGTTAATTTTATACTATATTGATTTATTATTATTATTATTATTATTATTATCATTATTATTATTATTATTATGTAATTTATTGTATCTTTAAATAAATGTAGACAACAAGTATATTACTATAAATTGAGCTGAAATGAAATAAGAGGGCGACAGTTGAAGAAAGTAAGGGGGAGATCTGCTCTATAGGTTAGATGACGAAGGGGATTAAGAAATTGCTGTGATGCCAGATGGAAATAGGAGTGGATAAGTAAGAGGCTTAGCAGGAGAGGCAGGAACATAAAAGAGAAAAGGCATTAGCAAAAAATAGTACAAAATACGTGAGAATAAATACGTGAGTAATAGAGCTGTTTGAAAACAAAGTGAGAATACAGGTAATAAAGAAATCCCATATGGCTGTTAGACTGTTTCAGACAGAAAGAATAAAGCGTATGTTATGTAGATATCATGAGTGAAGTAGGGACGGAGGGAATGAGTGTTGTCTTGCCCGGTCTGTGTGGGCGAAGTTAGTACTGACGCCAGCTATCTGCCTAGAACCTGGGTGAAAAGAAAAGAGCATGCGTCTGTGCGTGTGTGTGTGTGTGTGTGTGTGTGTGTGTGTGTGCGCGCTAGCATCTTATGCTTTCTATTGAAAAATAAGATGAATTGTTGAATGGAAGAATTGAAGGCTGATGAAATAGGCATGTGTCGAGAGAAGGGCGGTGTGAAAGATGGAAGATAAGGCTGAAGGAGGGAGAATCTCAGCTTTAAACCAGAAAGATAATGAGTTTGGTAGGAATACTGAGAAAAGGTTAATATGTCTGGGAAGAAGTGTGTGTAGCCAGAAATGGAGAGAGAGTGATTAATATAATGAGGTTGACAAAGACGTATAGGGTAAGATATGAAGCAACAGACCGCAGTGAGCAGGAATATAGGCAGGACAGACAGGTTCACTATTGTTTTGAATGCAATGAAATCAATTTTGAAATGGCTTCAGCCTGCCGGTGTACCAGTCAGATAACAGCAGCAGTCATTTATATAAAAATACAACACAACAGGATGTGCTGCTTTAGAACAGTAATCAAGGGGGTAGTGTCACTAACCTGAACTTGATTAATCATGTATGACAGCATGACCCAAAGTGTGTTATCTCTCTTATACTACAACAATTTACACTATTTATTTACAACATGCTGCTCTTTTATCAGATTATAGTTAATGACGTGGTATGTAAATAAAATGATGTAAATAAGAGTTAGTTACTGTTATTATTATTATAGCAGCTGTGAAGTTATTTTCTCATCAGCCTCTCATTATTCTTTCTCTCTTGGCCTTAATATGAAAAATGAAAAATGAAAAACTTGGTTGTGATACAGAGAAACCAGAAAGAACCAGATAGTTCTCTGTCCTGAAGACTTTTCCATGGTGAAAAACTGTCACAACACTGAAAAATTAAATATTACAGAAGATATAACAATGTATATGTTTTGTATAACAATATATATTTTTTTAATAGCCTTAGATTGTTAAGGGCATCTGGCAAGCCAAAAGGTAACATGTTTTGATATAACAAAATAAGTATTAAATATAATTTAATTAAAATAAATACAAACCGGATTCCAAAAAAGTTGGGACACTAAACAAATTGTGAATAAAACCTGAATGCAATGATGTGGAGATG
>JAOVVF010000010.1:6318054-6328204 GCA_028565595.1 Duopalatinus emarginatus | reverse complement strand
TCAAGGTTTCTTCCTTTTGTCATCTCAGGGAGTTTTTCCTTGCCACTGTCGCCACCGGCTTGCTCATTAGGGATAAAGTTTCTAATAATTCTATAAATGTATAACTCTTCATTATTTTCTGTAAAGCTGCTTTGAGACAATGTTTATTGTTAAAAGCGCTATACAAATCAAATTGAATTGAATTTAATTGAATTGAATTGAATCAAAGCATTCCAGCAAAACTGCCAAGAAGATTCGCACTCTGGATTGGCCCAGTCAAAGTCGGAACCTCAATCCCACAGAAATGCTGTGGCAAGATCTGAAGCGGGCGGTAGTAGTGGACAAAAATCCCAAAAAGCAGATGAGAGACACTCGTTTTTGGTTACAGAAGACGTTTGGTTAAAGTAATGGCTGCAAAAGGAGGTGCCACAAGCTACTAACTAAGAGTTCACATACTTTTGCACTTGACAGATTTTCAGTTTTTTGAGAGGGAAAATATTTTTGTTGAATAAATGATAAATATATATCTCTTTTTCTTTAGGTCTGCTTTACAATTTGAGATTTGGATGTTCATTTTCTTTTAAAAACAATGACCATGTTTGGGTGGTTCACAAACTTTCAAGCAGCACTGTATGCACCTGTTCTTAAAGAAACATAGCACCGTGCAATATTATTGTTTGTAATATGTATAAGATGCACATCTTAGTTCTTATTTCTTTAGTTTCCTCCCCATTCCCATGAACACACATGAACACAGGAGCAGATGGATTGGTGTGATTGAGACAATAAATGGGGTCTGTTTAAACTTGGGATAGACTCCAGATCCACTTAAATCTTGGCTAGGAAAAAAATACCTTCAGTTAAGATGAATGACTGAATACATAGTTTATACATGGTGTTAATTTGTAAGTCTTATATGGCTAATGAAACGCTCTATTTTCCACAATTTACACAACCACACAATTAAATGAAATAAATTACCACCCTCACACACCCCTTTGTTGAATCTCTTTATTTCAACTTGATTAAGCAATGGCTTTGTTTGCTTAGTTAAAAACAGGATATTGCTTAGCAGCCATCCATTAAGTGCAAAAAGCCTCAATCCTAGAAACAGAAAATTCATTTCATTTTCACTAGAGCCTAAAAATACTGATTTCGTTCAACTTTTACTTGAATTGCGGATTATGCAAAATGCTCACTTGTGATGCATTCAAGTAATACAAAAATCAAATAAATAAATGTATTGAAGGGGAATACACATAATCTACCTATTTAAGTGTAAAAAAAAACAACAAAGCAGGGGTGAGCAATAAAATCAGTTACAACATTATATATCGTCACCTTCCTAAAATAATTGACTTTTTACCCCTTTAGTATAATGGCTTGTGTCAAGAGTCAGACTTAATTTTTGGTTCATTTTTTTAGTTTCCTGAAAAACAAAGGTGACAATATTTGTGGATTTCAATAGATATTTGTAGTAATAAATGCTTTATTCTGGTCAAGGTGGTGCTAGATCTGAAGCTTGCACTAGGAGCAAGTCACTCTTACATCCTGGGTAGGACACCAATTTATCACTGAGCGTCAGTTTAGTGTGACAGCAGCATGAGGCATAAAATCCTTCAGATGCAAATCGAGAGCAGCAGGTAATATTCATTAAATCTCAACCCATCTGGCTGTTGGTGGTGTTGAGAAACCACAGATCTCCTGTGATTTTCACACACAGCAGTCTCTACACAGAATGGTGTGAAAGACAAAAAACATTCTGTGAATGGAGGATCTGCAGGCTGAAACGTGTTAATAAGAGGTCAGAGGAAAATGCCAGATTGAATCGAGCTGTTGGGATGGATATAGTATGGATATAGTAACTCATATAATCACTTTTTACAGCTGTGGTGAGCAGAAAATCATCTCAGAAGGCACAAAAATTTGAACCTTGTGGTGGAAGACCTACAACAGCAGCAGACCACATCAGGTTCCACTCCTGTCAGCCTAGAAGAAGAACCTGAGACCGTCAGGACAGACTTACTGAAACCGGACAGCGGAGGATCGGAAAGAGGTTATTTTTATTTCTAATAAGCCTGCAGACTTTCTGCAAACAGGATGTTTTTTTGCACTATTCTGTGTAAACTGTAGAGACGGTTGTGTGTGAAAATCCCAGTAAATCAGCAGTTTGTGAAATACTAGCCCATCTGGTACATTCAAACAACAGTGGAATCTTACTATTTTTACCCCCTACATATGGCTGAGATTGGTGACTTTTTTTTCTCCATCACTAGACGTTTTGTGCTAGCAGAGTCTGCTTGTGATGTCAGACTGGCTCAAAGTTCTCAAAGGAATAACCAAAATACAGCACTGACTATTCAGTTCAGTTTGATTATTATTTGTATAGCATGTTTAACAATGGACATTGTCCCTAAGCACCTTTACATACATATAGGATCTGGATTATACATTTATATACATTTTATTTCTGATGGCAACAGAAAAAGCCGGTGGCAACAGAGCAACAAATAACTCTTTAGATGACAAAAGGAAGAAACCAGAAGAGGAACTAGACTGAAAACGGAACCCAGCTTCATTTAGGTGGCACAGACAGAATTAAAAAAAAAAATCCTTTTACTATATAGAAAAAGTGCAAATGTGTGTAAAAAAAAAAAAAAAAAACCTCTCTCTATATGTGTGTGTGTATATATATATATATATATATATATATGTGTGTGTGTGTGTGTGTGTGTGTGTGTGTGTGTGTGTGTGTGTGTGTGTGTGTGTGTTAAGGGCCATATGCTTTTGTTATAGGCTTTTTTCAGCTTTGATTATAATAAAGCAGCTGTTTTGTAGACCCTATTTAATTATATTTTCTTTTTTTTAATGTATCTTCTAATTATTGATCTGATTTAGATGGATTAGACCAGGGAAATGCTTAACCATGCAGAGCAACTGGTGTCCAGATTGAAGTCTCTTAATACGCCATGCAGCCCCTAATATCATTGAAATACACTGAAGTGCCAGGAGAACACACCAGTCTAATACTTGGTAGGTTCCCCACATGGCACGGACTCCACGAGCTTGCAGAAATATCCTGTACACAATTAACACCATGTGGAACGGTTCACAAATTTTGATTTCTGTGTTCCATAGAACATTGCATGGCATCTCAGATGCGTTTGATAATGTTGAGATCTCAGTTGTGAATGGCAAAACCCCAAACTCAGATAAGTGTTCCTCTAATCATAATTTGGTGTCTCTAGATGTGTGTGGTGGTGTTTTGTCCCGTTAAAAGAGGCCAAACCCACCATAATGAATGCAGGACATGAACAGGTGTAACTCGTCAGAAACACATGGGACACACAGTTCACCTGTCAGAGACGTTTGTAGAGCATTTGTGTTCGTTTGTACCAGCGATCCCATGGAATAGCTACCCGAACCCTTAACTGTTATGGAGCCACCACCTGCCTATGAATTTTGCAAAGTCCTGTCTGTACCAGTTTTTCTAGTACTTCACTGTAAATTATTTATGCCTGTCTTCTTTTATCAGGAATGTAGGAATTTGCTGACTTATGACTAATAAGTCATGTAAGTATAAATCATGTACAGGTTCTGACATACTGAGCAAACATTTCGTCTCGACTACGTAGCACGTACATATTTATTACTTACTATTACTGTTCATCACTTTTGATTATTTACATAACTGTGCTCAAATTCTGGTTTATTGTTTATTACTGTTTATAAGACTAAATAGAAACTGGAAAGTTGTATCCCTGGCCAAGTCCAACCTCATAGGTAACGCTCAATACACTGTGGACAAAAAAGGGCATGCACCAACAAACCACACAGCAGACAGAGAACACACACTGACCTAATCACAGTGAGAGAGAGACTCTGAGTAGAGAGCATAAATATCTCGATCTGTTCCTGGGGGAAAGGGGATCATGACACAGAGCTGCTGAGGTCACATGTTAAATGAAAGCGCAGTTTTGATGGAACAGGGTTCTCATTTAAAGTGTGGCTCTAAAGTAACCGTGTGTGTGTGTGTGTGTGTGTGTGTGTGTGTGTGTGGCACACTCCTCACTACTGTCCTTTCATAAACACAGAGCGGAGTCTGCACTTCATCAACTCTCTCTCTCTCTTTGCCTTTCTCACTCTATCTAACCGCTCTTTATTTCTAACCCATCCGCCTGCACCCCCCCCCCCTCTCTGTCTCTCTTTCTGTGGCTCATGTCATCCATCTCCCTCTGTGCTCTCTCCTTCTCTTTGCTTGTGACACATACAAGTGCACTTATGAGGACACTTTGTCCTTTTTTATGCTCTTCAACACAGATGCCTGGTGTAGGAAGCAGTAAAGCCCATCTGTCACCTAAAATCACAGATTTTGTTGCATATTTAGTACCCGTGTGTCAACTATTAGAATGTTTAGGCACTTGCTTCTGCAAACATAATGGACCAGTTACAAGTTAAATGGATTTAATTATACATATGGTGGACAAATGAAATGAAGACTCAACTAAAATCATCTTGGTAGAAAAGCTTTAGTGGCCCGTGTAGATTGTATAAATGTCTGGACTGTGCTGTTAAACACCATTCAATGAAGATAATCCTTTATTTGGTGTAGTGGTGAAGATCATAACATATGATGTACATATTTTCATCCAGATCATATCATTAGGACCCCTTTCATGATTACTTTTATCCCATGATGAAGCATTTCCATCCTGGTTGGTGTGGTCCTTTTTAGGATGACTCTGCTCCATTTAACGGATGTAAGGCAGGGACGAACTACTCCAGTCCTGGAAGGCTGGTGTCCAGTACAGCTTGAATATTTCTCTACTCAAACACAACTGATTGCACTTACTTGTTAATTGCCAGGTTTAGTGGATGTGTTTGAGTAGAGAAATCTCCAAACTCTGCTGGAAGGACTGGAATAGTGCAACCCTGCCTTATGTCCTTTGGATAGAGTCGAGTCTATGTCTATGTCTCCCCAGTCACTGCTGAACAGGTAAAGCATGTTGCATTAGTTAATTTGTGACCGCAGTGCAAGGAAAAATGGCTGCTACACTGAAAGAATAGCGTGCAGTGAAAAAAGTTTCAACAATCAACAGTGCTCATTACAGTGAGATGCTCGCTAATTTCAAACAAATTGCAGCAGACTGCTATCCAAGGGGGTTGTACACATCTGTACACAGCTGCCCATACTGTCTACACTCTCTAAAAACTTCATTTTGAAGTGTTAAAGCATTATATCCTCACTATAGTCCTGATCGTTCCCCATAGGACTATCACCTGTTTGGTCCCATGAAGGAAGCTACAAGAGGATGAAGATTTGTGTCTGATGAATAGGTAAAGACGCTCACCCTCGTATATGATGGTAAACGTGGTTGGTGTGGTACAGTGGTAACATCACTGGGCTCCCATGTGAGAGACCTGGGTTTGATTCCTGATTTAGGCAGCCAGTCTGTGCTACACCAATAAGGGTCCTTGGGCAAGACCCCTAACACTACGTTGGCCTACCTGTAATAATAATAACCTTGTAAATTGCTCTAAATAAGAGCGTCTGCCAAATGCCGTAAATGTAAATGATGGTGAAATCGTCCTAGTAATGTAAAGGTTATGTGGATAACATACAGATGCTGCGTGATATATTACACAATTGTGTTTGTTTATATTGAAATTATATCATGTAACTTAATAATATCATTTGGTGCAAGGAAGAAATTGGGCCATGTCTTTATGGAAAGGATTTCTATTACTATCATTCGACTCTTGACTAATTGTTCTTTAATGGATTAGCAGATTCTTAACTTGTAAACAAATAACATCCTCCATATCCTATGACAAGCATAATATGATATAAAATAATTTAATAACTGTTTATTGGTTTGGTAGCTGTTTTTCTGGACCTTTATCAGTTTTAACTCCCACCCCAAAGGGCAAGTCTAATAATGCTAATAATCATGGAGGGTAGTATTTGTTTTAATTACTATTTGCCAGAGTTGCCAGCTAAAAATAAACCCAGCACATAATACCTTCTGGTTAAATTGTGCCTTCTGAGCAAAATGCTATGGCGGTATAATTAATTCACCGGAATCCTATGTTAGTTGTTCCACCATCCAAGCTGTATTCAACTCAAATATATTTTTTATTATTGCTTTCTATTGCTATTATTTGCTCTATCCCACTCATGCCAGTAGGCTGTTCCTCAAGTGGATTCAGGATGAAATGTTCTCCTAATTTGTATTCAGCTGCTCTCGGGGGAACAGCGTGATTCATGGCCCCACAATCCAGAATATATTACAGTTTACTTGAAAAGTGCCCCTTTGGGGAAATGAAAAAAAAGCTATAATATTGGATAAAGGAGGAACTTTAAATGAATCATTAAAAGGTTACTGATTTTAGTGACTTATTTTTTATATATCATACTTCCTATCAGTCATGAATACATATTATTAATAAATATGTCATCTCAGACAGCACAGTGACATTATAGAATATATTACAGTTTACTTAAAATGTGCCACTTTGCTCAGGTTACTGTCTGGTGGAGTTTTACATATTTCTCCCATGTGGGTTTCTTCTGGGTGTACTAGTTTTCTTCACTGATAGTGAAATAACTACTCTTAGGTGTAGTTAAATTCTAGCTGTGAATGAGTGTATACATTGTGCTCTCTCATGGACTCACATCCCATCCAGTGTAAAAGGAAATACTCTTATTTATTTATTTATTTATTTATTTATTTATTTCCTTTTAGTGAGAATGTGCACCGCAACTGTCACAGTTTACACAGGGATCACACTACAGGTCTGTCTTACCTAGTGAGCCACCGTGCTGCCCACTGCCTAGACAGCTACCTAAGTAGAGAAGATTGAAATCGACAGTGAAATTTAGAATGCAGATTATTGAGCTTTAAAATGTAAACCAGTTGATACCACCTGCTAGCATACCTCTGTTTACCGAAAGCTGTTAAATCGTCAGTGACAAACTCAAAATTAAATGACTAAGAATTATTTAAATTTAAAAATAACTTTGTTGGCTGTGTTGCTCGATGCTCTGCTTTCATCTGCCATATTCAAAACTTTAGAGAGAGTCCAGAATTCAGTCAAAATAACAGTCACTAGGCAGGTTTCTTCTCAGGAGTGCACAGAGGATGACATAAAATGGTGTCTATATAAAGAGCTCAGACTCTACATATAAGGAATGGTGGGTCAAAATAAGATACGGTGGAGGGCTGTTGCACATAATTAGTTATCTAATTAATGCAAGACTCTAAGCTGTTTACTTTCCTGCAATGCTAATCATCTCAGATTTCATCTAAACAACTTCTCATACATACACCACAGATACATTACTTTAAGCTCTTTAAAAGTACGGGATCCACGGACAGGTCTAGACTTACATTTATGGTTCATTATACTGTATTATATACTTTGTGATGAACATCTGAGTAAATCGCTGGACCCTTGGGAATAGAGCTTTACAGCTGGCTGTATATTATTTATTTAAATACAACCAAATGTAACACTGGTCTCCAGTAGATTCATGAGAATCAGTTCACCTTAGGGAGAAGAGCAGTGTGATAAAAGACAGGGTGAGAAGGGGTAGTGATGATGAGAAGTGAGGTGTGCATCTGTGTTGCAGCTCCTTGGCTGGCATTAACCAGTCTATAAACAGGGCTAAACAGGGCTGCAGCACATGGCAGGTTGAGCCTCCGTCCTCCGGGGTGCATAGGCGCAGACTGGCATGTGGCATAACCAACACTGGCATGGTTTTAGGAACAGCTCTAATTGTGTGTCTGTGAGTGAGAGACAGAGAGACTGATACTGAAAAGGTGAGAGGATAGATGAGCGTGTGGCTTAATGGTTCTGCAGGGGTGACGTGTGTGTGTGTGTGTGTGTGTGTTTCTTTATCTCTTGTTTCAAGATGGTAGAAAGACATAGGGCTGGTGGCCAGGTGGCTGTGGTTCCATTACCCACCCAAAGCCCGGAGCAGTGTTGCAGTAAACCTCGCTTTATTACCCGCCTTTCTTTCATCGCACTTCTACTCGATTTCCTAACGTACCATATACCTCATGATCGCACCTCTTGATCCATTTTCAAAGCAGCGGTGTCCCTGGGAAGCGTTTTAATTAAAAAAAAGAAGCATAAGGTGTTCGAAACAGTCAGAAGCATAATACAGTACATTCATATTTTTATTACATTAAAATCAGACATGATCTCTACAAGCATTGTGTGGTGCACACACTGTGTGCTGATTATTTTTATCCATAAAATGATTTTGACAGAACAAAAATGACTGTTACATCCATTAAGCCAAACAGTATATCAATGTCAGCTGCCTGTATAACAAGTGATTTCACTTACATTTGCACCAGTGGAGCAATTCGGGCTGTCATGTTTGTGAAAGCTTTCCCAGAGCTTTCAAGAAGGAACATTACCAGCAATGTGGACATTATTTTACAAACCTGCTGAAAAAGACAGGACAGACCAGAATGGCCTGGTTTTTTGCTGGTCAACGCTGGTATAGAGGTGATTTAAAGTGCTGGTCAGGGCCATGTTAACAGCCCAGCTTAAGCAGTATGAGCATACTGGGAGACCAGCAAAAAGCATCATGCAACTCCTGTATTTAATAGTGACCAGAAAAATACATAAAGTATCGGTCAACAAACAACAGTATGTAATGTTGACCAGTAAAACCTCTAGTTAAGATATTGGACTTCTCATCAGATGGTTGTGAGTTCAAATCAGAGCAACACTAAGCTGCCGCAGCTGAACCCCTGAGCATGGCCCTTAACCCTTAACTGCTCAGTTGTATAAATGAGAAAAAAAGGGTCAGTCACTCTGGAAAAGGGTGTCTGTATAGACCTGCACTTCAGTGACATAGCTCTACATTGCCCTCTTTGGTGGCTAAGGCCTACACTGGTACTGTTAATGCATGCTAGGTGCCACAAGTTCCATGAAATGAAAAAAATCCCAAAAGGATACATACACACCAATCAGCCTTAAGGTGATGTAAGTAACATTTATTATCTTATTATGATATATTAGACAACAAGTGAAAAATCCGTTGTTGAAGTTGATGTGCTGGAAGTGGGAAAAATGAGGGAAAATTGGAAAGTGACTCTAAATCTGAATCTGAGTGACTCTGACGATGATGAACCAATGATGAGGACATTGGCACCCAAGGCTCGTTGATGTGCATGATGGGTGAAGGCTTGCCCATCTAGAAGATCCACAGAAGGATCGGTTGCTAATGTTTTGGTGCCAGATACCACAGGACACCTTCAGAGGTCTTGTGGAATTCCATTAACTTATAAATTATGTAATCCACTCATGCAGACACAGCTAAGGTTTAACTTTACCTTAAGTTCTAACCTTACAACTTTCTGTTCACTAACATGGAATCTTAGAAAAGTTTGTGTACAGATAGTAAATTGTCTGGTACTTAGTGTAGCAGCACGTTGAGTTGAAATGAGTAATACCAGCTGATTTAAATGAAAAAAGTAAAAAATCCAACCTAGACACTGATCAAACATGTTGCTTCATTAATTTATCTGGTAGTCTAAGGAAGTAGTATGTAGTACTTTGTAGTCTCATGCTTGCTAATAATATAGCAAAGGTTTCTTATTAAGTTGTTTTTCAGGGAAACAGTCAAAAGATGGTGTATTGATTATACTGCAGGCCTGCAGGGAACAGACTCACTGGTGGATGAAGAGACTGAATGACACGTACTCCCTTTCTACCTTGTCCCTGAACAACTCTGATTCCAAACAAACCATAAGTTTCTTTCCCAGCCTCAAGAAAAGCATCTTTCATTATTGTCATACGCCACTTCATCATCCCTTGTGTTTGTTTCTATATTGTCAGTTTAATGAGGGGTGTTGGCACAAAGTTGAATAGATAGTTTTAAAAGATATTCAGGGGAAAGCGGATGGGCGGGCGGGCGGACGGACGGACGGACGGCAATTTTAAAGTGAATTCACACAATTCTTTGCAAATACAAACATATGTTGTGAGTCAAGTCTGATTGAGAATCTTTGTCTGTAGGCTACTTGACACGACTGGGGTGCTAAATGCTCCCCGGGCGCCGTGGTTTGGGGCTTCCCCCCGCTCCGGGCAAGTGTGTTTACTGCCCCCTAGTGTTCACTGGTGTGTGTGTTTCACTGCACGGATGGGTTAA
>JAOVVF010000010.1:6302307-6315959 GCA_028565595.1 Duopalatinus emarginatus | reverse complement strand
GCACGGATGGGTTAAATGCGGAGGTCACATTCCTTCTGTGTGCAAAACACAGTAAGGCAAAATAGTTCACTTTCATTGAAAATCCCACCAATGTTTTTTTCTGCTATAGTTCCCACGCCACACTCTTGTCGTGGCTCCTGCTTCAAAAGGAAAGGCTCATGGAAGAATTGGAGGTAGCTGGAAGTTGAACCTAGTGCTGTAAGCTATTTTATTGCCTTGTATTTACATGACAGTCTCCAGGCTCAGGAGTGTAAACATCCACTAAAATGTGTAAAACATTCAGTCGGTTGCTTCAGTTGTAAAATGAAGTTCGAGATGAACAAGTGGCTCACATCCAGCCAGTGAGTAAAGCTATGAGATCACTGTGTTGCTCCCCTGCTGAGGTCTTTCACACTTACCCGCTCTCCACAGTCACGCAGACAACCACCATTATTTTCCTTCCTCACCTTCATCAGTAGGCGGATGTTGGGTGTTTCTTCACAACAGAGCAATATTCTGTGGCAAATCCATCTGGTCTGACAGTGCTTGAACAATTTTTCCAGGAAGGATGGGTGAAAGTATCCAGATCCGCAAGCCGACCGAGACATATTCCAGTAGATTAGTAGCAATAAGCGCAGCTACAAATGTGGTTCTGTCGAGCACTGGCCCAGTGGGGATGAATACTTCTGCAACCGATAAATAAACCGATAATGTCTGCTTTCTTGTTTAATTAACCTTTGTGTCAAACTTTAAATGTTAGGCACCTTGTTTCAGGGAAGTCAAATCATAAAGTCTATTTCAGTTAGATATTTTACATAATATGAAAATGCCAATGGGAATGAATACTTATGCAAAGCATCATGACTCCATTTCTTTATTTCCCACCTTTTAATAAGAGCTCCACAATCTTCTTCTTCAAATCAGATATTGTGGTTCTAATCCAGAGCCCTGTCTCGGTTTCTTAAGTGAATCCCCACATAAATAATGGATACAGTTTTCTGGTCCACTTTAGGAGTTCTGGTGGTATAGTCACAATGTCCTGGATACAGGATACAGATTTCCTTCATATCTTATGGGCTGTGGCAGAGAAGTGGCAGTAAGACTAATGACTATACTACCCTGTACAGTAGTCCTGCACTTAGGATGCAAGCTTGTATTCTGATCAGGACAATGTGTGCTTATGAAGTATACTAATGCACAGATTTGGTGTAATTAAAGGTAAAATCCTCCATCAATGATTTGCATTTTAGTCCTTATTTCATTTCCAGTGATGTCTAAGATGTGCACCAACCAGCCATAACTTTAAAACCACTGAATAACATCGATCATTGTGGCAAAAAGTCATTAAAATGGCTAGACAATTGGTTCAGAACATTGCCAGAACAGCAGGTCTTGTGGGTGTTTCTGGTGTAGCGTAGCTAAGAAAAACTGGTCCAAGAAGGACAACCGGTCAACTGGAGACAGGATCATAGACACCAAAGGCTCTCTGGTGTGCATGGGCAGTGAAAGCTAGCCTGTCTGGTGTGATCCCACAGACGATCCACAGAAGAATCTGTTGTTCACATCTTGGTGCCAGATACTGCCGCACACTATCATGCTTGTCATCTCATTAAATAGCGGCTAACTACTTAGCTATGTCGAGTCTCTGCAATGACTTGACTCAGACTTAACTCTGATTTATAGCTGCAGTGCACTGTAGAACTTGAATGTTGAATCCAACATTTTATGTCTCCAATACTACTACATTGAATTATTTTAGTCATTTGACTTCCTGGAAAAATAGTGAGTGAGAAAACAAGTGCTGATTATTGCCACTTATATGCACACTCACTTGTATTTTTTTTCACCTGTATTGTGCTTTTTATGACCTGTGATATTGGAGTGCTACACGACTGGCAATTTCTCACAGGCATAATAAAAGTACATAACAAACCAACCCCAACATTACTAAAAACACCACCGATATTTCAGTATTTAACATATTTATCATGGTTTTGGTCTTTAAACATGGGCGACAGATTAAAATGATAACAAGATTGAGTGTCTTAGTAAGTTTGACCCCTGTGTGCAGCCAGAACAGCTCCGGAGTCTCTGGAACTGTATTGGAAGCAATGAACACCATGCTTTCAAAAAATATTCCTTCCTTTGCTTTTACAATAGAGGTACAGAGCAATGACAAACATGACCAAAAAAACCCCTATAGGTTTTCAACTGGGTTCAAATCTGGAAACTGTGAAGGCCATCCATAGGAGACCACGCCCATCAGGAATAATGAAAGAGAGGTTATATTATAGGATAAAGGTGATCAGTCAGAAGAACACTGTATTGATTTGCGCCACTGCTTCAATCTAATAGGACAAAGTGGACTCGAACCATGGCAACAAAACTGTACACAGAATAACAGTGCCATCCTTTCAAAGTGTCACTCTTCTGTATGTACATTAGTACAAAGGATTACAAAATATTCCCATTTCTCTGGCTCCTTTGAAAGGTGGTAATGTGTTCACGGAAAGTTTTGCCGAAAATGATCCCTTCAAAGACTTTTATGACACGCTTCAAGAAATACAACAAGAAATAGAGTGTGTTTTATATTACATCCTGTGATGATGTTTGCTAAGAGATGCTTTTTTTAACAGAGCAAGTTTAAAGTAACGATTTATAACCATATAGCCTCGTCCATTAATAACTTTCCTTTATTATTTTTGCCATCTAGTCACATAAGCCTAGAGCATTACTTATAATAATATAGAGGGAAAAAAGTTATCTCTTTTTAATGGGTGTTTTTTTGGGTACATCACACACACACACACACACACACACATAAACGAGAGAACTGTAATACAACTGTTTTTTATAACTAATGACATAATCAGCATAATGTTGTGTACTGCGTGTGGCAGTGTATGTAATAAACAGCAGACAGGGAAGGTGCAGGTGCAGGTTAAAGGCTTTATTAAATTCACAGTCAGTGGAAACAAATCAGATGTGTGGAGTAATGTTATAATTTGGGTTATATTATATATTACTGTACGGTATACTATAAGGAATACAGCAACGTCGGAATAATAGGTAGTGAACAGAATGTCAGTTTTCTGAAGTAAGACCAGTCCAGGACATTGACCAATGTGCTTGTACAGACAAGGAAACTGGACCTCCGCATTTAACCCATCCCTATGTGTGGAGCTGTTGGGGGTTGTGTGCTTGCCTTAGGGACAGTGTCTTGTCGATACGGTGAATCAAACCAGGTCACACGGCTGATTCCTTACCTACAGGCCCACAACTGCACTAGGGATTTAAAGGAAGTTAGAGAAAGAGTAGCAGTATTGTCAGTTGAGTGTACATAGCAGAAGCAGCATTGCTGACCCTGTGTGTAGAGCCAAATATTACTGTAGACCAGTCATAATCTGTATCGTGATCAGGGTTATGGTGGATTCAAAGCCAATCCCGGAAACACCTTGTGTGAGGCAAACATTTTCTTGCATGACATTACACACATATACATTCACACACTCTTTACCATAGCCAATGCAACTACTGGCATGTTTTTAGGAGGTGGGAGAAAACTAGAGACACAATGGAAACCAGTGCACATTGTCACTCTGAGACCATCGGAGGTCAGTCCCGGGAGATGTGAGCAGCAGTGCTACCCGCTGTGCCAGCATGCTTTCCATTTGAATCTTATAAAAAGCCTTATGGTCCCAACTGCAATATTATCACTATGAATACTTAATGAAACATTAGGAGCTGGAGGTTATACTGTGTAATTTGACTTTTACAAGCCCTTGGTGTAAGCCAGTGCAAATAATTAAACAGAACTTTGTAGTTTAATTGCTCTAATTGCCCAAGTGTCTTACACACGGTAAATAAAAAACTCACCAAAGCAATCTAGATACGTCAGAAAGCAGTCGAATGTCAGTAGAACCTTCTATCGATCGTACCGTACAGTATATAGTGTTGATGTGCTGGCTGTGTATTAGAGCATAAGAGAACAATCTCTCCTGTGTATGGTGAAAATCAATAATATCTATGTGCAACATGATATTAAGACCAAATATAATAGTATGTAATGTAAGTCATTACAATGTAAGTTTTTTTTTAATGTATGCTTTTAATAATTTAGTCATTTTACTCATCATTAATTTGGGTTTGGAAACCCCTGCTGTGTGTGGCAGTATGAGTGCCTGTGAGACGGAGTGCTTTCATAAAAGTAATTGAATTTATATGTTTTGAGAAGCGGTGCAAACTCGAACATTAGCATTCATTTGCATTGATTGCATTTGAGAGCTTGTGTGTCATTAGCGGTGCGATTAAGCTTCGGAGGAACAACCAGCTTTCATTCATAAACACGCACACACACACACACTTAGAGAGAGAGAGAGAGAGAGCGAGAGAGAGATGAAACGAGACACTGGGCCATATTCCATTTTAGTCGACATGCAGTTTGGTAATAATTCAATATAATTAGGCAAGAGTCTCCAAAGCAGCAATGCAAACAGAGCGCTTTTATATTGCAGAGGGGGAGAAAGAAACAAAAAAGAGAGCAGGAGACAGAGACTGAGCATTGCTTATTGTCTCATTATCATCCTCTCTGCTGTGAGCCTTTGGCCCATGAGAGGGCAGGTAGTTTAAGATCTTGTTCCTCTCCCAGACGCCACTCTGTCAAATCAGCCAAGCGCACAAAGATTCAGCAAAAACAGCCATTAAAATTCACCTGAATCTCCCCCATGCTGTTCACACACACACACACACACACACACACACACACACATATGCACAGGGAACCACACCGTTGTTCTCCTATGCTCTATCTAATACACATGGTTGACAAATTAAAGGAATAAAACAACATAAAGTGCCTTGGCAAAATGTTAAACCATCACACGTCACCAGAGCAGCTTCAGTGCTTCTCGGAATAGATTTGGAAACTGCACAGGAGAAATAAACACCATTCCTTAAATATATATCACCTCAGTTTGTGTTTTAATGATGGTAGTGGAGAACGCTGTCTAACACGCTGCTTCAAGTTCTCCTATACGTGTTCCATCAAGTTAAATCGTGTTGACAGTGAAGGCCAAGGCATATGATATTTTTTGCCCATTTTCTCTCTAATTCGGTCACCTGCCAATTGCCACCCACCAGCTTTTCAAAAACGGCTGCTCCTGCTGCAATACAAAGCAGCCTAACACTCTCTGAGAAACCTCTATCCTTTACAGATGTAGGTTTACAGATGCACACTATTGCCATGCCATCCTTATTGTGTTGTGTTTTTTTTTTATTCTGGTTGTATAATAGGTTGTGTTATGTATGCATTACTAGTCAAGCAAAGATTCAGTGCTGCTAGACACACCTAGAGCATCGTTTGCATAAAAATGCATCTGGAATCTTTGGTGATGGACACATGGCTAAAGGAGGGAAAGCACAGTTCCGGTGTTACACCAGATGTTTCCATGCGAATGTGAAAAGCCCTTAAGAAGAAGCAAAGTGAGTTATTGTCTGCTCTTTATTCTGTTTTGTCTGGCTGGTCTAGAAAAGAGAAACACGTCATGTTGCTTGCTTCTTGCTCCTGAGAGTGAGATGATGGATCGCTATTTGCTGTTGCAAATAAAGCAGTTTTTGTTTGTTGTTTTAGAAACCAGCTGTTATAACGATGTCTTCTTGCAAACACTCCACAATGCGGCCGCTGCCGCCGGAATAACAATAATAACAATAATAATAATAATATTATTATTATTATTTTTATTATTATTATTATTATTGTTATTATTGTTATTATTATTATTAATAATTATTAATAATAATAATTATTACTATTATTGTTGTTGTTGTTATTATTAGTAGTAGTAGTAGTAGTAGTACATTTTGAGTATTGTTTTTTTTTATTTTTTTTTAATACATTTTATTTATAAATAACTTTCAAGGTACCCAAGGTTTTTGTACAAAAATAAAATAAAGTAATAGTTATAAAGTTTACAGACAGAGAGTCACAGTGCTGCTATGACATAACTGACAAGCTGAGCTGAAAGACGTGGGTTTTCGATTGCTTTTTAACAGAAGGAGGTGAAGTTCAGGCATGCACTCGAGCAGGAACAGAGCTCCAGAGCTTAGGATCAGCTAGACTCAAAGCCCTCTCACCCACAGAGCAGAGTCTAGAGGAAGAAACAGAGAATAAATGGGTATCAGAGGACCAGAGCATGCACAAAGGAGAATATGAGCAAAGGAGGGCAGAAAGGTAAGACGGTGCCTGTCCATGCAAGACCTTAAATACCGGTAAGAGAACTTTATACTATATCTGAAACTATATAGGTAACCAGTGTGATTGTATGAGTGTCAGGGCTATACTGTACGTTCTCATGATCTAGGAACAAAGTGCTGATCAAATACACACTATTCTATTGATAATGATGTAGTTTAACCCCCAAAAAAATCTGAATTGATGCTACTGTATATTATTTATGCTCCATTATTACACTAACTGGCCACTTGTTATCCAATAGGTCAATTATGAGGCTGCAGCGTAACAGTCATAATATCAGACAGATACGAGTCAAGTGTCATGACCACCATTGACAATTTGCCTCCAGACCACTAGAGTGTAATTGGCTTGAATTGATCTGATGTGGTCTGCCTCACTTGCTGTTAAGTATAATTAGTTCTTTTAAATAAGTGCCATTTTTCCTTATAGCTGTTGAGCATCAGTGTTGAGTTGCTTTGGTCTAGCTTTCGTTATTGTTTGCTTAGTTTTTTTTTTTTTTTTCTTGTGCGCATTTGTTTGTTTGTGTATTAGTTAATGAAGTCATCATTTGTCAGCACCCAATCTGTCCTGGAGATCTGTCTGTGAGATCTAAAGCTTCAGTTAGTCTTTATCAACGATTATCAGAATGAGAAGAAATGAGGAAAAGAATAAGAAACGGCGGTAGTACAGTGGTGTAACCCTGTTGCCTTACAGCAAGAAGAGCCTGGGTTTGATTCCCTACCCGGCAGACAGGACCCTATCAGTGTGCCGTTTGAATGTTCTCTCTGTGTCTGTTGGGTTTCCTTACACAGTCAAAGACATGCATGTCAGGTGAATTCATTAGTTGCATCAGGCAAGGCTTCCAGCGTCCCGGTGAGCAGGGTGGTATGCACAAGAATTTCTGTTTTGCCCTGGCGGTCGGCATTCAGAATGGATTTCTACACGTGATGTCTTCAAGATTTGCTGAAAATCACGATACTGTTCTTATAGTGGAGTTAGCTATTAGCTAGCAAGCTACTCCTCCTCTGTGGATGTTTATGTAAGAGAGCTAATATTACACTAAGCTAGCGCTAATAAGCTAAGTGTACTTACCTAAGTAATTATGAATGAAACTGGAGACGTACATCTTGAATCCCTTCTCTTGCTTACCCCTGACTGCTGCTGTCGAACCTTGAATGTATCGCTGAAACATCATTGAAGGTGATTTTCGGAAAATCTTGAAGACATAACGTGTAGAAATCCATTCTGCTCGCCGGAAGCGTTGCTTTGTGCAACTAGCCAATTGAGGATATTAAATTGTGTGTGTGTGTGTTTCAGAATATTTCTGTTGACCTTTTGCTCTCTCTATACAGCATGGTGCGAAAAACAAAAAACATCCAGCAAGCAGCAGTTCTGCAGGTGAATTTGGCTTGTTATTGAGAGAGGTCAAAGGGGAAACCTTGAGGTGGATGGACTACAACAGCAGATCTTTCAAACCAGACTGTCATTTTCACCATTCTGATTTGTGATAAAAGTACAAGTGAGTTACTCTTCTGACTACTTTGCTGTGAAATGTACCTCTGCGTTTAACCCATCCATGCAGTGTAACACAAACATGCCCAGAGCGATAAGTGGCCCCTTTATCCACAGTGCCCGGGTAGCAGTTGGGGGTTATAGGTGCCTTGCTCAAGGGCACTTTAGTCAAATCTTGGTTGATGCGGGACTCGAACCTGGGACCTTCTGCTTCCAAGGTGAGTTTCTAAAGCACACGGCTACACCTGCCGCCAACATGTGTTTGTAGGTCTTGTCCTGTACATGCATGTAAAAAAATAGCTGGTAAGTATATATTATTAGCTCACATTCAAACTAGCTGGCTGAAACCACAAAGGCACATGCTATTTCTGTAGCTAGTTTCAACAAGCAACCTTTGACAACTGATATGAACAACAACAGCAGTGGATTCCTAAAGTTCATGGCCATAATGTATTCACAGTTTCACCTATAAGAGACAGAATGTCTGTGGCACCATACAAATCTCCTGCAACATTTATTCTCATTATAGCTGTACAATTGTATCAAGGTCTTCAAAACCCCATTTGGGCTCTCATTTATAGTCATTAAAGGATATCAGGAGAAAGCTAGACTCATATTAGGGAGAAATCAAGGAATGTGATGATATTTGGTGTTCCAGAGAAATGATATTAATATTTCCCTCAGGCTTTCATGACACAGATTTGGCTTGTTACATGAGCTTTAATATGAGAGGCAGAGCTCATGTAAACATACTCGGGAAGACATGCACCTACGAGCTGCGGTCTGTGTTTTTTAGGATCTGAAAGGTCAGCATGTGTTTACAGCGCATTTTCACAAGCCAATTGCTTTATACCAGTGTGGGTGTCCTGAGAGAAATCTAAATGTGCCTTAAGGCTGGCTCGCTCATGCTCCTTCTGGTCACCGGAGACCCCACAAGCTCCTCTCACATTACCTCCATTATTGTCCGTCCCTTTTCCTTTTTCTTTCTAGAATGAAACAAGGACAGGAAGACGTCTCTTACCAGTGATCTGTGAAGAGCCCATATGTGCTGCTAATGAAATCTCTCACAGCTCGTCACTTCTTTTCACTGTGTTTCAGTAAAACAAATATACAGACGCCCACCACCTACAAGACAAACACAAGTATTACCATTTACACACACACACATTCACGCATATATACACACACACACACACACACATTCACGCAGTTGGCAGTCTAGATATCCTTTCTTCTTTTTCACGCAACCTTTTCTCTAACGATTGTTGATGTACTCGTGTTTATTTGATCACATGGGAGACAAAAAAATCATTTAAAATTGGACTTTGGTTGGAATTTATTTGTGGAAGAAATACGAACTCTAACCCTTTGGCTAACGCTAAGCGTTTATGAAAACGTGTTTAATAACAGAACAAAGAAAAAGTCTTAGATATTATGCTCATTGATTTTCCTGAGCTTCGCTTGTTCTGCTCTGAAGGTTTGAGGACAGTATGTGCTGTCATC
Organism: Duopalatinus emarginatus; assembly: GCA_028565595.1. Taxonomy (NCBI): domain Eukaryota; kingdom Metazoa; phylum Chordata; class Actinopteri; order Siluriformes; family Pimelodidae; genus Duopalatinus; species Duopalatinus emarginatus. The sequence continues at coordinate 6,306,733 of JAOVVF010000010.1, read as the reverse complement.
ATGACTTTATGTTGACATAAGGGACTATAAGTTTTTGTTTAGGATCTCAGAGTCACAGGAGATCAGCAAGAAAGGTTTCTCCCCATTCTTTACTTTTGGTCTGGTTTTGTGCTCCCAAAATGAAACATTTTGCGGTTCAACTTCAACTGTTAATCTATAGGATAAATCTAAAGATATGTTTTGAAAAAGCAGGATTGACAAAAAGTCGAACAATGAACAAGCAGCCATGGCCTAGTGGTTAGGGAACTGGTCTCATGACTGGAAGGTCGCGGGTTCTATCCCCACCCAGGGCAAGACACGACTGAGGTGCCTCCTGCTCCCCAGGCGCTGTGGTTTGGGGCTGCCCCCTGCTCCAGGCAAGTGTGTTCACTGCCCCCTAGTGTTCACTGGTGTGTGTGTTTCACTGCACGGATGGGTTAAATGCGGAGGTCACATTACTTCTGTGTGCAAACACAGTAAGGCAAAATAGTTCACATTCATTCATTCATTTAAGCAACCTGTACTAAACAAAACCAGCATCCAACAAAACCAGCTTGGAATTGTTACTAGAACAGAACGACAGCAACAGAGTATAATTAGATACAAAGATCAGCCATAACATGTCCTGAACAGGTCTTGACACACTGTGCTAAGAACATTAGATTCAAAGTTTTACTTAGCTAAAAACCTTCAGTGGTTCATCTGTGAGATGAAACCAGATCTGCTGGACTCCATCCCTTCAAACAACAGTGAGTGTTGGGTGCCCATGACCTGGTTGTGGGATCTGGCACCAAGATGTTAGCAACAGATCCTTCTGTGGATCTTCTGTGGTATCAGACCAGATGTGCTAGTTGTTTCCCCTCTTGCATATTAGTTCTCAGATTCAGATTCTTACACTTGCTTATTTTTCCTGCTTGTAACACTTAAATAACTGACCGTATACTTGCTGTCTAATTTATCACACTGCTTGACATCAGCTAAGTATGTAATACTGTATGCCATTTCGAATACAGCCAGGGACTAAACACAGAACAGGTGAACACAATAGGGTAACACACCTATGATAACAGGAGTAACAAATATAACTAAACAGGGCTAGAAGAGAAATAAAAGCAAAAAATGTCCTGTGCTGCTTTTGTTTTGTGTTTATATCATCACTGGTTTGTTACTCGATTGTGTTCACCTGTACTGTGTTTGGTCATTAATAAATTTATAGAATTCATTACAATATGCTAGCTAGTGTTAAGTTAACATACTTGTTAAAAGTAGCCTGGTTGAAGAAGAATGATAAGAATGATAAGAATGATAAGAATAAGATGTCAACGAGCATATACAAAATACATAGGCTGGTGGTGGCCCCATAATGGTGTGGGGTTTGTTTAGCTGACATTCAATGAGCCCCTGGTACATCTATAAACATCCCTGACTGCATTCATTCTGATTTATTCTGGGTTTGGCCTTTTCCAATAGGACAATGTTCCACCACACATGTCTAGAGACACCAAATTATGGTTAGAGGAACAGTCATCTAAGTTTTGCCATTCCCACCTAGTCATCAGATCTCAATATTATCGAACACATCTGGGATGCCATGCAACATGCTGTGGAACACAGAAATCTTACACCTTGGATTATTACAGAATTGTGGACCGTTCTGCAGGAAGTGTGGTGTTTATTGCCTACAGAATGTTTCCACAAGCCTAAATGTACAGACGTCAGGTGACAATGTTTAAAATGTCTTTATAAAAAGAAACGTAGTCACCTAATATTAATTAAGAGGGATTATTATTCCCATGATTATTATTCCCATTCCCATAAGCAGATATCAGATGATGATGCGGCTCATGTTTATCTCAGGTGATGAGACTGATGTTGATGATGCTAATTAAAGTGAGAACTAATTTATTTCCCATTATAAACATTGGCTGTAATATTTACTCAGTAAGTAAGATTAGGTTATAAATGTAATACTTTTAATGGAATTAAAATTAAAATCTTTAAATCTAATTTTACTACCTTTTTTGTATGTCATCAAACTATGACCATATGAAGGGCACCTCATTTTTACTGCTGATTTTCACAACTAATAAAATCATGATATTTGCATGTAACCAGTAGACACATTGTGTCGTAGCCGTCATCATTATAAACACCTGTAAGTAAACATGGCACCCACTTCACATCTCGGAGCTGACTTTGGATACCGTAAAGCTCTGAACAACTGTAACGGCCTTATCGTTGAAATCAAAACAACCATGGCATGTTGTGGACATAAAGCAAGTGAGTCAGCGTGGTGATCAAACAAAGCAGTGTTACAGCAGGAGATATGGTCTGTGTATCTCAGCTGTTTGGTAGGACTCAGAGAAGTCCATTCCTTACGGCTGGGAGAAGAAGACGCTCCGATAAAGACATCAAGAGATATTCAGAACAGCTTTATGGACGGTCCGGCAAGTTGACTTCATGCAGCCAGTACATTTAACTGTCAGCTTGAGACTTTTATGGCAAAGGAATGAATTGCCCTTTCACACTGATCTGAGGCCCATAGCCTGTGCTCACAAATCTTTGTAAAGGAACGCAGACCTGAGATACTACTCTCTCTGCTGTCTTTCCAACCCTGACCAATAGCTACAATGTTACACTGATTTACAGACCCCACGCCTGCTCTGATCGACTGTGTGATTCACTGAGATTGCTCTAATTCACTTTTCACATGTTTATGTTTATCTACAAAGCAAAGCTGTCCAGTTCTTCTGCAAACTGCATAGCGATAACCTTTTAAAGTCCCAGACTGCCATGTTTTCCTCACTATTCTGGGTAGTCACATAGATTTCTATAATAAATATTAAGATAATATTTGGATAATAAGGTCCATGGTACTTCAATTTTTTTTTGTAGTTTACATTTAGCTTGCTTTTATTATTATTATTATTATTATTATTATTATTATTCAAGCCCCTCTAATAGTTATTCTAAATCCCAAATGCTTTCCTATTTAATTTCCACTGAAGTGTAATACTTGGTAGGTCTCCCACAAGAGCGTAGGACTGCAGAAATACGATTAGGGAATTAACTCCACAAGCCTGAGCAAATATTCCATACTTGGATATTGGAATAATGCCATACTTCCTACAGAACAGTACACAATTTTAAAATCTGGTGACTTACAGGAGAATGGCAAAGCTAAAAAATCTCAGATAAATGTTCTTCTAACCATAAATTGGTGTTGAAAGAAGGTCCTGGTCCTGTTGAAAGAAGCCAAACCCCTCGGAATGAATGCAGAGCATGAACGGGGTTGGGAATGTACCAGGGGGTCTTGTGGAGTCCCAGCTAAACAAACCCCATACCTTTATGCTTATGCTTAAGCTTCCATAGATGTCTGTCGCTTTGTATGTGCACTGGCGGGTTCAATCAATGACATGCATAGGTAGCATTGCTTTTGCATAGGCTTGTCTACTCCGGTGTATATTCTCACTACATAGGGTATAGTAATGATGGAAAGCTGTACATAGTACACTGCATGGTAAATGGGACACAGCCGAATTGGCTTTAAATCATAAGAATTATTCATTTTAATAGTGAAACAGCAATTTTAGGACATTTTTAAATACAGTATAAAAAAAATATAAATAAATAAATTTAAAAATTGATACATGATTCTAGATGTATGGTGATACACAGTCACATTTATTTATTATGTGATATTTTCCAATAAGACAATATGGTATTTTTTACACTAATCTGCTATCAATATCAGTGCTATATTAATATATCAGTGCAATATTATCAATGCAGCTCAATACTGTCAATATCGATGTGATATCAATATCTAGTCCTTTAACTAATGGTATTGCACTGCTCTTGATTTCACAGAATCCATACTACAGAATCTATACTATACTTCTCACTTACAGAGAGCTGTGTGTATGTGCATGGGATCTTAATGCAAATCTTAAAGGTGTGAATGATTTTACTGAAAATGACCTGAAGCAAGTTAGAGGCAGAAGAGCTGGACTGAGACCGGGGTAAAATGTATAGTGTTTATATTTGGATTTAAACTTACCGTCACACTAGTTTGTGTATGCCTGTGTGTGGGCATGGATTTATATCTTGTATCTTGAGAGGAATATCTGACAGGCTTGTCCTTGTGGGGGCGTTTGGGTGGCCCCCAGAAAACTTTTTAAGTCGAGTAGGATTTCCATTTGGTGGATATGGTTAACGTTAGATTTAGGAGTAGGAGAGCGAGAGAGAGCGAGAGAGAGAGAGAGAGAGAGAGAGAGAGAGAGAGAGAGAGAGTTTGTCCATATGCCCTACACTATTTGTTTATTTGGCTGTGCATAGCTTTGTGAAATAAAGAGGAAACTCTGACAGGCTGTATGTATGTGTGTGTGTGTGTGTGTGTGTGTGTGTGTGTGTGTGTGTGTGTGTGTGTGTGTGTGTGTGTGTGTGT
>JAOVVF010000010.1:6272780-6284619 GCA_028565595.1 Duopalatinus emarginatus | reverse complement strand
TCAGGTTCTGGGTTGAAAAGTTAAGCGTCAAAGTTTTAGCACGCAATGCATCCGTGCCGAGTTATAGCAGAGACTCTTAACCGTCTAAGTGACTGACAAGCTTAAAAATGCTGAAGCAGTATTAGCATGAAGGCTGATCTGGTTGAGCAGAGGGTACTGATAAAGAGGCAAGAGAGCTGGACTAAAGGACTAAAGTGCCCCTGCATCACTCTATCTAGGAAGAGGGGAACTGAACACTAATTTCCGTTTAACCAAAGCAAAAATAGACCAACCATGTCAGTGAATTTGGTGCTGTCACAATACTAAGAATTACAACTTTTATGCGATACTTTGAAAAATATTGAAATTTAATTTCATTTTTAGTACCAAAGTCAGATACTTTGCTTATTTCCCTTTTGAAGACTTTTTATTTTTATAGACAAACACATCCAGGAAAGGTGAGAATTCTTCTGGTGTAAATAATTGTTCTTTTTTCAGAAAAACAGACTGTACATTCAAATGTCAAATAAATAAAAGGTGTAGTATTTTTAAACAATAATTTTACATTAATACAAAAAAAATCAAGTGAGTGTAGTGCACACTGGAATTTACATTTAGAAGTCAAAAAAGGGCTAGCAGTGCAACAATAGTAACTAAAACCATTAACAGAACACAGTTAATTCAAATACCTACTAGCGCCCTTCATTGGAATGGTTCTGTAGCACCGCTTGCACACCGGCTTGTTCATGTTCTTTGGCTTTCCATCTTTATCTGCTTCGAATCCGAAGTATTTCCACTCTGCTGCTTTCCAAACTTAGGAAGATGCGCTTGCAAACTCACTGCTTTGGCTTTCACTGCCATTTCAGCATTACAGACCTCTCTGTGCATTACGGGAGCCTGGGCAGATCTAATGACTGCTTATTTAATATGAATAGAAACGATAGTGAGGGAAACGAGTATAGTACCGTTTCAGAATGTTCAGTATCGATATGTAGATATTTTTGACAAAATTACACAAGCCATACTTTATAACAAGGACACATTTCATCTGTCCAGGGCTGTAAATCTCAGAAACAAAGCATGAAAGACGTTTTAGGTGAACGTTTAATGCAGCTTGTCATTACAGCGCAGAATGACGCATAGTGAAGTCATGAATCAGCCTGTAGATTATACATATACATGGCTTTTAAATCAGGATAGTTTGAAGGGAAAATCGGTTCATATGTGAGCGTTATGTAGAGCCGTGTATGTCAGTGAGATGTGTTTTCTTCAGTGAAAATCTTGAATTACCAGTTAGATGATGATGTGTAAGTAGCTGTGCATTTTATATGAACTGAAAGTGGAGCGTGTTTGTAGGTTGCTTTAGACTGTACAGCTTGTTAGGCTATAACACCTGAATGTCAATGACAGCTGCTGGCACGATTTGACCTCAATTTTTAATTTATAGACCTCATAGATAATGTATTGAGCCATCTTCACATTCACGACTCTTCTCAATTATCGTATCGACATGCTGGACATGTTGTAGTCCTGCTCAGAATGTTAGATGAGTCCATGGGTGGGGTCCTGGGTGACATTTAGTTTAGTTTTTTTTTTTTTTGTTTTTTTTTTTAACGTCAGCACTTCCCTTATGTTGAGTAGCTCAAGTTTGGCCCCACTGATGTGGTTGTAAGTGGATATATTTATGATTCTGGTAACTTTGTCATACATGGATCAGTCACAGATCTGCTTTATGCTGGTTACAAGACAAAGCGGTGTAGTATTTTGTGCTGATGTAGACAATATTTTGATCTTTAGCTTTGGGGTTAACTACTAAAACGCCCCCAGACTTCACCCTGAGAGTGGTCTGTATTGTAGCTAATAGCTGTAGGCTGTGCTTTAGGGCAGTTATGCAAATGTCAACCGTACCATGAAAACAAGCCCACACACAACTGCTCGACTCAGATTGAATCTGTAAGGAAATAGTAGCATTTAAAACACGTTTTTATCAGAGGGAGCAGCAACACGTACAAGTTTTTGAGTTGTTTGGTTGGGTCTTATTTTCAATTTATTGCTTGTAAATATGTCCTTTCTTTCTCTTAAGCTTATAATTTACTAGTAATCAAATACCTCCACCAGTGCTTTAAAACATTAATGACTGATAGGTGTGGCTTTTTTAGTTGCTCTGTGTGTGGTTATGGTCATCTGTCTGCTCTGGTCATTTAAAGTAGCAATATGTGTGTATTGTATATGAGTAAACAGACATTTTGGTTATAAAAATGCATCTGTTTTAGCCACCATTACTCAGCCTCAGCCAAACCATGGTATGGTATTTAACGCCAAGGTCTGTTAGCAACAGATCCTTCTGTGGATTTTCTGTGGGATTGGACCAAATGTTTGCTAGCTATCCCCCCTTTAGTTTTGAGTGCTCATGACACAGTTGCCAGTCCATCGTTTGTCCCTCCTATGACCACTTTTGGTAGATAGTAATGGAAACACCCCAAAAGACTTGATGTTTCAGAGCTGCTCTGACCCAGTCGTCTAACCATCACAACCATGTGGCCATTGTCAAAGTGAACTATTTTCCTGGTTCTAACTGACTGTTCACTTGGTGTCTAATATATCCCACCCCTTGACAGTTTCCATTGTAATGAGATATTTTCACACTCACCTGTGCTGAGCAGAATCAGAGGATCATCAAACTATTTTCTCATTCTGAGTACTCTGATTGAACCCAAATCTACTCTGTATGTTTGGTTTATTCCTCAGTATAATAATTCAGTCAGGACCAATTTCTACCCACCTGCCAACAATGGTGGGCTTGGGAAGCCAGCGTCATTTCAAACTGGCATTAATGCTATGTCAGGGGGCAGGAAATCACTTCCAACTATATCTGTATGCATAAGCTCACAGATCCCCATGCTTGGCTAGTGATTGATTAAGAAAAGAGAATGCGCCACATCCCACCCCTGAGAGTACGGACAGTTTTTACTCCTGGGCGCTGGTGGCTGTGGCATCACCGAGATTCGAACTCGTACTCTACAGACGATATGGTGAACACTTCTCTGGTTGTATTTGGAAGCGAGAACAATATATAAACAGACAAACACTGTCCCCAAACCCCAGTCTATATGAAATACAGAGAAGCTGCAACTGGACATTGGTAAATCTGTTTCTGTTGATGCTGTAGCTCAGTCAGTGTTGTTACTTTTTTTTTTTTTTTAACTTTCCATAAATTCTACTGCCATGTGTATATAGTGTGACTGTTGCATATTGTCTGTGACTGCGGAAATGGGATGTGGTTAACCGACTGCCATCGAAGCAACTGTCGTGCTTTATGCTTAAGATTTACTCCTAGGATTAACTCCTACTCCTCGCTCAGATGACTTTTACTGCACGTTTTACTAAAACCTTTTACGTTTATGTGTATACTCACGATTTAAGTACCGGCTCAGGTGTGGCTCCTGGCTCAAGGGCCGACACGAGCCAGAAGTCAGTGATTAAACCCTGCTTGGCAAGATTGCTGTGTTTATTTCTCCGTCCTGCCTCGTGGCTAATCCTGTAGGTCATGAAAGAATGGTGTAGGGAAGTAGAGAGGGTGCAATGTTAACTTCCTGTGTGACTCAGTATTTTTACTGTTTAAAGTACAGCAAGGCGGGCTGCTCGGACTCTCTGTAACCTGCAGCCCATGCCTCATGTCTGGATTACTGAATTAGCTGGATTGCACTGTTAATCATTTGATATGACTCAGGATTTTAGCTAGCATGACAAGTCTGTAAGCTCAACCAAGCTCAGGAACTGTAGAGATGAGATTAGAGCCATCATGTGCCTGGTGTTAACTACTAAATATATTGTGCAGTTACTGAATCCAGATTATGTAATTACAGTTATGCCTAAATGAGTTTAAAAAAAAGCAAAAGCGAAAGGAGTTCACATGTTGTGCTGTGTTTGTTTCTGTAGAGTAATAAGGAAGCTTGAACGTGAACCAGAGATGAGATTAGATCCCTTATATTATCATTGCTTAGATCACTTAAATTAGTATCATCATTTCTTAAAAGACCAGTAATCACTTGTATAATTATTATCATTATTTGATCACTTAAATTACTATTAGCATCACTTATCATTTTGTCCTTAACAAAATGCATCCATTATGACAATTTGAAGAATTTCGTGCCAGATCCTCGCAAAAAAAAAAAAAAGATCAGTATGGCAGCTCATATTCCACTCAATTCTCTTTATTTCTTATGAAGGCTCCTGTACAAAGGAGCTGCTTATCCTACTACTGGTTCACAGGGATGCTCGATTCTGTCCCACCACTCATTTAGTGCAGTGCAGGACAGTCTACACAGGCAGACACATTCACACACGTACTTATAACTAGTGGCAGTTTAGTATCTCCAGGTCACCTAACTGCATGTTTTTGGAGCTCTCAGACAAAACCCATGATGATACCTTGCTCTGAGGCGACAGCACAACCCACTGGTCCACCGCGTCTCACTGATGTGATGCAGGCGAAGAACAAACCTTTGCATATAAGAAGCAAATGGTGGTTGGGGATGACCAGTGATATTTTTAGATTAGGCACCATTGACTATCATGGTCAAGCTAAAATCAGAGGTTAGTGTAGTGCAGTGTGTGATTGATTGAATAGGTGTTATACTGTAAAAGTTGTTAAAAGATGGATAACGGCATGCTCTGGCTGAAAATCATTTGATCTGAACCAGTGGAGCAGGTGGAAACTGACTGCTTAGATTACATTAAGTACATACACAGGATTGATGATTCAGAAGGATATAACTGTCGGAGTTGGTAGAAATGATGGAGGTGGTGCGACTTAAATCTGACACGACTACTTCATGCTTTTGGATGCTACTGAATGTTTCATAAGCATCTGGAAGAGCTTCTACCCACAATGCCCGAGGCTCTGGTTTTCACCATTCCAGGGCAAAGTTCATGCGCCGTTGTTTACTCAGCTCGTCCTCCTGTGTGCTCCTCCCCGTCTTTCTCAAAAACGTGTTTACATTTTAAAAAATTCTTTTTGAATTGAGGATCAAAGCCGTTATGGCCCTGAATACTGACTACTGACATAGAAGAACAAGTAAGACACAATTTACAACCGACTGCTGGAAATTATTTGTTATGTAAAGGACAAATTGTGAGTGGTTGTGCTGTTCATAGTAAAATAATCAACAGCATGTTGCAACCAGACATGACCTGTGTTGGGGTTAACACATAAAGGTTATTTAATTATTGTTCCATAATAGCACTTTTTGAATATCTTTTCACATCAGAGCAATACCATTAACATTAAAACCACTGAATACGCTTTATTATCTTGTTAGAGTGACACATGTCTCAAAGTCAGTGTTTTGGAAGCAGGAAAAATGGGCGAGACTACTAGGTCAGAGCATCTCTTAAAAATAGCACGTTAACTGTCTACTGGGTCATGGGTGCTCAAGACTTCTGATGTCTTGCCCACAGAAGGATCTTTTACTAACCCTAGATACCACAGAACACCTTCAGAGGTCTTGTGGGTCAGGGCTCATTCGACGGCTGTTTAGGCCGTCATAATATTATGGCTGATGTGTGTATGTCTCTGTTTTTTTTGTTTAATGTTGTGGATACACCCAGCTTATGTCTCCTGCCATCATTTCATAGTGTCATAGCAGGTATAAACAGCCGTTTTTACTGTGGAAATAGTAAGGTATATAAACCTCAGTGACATGGTCTAACACTCGGGTGTTATCACTTCTAATGCCACTAGAGTGTCTGATTATGCAAATTCAGTTAAAAGTGTGTCAGGATGTAGACAGGATGTTTGTGCACTTGTGACTAGGAGTGAGGTTTTAACCCCTCAACTCTGCATTCATAACCAAACATGGCAGCTCTTTTTGATTATATTACTCTGCAAAAAAAAAAAAATTCCCTGTGTACTGATCTGTTATCTAAACAAACAGATTCTCTCCTGGTTTTACTACACCAAGTCGCCTTGTTAGTGAAAGTGAAGGCCTGTGATAATGTTTTATAAGTCATTTTCGTTTAATTATTAAAGTGAAAAAAAACCCCACTGCTCTGTCTGTGCTGTCCTTTTTCAGCTATCAAGGAACAGTTGACAGTTTTGCATATGCACTGCTAAAATGAATAAATAAAAGGGAACTTTTTACAAATGAGTAGCATAATAATAGTTTTTAAAATGTCACCCAGCTTTAGTGGACAGGTTCAGATATACATTATGTAACATAAATTATTGTAGATAGACTGCTCTGTGGTTAACTACTGGATATAGCAATAATTATTAAGTCACACTCATCAGCTGGGCCTTAAAAAGGCCGCGCCAAATAATTCTGACAGTTCATGAAAATAAAGTGAGAGTAAAATAAAAGTGAGGACCTTTGCATTTAACCCATCCATGCAGTGAAACTCGCACACTAGAAGGCAGTGGGCACACTTGCCCGGAGTGGCAGGCGTCCCCATCCACAGCACCCAGGGAGCTGTTGGCGTTGGGTGACTTACTCAAGGGCACTTCAGTGGTGTCATGTCATGTGCAGGGATTTAATCGGCAACCTTCCGGTCACAAGGCTGGTATAACGTCAAGCCCACAGTCGCTTCTGTAAATAAAGTTCATGAGCATGTGTTAACCTCAAAGAGAGAAGAAATAGAATGAGACCCAAAATAAAGGATGGAGGGAAGCGAAATGATGTAGTGTTGTGTGTTTGCCATCACTGATAATGAGTTCCTGCGCTGTGGTTTGGATTTAGTAGTTCGTAGTTAATTCAGGTGCTGTTGTAAAAGCGAGTAAGTAAAGAAGCTGAAAGGAAAGTGAACGAGACGAAGGGCTGAGATTGTCGTGCTGTGGTCGTGTTCTGGTTTTTGCTGCTACTTCCTAGTGTTTACAGTAAAAGGTGCAGCCAGGTAGAGAGGAAACACACCGACTTCACACCAGACATTTACTTCTGACATCCTCAGCTCTTCTCCTACTTTGTGTTCAAGAAGGCCTGCATGGCAATGATGTAACAACAAGCCTGAGAAGTGGACGTAATTCGTCTCTAAATGCAGAAGTGAAACTCCCTGTTGCATTGTTTTCTGCATAAAGTGTTTTAAACGAGACTGAAAGCAGATCTCTGAAATAAAGTCTGGTGGTCTAGCCAGTGCAGACGAGTCTGTAGTGTTAAGAGCTCTAATGCATTTGTTTGGCTCACTAGGGGTTTGTGGATCTGTGGGGAAGTGGGCCGCAGCTGATTTTAATATAGCAGGTGTGTGTGCATGCGTGCGTGTGTCACAGAGAGCATCTAGCGTGACCTCCTGGACCTTCAGAAATAAGGATTTAAATCAATTTCAACAGGGATTCAACACGGGCTGTGCAATTAAGTGGGATTTATTTGTAAATTAATCACCACCTGAGATAATGCCAAGCTTAGCTCATGCTGGCTAACATTCTATCTGAACCAGATTACATGTACAGGGGGTTCTGGGCTAATTTCCCATTTTCCGTGTGACTTTATTTTGTTCGGATCAGTGTTGTCAGTGGTCTCTAACATTCACATCTGTATAAATGCATCATAGATCTTGGCAGCTTCAGTACAAGTCCTTGTTATAGTGACAAAGCCTGATGGACGAGCTGCTTCTCCCTCCAGCTCTAATGCTTCAGCTGACGTTAGACACATCTCATCTGCACACACACACACACACACACAGATGTGCTCTTCTGTCTTGATATAAAAGATGGAAACATTTCTAATGCGACTCCTCTGAGACACATACAGCCAACTAACATTTTTTTGTGCTGCTTGCTCATTCAACCTTCAAGGGTGCTGTAACACACTCTGAGGAAAGCCCTCCCACCCACTTCTGTATACAGACAGCCATGATTCGCTAACATTGCTGTGATTGACAAAACAGAGATGTTATGCCATCCTTCCCTCCTCTAGAACACGGACAGTTTTACTCTCTGGGCACTCAGCTACAGATGACTATAGCGTCACTCGGGATTCAGACTCCTGATCTCCGATAGGGTGAACGTGTTTGTTGTGCCACTCGGGAGCCCATTTGTTACTTATTATGCATGAAATACCATGCTGTAAAGTGAAACCCTGGGTTTTAATCTTCACAGAATAGTTTTGTAATATAATACATAATTAATCCCAGTTATTCATTCAGCACTTTATGTGAATTGTGTCAAGGTTCTGTGATCAGCAGGAACAGCAGAAGGTCTCCAGCTCCAGATGGAGATATAAAAAGTGATTTTACACCATTGCGTGATTGGTGATTTTATTTTATTTTTTTTTATTACTTTAAATCGACCTCTGGCTTCTCAGTGCTATAGATTAAGATTTTAATAAAGCGCAGCCACCACAATTAAACATTTGATTAATTATTAGATTTTTGCAGCCCTGATTCACTTGCCACTCCGTCCTTCCAGTCTTCATGTGTCTTTTTGCTCTGCGTTAAAGACTTTATCGCTAAGCAACACGTTACTGGTTCAGTTCCAAGTAAAAGCCTCATTTTTTTTTTTTTTGTAAACGTTCCACCGGGCAGAGTGAGAAGGAGGAGGCATCGATCACTGTGGCCTTTTAACCCCACAACCTCACTGCTTTGCTTTCCTTTTATTCAGTGTTTGCCACTGGGCTGAATGTTGGAATTGGACAGTGATTATTGCTGTCCATGAAGCTCAATTAATCAGGAAGTAATGTTATTTATAACTCTGCTAGTCTAACTGTAATAATGTGGTTTTTGAGTCTTCGGGATTTACGTAAGATGTCTTTTAATGCATGTGCTGTGAAGTTATTTGTGGAAGGATGAGTGTTTTGCATAGGGTGTGTGTGTGTACAGATGCACGTACATGTAGATATGCCAACATGTTCACTGGTTCAGGTAGTCTAGCTTCTGCTCTATAAAAAAAACCACGGAGGCGGCTTAGACAGGATTAATAAGGCTGACTGACACACACATACACACACATACAGTCCTCAGGTTTACATTACTTATACAGAAATCAGAAATAAAACTGAAGCATTATGATTCATCTGTACATGTCGAATAAATCTATTCAGAGTATTGTGAGCCTGAGCGTCTGTGACAAGCAGACAAGATCCATGTGTATCCAAAGTTATTCATATTTCAGAGTTTCTATTACAAAAGGGAAAAGATTCCGGAGTGGTGCGGCAGAAAACGCATCTGGAGATTGTGACCACCCTGTCATCTGGAGATTGTGAGTTTGTATCCTGGGTAATGTTATAGCCATGTGTAACCGGTAGTCCAGAGAGCAGAATTGGCTGTGCTCTCTGGGAGGGTGGGGCTGCTTACTCACTCCTCTGTCAATCATTGCAACGATAGCTCATGCACATAGAAGTTGGTGGGATTGCTTTCCTTCAAGTGTGTTATCCTTTCGGCATCTAAGGCAGCTTGAAAAGAAGCAGTGGCCGGTGTGATGTGACTTGGAGGAAGCATGTGATTGGGGGCGTTGGGGTGCATAGCATTTAAAAACCACTACTGACAGGTGGCATGAGTAACATTATTATCTCATTACAGCGGCATCTGTAAAGGGGTGGGACATATTAGTCAGCAAGCAGACCATCAGACCATCAAAGTTGATGTGTTGGATGCAGGAAAAATAGGCAAGCATAGGAAGTGACTTTGACTAAGAACCAAACTGTCAGTTCATGCCTCAACGCTGTTTAGTTTAACATCACAGCCCAAAGTTTGCCTTTCACTTATCAATCACTAATGTATTGGTTATTTTTGTCGAGGGCACAAACGCAGTGTGCCTCATTAGTCACTTTTTTTGATTAGAGGTCGATGATCTAACTGAGTCGTCGTCTCTGTGGGAGTTGTTTCCTGTACATATGTAGTAGCTGGCAGTACATTATTATATTACATCAGCCACAGTCGGTGTTTCTGAGCTAAACAAAATATAAGCCTGGGGTTTTACTTGCCTGGTGAGCTAGTTAATGGATTTATGATTTTTTTTAACTTCTGCAAGAACAATGAGCTGATTGGAGATTTCATTCACTTTTGTCTTTTCCCTTAAACAAATACATACACACCTGACTCTGTAGTTACAGGCTTTTTGAATGTGATACTCATGTCCTGTTTGAGGCTCTCTCCTAGAAATATTAAAGTCTAGGTTTTTTTTATAGTTTCTGTATGTTTGAGGGTAAAGTCCGTGGGATACAGACCCTCATAATGTCCTACGATTAGAGTTAAAAATAGGTTTGAGAGTAATGTTCTTCTGTCCCGTTCTTTCAGTAAGCCGCCTCTATTTTTAGAAATGTTACAGCTCATGCATGGCAGCCTAAACTACAGGAAATTGCCCTTTATTTGGAGGGCTTTTTTTTTATTCTCCGTCTCTGGCTTTTTATCACTCTCGCTGACACACCCGGGCCCCTGTTGTGCCATAAACATGTTCTCATTACCTTTATGCCCCAAAAGCCAGTTTCCCCTGATTCTTTTTTTTTAGCCCCTCCCCCTTCTTATATTTCTGCTTTATTGCCACAACACATAAAGCAATAGAGGGCAAAGAGACAGAAATAGTGTTCGGTGTTATGCAGTGCTGTTCCCATGTGATTGAATATGCATCGGCTTTAGTACTAACCTGAGACGGGAGCACGTTTTCCTCTTTTACATATTTTGCATGGGACAGTTGTGGTTTGAGATTAGGGAACCAGTCTTGTAACCAGAAGACTGCCAGTTTGATCCCCCATACCGACAAGACATGACTGAAAAACCTTTAAGAAAGGCCCTATAACTGCTTCCTGGGTGCTGTCGATTGTGGTTGCCTACCTCTCCAGACAAATGTGTTCATTCCCACCTAGTGTGTGTTTACTTGTTTGTGGCTTTCACCATACAGATAGTTTAAATACAGATGTCAAATTCCCCTGTTTGCAAGCACGGTAGGTCAGTCACTTCACTTTCTCTTTCACACATTTGGGAGAAGTATGGTGGTCGTTGCCTTCAGAATATCTTCGCGAGCCCTATGTATTAATTTTTGATTCGCTTATCCTGTACAATGTATTTATATCAGCTCTGATGTCAGTCCGAAATGTGATTTACTAGTTTCCATAATGACACTCCGATACCATGAGTACATATGAGCGTTTTATGACATGACACAGATCATGCTGTGAGCTTGTGGTTAAGGAATCAGCCTTGGGACCAGAAGGTCCCCACAACCAACAAGACTTAACTGGTGTGCCCTTAAGCAAGGCACCTAACCCACACCTGCTCGCCGGGCGCTGCAAACAGGGGCTGCCTGACGCTTGTTAATTAAAGGGTTATAACCCATTACCTGCTTTTAGTGAGTCAGCTCTGTTAATGTGAGGATGTCGGTGTTAGACAATATTCAGAGCTTGTCTTCTTGCATTCCAGTAGTGGACAAACAAGTAGCGTGTACAGGACAAGATGACTTCCTGTCCAAGCTATTAGTTTTATCACAGCAGACAAGTACATTTCTGAAGTTAAAGAACAGCCAGAGCATCATGTGTTCAGTCAGGCTGTTAAAAAGTGACGACGGAGCGTATTATTTAATAGTTCTGAGTCAAATATTACTGATATCTAATATTACCCAATTGGCTAACACTTAACTTATCATCATCATAATTATCACCACCATCAATTATGTTTAATTTCTTAAGGAACCCAAAAATAAGAATTACAATGTGATAAATGGTGCATCTGAAGATGAGATGATGTCTAGCACAGTGTGTCAATAACACACACACTCATTGACATTGGCCTCTGATGTAGACTGTAAGACCTGGAGCGCAATTTGTTCAGCTCAGTTTAGTGGATTATCTGTTCTGCTGGTGTCTGTGTGTGTGTGTGTGTGTGTGTGTGTGTGTGTGTGTGTGTGTGTGTGTGTGTGTGTGTGTGTGTGTGTGTG